>JAJJWW010015230.1:0-87104 GCA_023531295.1 Papaver armeniacum
CTGATGTAGAACATCTCTACACGTTTTCTAGATCATTCTAGATCTTTCTTGTTTGCTAGCCAAGTTTAGTTCTTTCCTGTTTTTTAGAGTTTTATTATTTCTTTCTTTAGGTGTTTAGCTATTTTTAGAACTCTTGTCACTGCCTATATATACAGGCTAGTCTCGTTTAAGTGGAGATACAATTATTGAAGTTATTAAACAACTCTGTTACAGAGCATCCAATCTCTTAATTTCTCGACCCAACCTTAATATTTTCATCTGTTTCTCAACCTTTTCTTCCCTTCTCAACACCTGCAATCTCCGTATTGCATTCTTCTAGTTGGTTCGCCATCAATTGGTACCACAGCCTTAGATTTTTAGGTCCTATCCTTTAAATCCGATCCTTTTCAACGCTTCCGCACTCAAATCCTCAAAAAAAAAAAAAAAAAAAAAAAAAAAAAAAAAAAAAAAAAAACTAGTTTTCGTTTCTTTTTCTATCTTCAATGGGAGATCAAGTTACTAGAGCTGAAGTTACAAAAATTACAGACAAGTTGGAGAGTCATGATACAACTTTCACAAATATTACCAGTATTTTGAAAGATATTCAAAAAGATATTAAGAAGTTAAACATTAGACTAGAAGTTCTTTGGAATAGAAAAACTTGAAAAAGAAGGTAAATCAAGGTGAGAAATCGAAGAAAAATCGATCTTTGAAGATAAATCACAAGAAGAAGGGAAAATTCAAGGTCAAGGTATACTTCCAGAGACGGAAAGAAACATAATGTTTTCTATGCAGAAGGAGCTAAGAAAAACAAACAATATGAAAGAAACGTATATCAACATCACAAAAAGTTTGATAAACCTCAATACAGTAGTGATGATGATATTGAAGATTATCCAGAAGAAAAAGGAGCTGAAGGGAGACGTTTTAGAACAAGTCTTAACTCATCAGAGTATAAGTTAAAAGCTGACATTCCAACTTTCAGTGGACGATTCCAGATTGAAGAATTGCTAGACTGGTTTTATGAAGTTGAATCTTTTTTTGATTACATGGATATTCCAGAACGTACCCAAGTTAAGCTCGTAGCTTATAAACTCAAAGGAGGTGCAGCAGCTTGGTGGCTAAAGTTAGTCGAAAATCGAAGAAATTTTGGTAAGAATCCAGTGCGATCTTGGAAAAAGATGAAAGAACTCATTAAGGAAAAAATTTTACCACAAGATTATAGGCAACAACTTTTTATCAAACTTAGGAATTGTCGACAGGCGCAAGGTTAGTAGAGGAATATGTATCTCGAGTTTTACAACTTAGTTGCTCGTAATGAACTCAAGGAAACTGAAGAACAACAAGTTGCTAGATTTATCGATGGTTTGAATCGATTTATTCAAGAAGGGATGAATCAATCAGTTTATACTATGACGGAAGCTATTCAGCAGGCGGTCAAGGTAGAACGACGTTTTTCCCGTCCTCAAAGATTTTCTTCTAGACAGAATTCCAAATTTCAAGGTAACTTTAAAACATCTCCTTCATATAGTAGTTACAATGAAAATTCTTCTTATCAAGATGAAACCTCTAAGCAATTTCGAACTACCAATTTCACTAATTCTCCTGTGCCAAAGAATCAATCACCTATTCTCCCTACTCCAACGGAATTTCAGTCCGTACAGCAAGCTCAATCTAATACTTCTCAACCAAGTAATGTTTCCAATACTCGTTTTGCAAGTAGAAACCAGACAACTTTTCCTCCACCAGAAAAAAATCAGAATCCCTATGCTAAATTCAGAGGCGAAAAGTGTAACAAATGTCAGATGCCTGGTCATACTTCTTCAGAATGTCGTAGAATTCATGGACTTGTACAAGAGGAATCAGAAGAAACGCATAAGTACAACGGTTTAATTAATGATGAGTTAGCAAAATCTGAGGAGGAAGAGGATGCAGAATTCGTTGAAGAATTATACAGTGAACATTTCATGGGTATGATTCGACCCTTGTTACTTACAAAACCATCTTTTTCACAAAGAAACAGTATTTTCAGAACAAGGTGTTTAATTAATGGGGTTACATGTGATCTCATTATGGATAGTGGCAGCATGGATAACTATATTTCAGCTGAGGTGGTTCAAAAGTTAGGATTACCTATCACTCCACATCCTCAACCATATTCTGTAGGATGGGTCACTAGTTCTTCTTCTCAAAAGATTATTGACCAATGCCTGGTGAAATTTTCTCTCAAGGGTTATGAAGATTCTGTTTTGTGTGATGTTATTAATATGTCTGCTGCACATTTATTACTTGGAAGACCTTGGCAGTATGATATGTGTGCAGTTCACAATTGCTTTGAAAACACATATACTTTCTACAAAGATGGTAAGAAGAAGGTATTAGTTCCTTCTCGATCTGCAGCCATTTATAAAGAACATAGTGATGGCAAGACAAGTGCATTAGTAGCTAGTATTGTGAAACAAATGCAGGGGCATACTCTTAGTTCTCATGAAGAATCTAAACCAATGATAATCATTCCAGAAAGAGTACAACCTTTGGTCACTCAGTTTCATGGTTTGTTTCCTGAAGAACTGCCAAACTCTTTACCTCCTTTAAGAGATTTACAACATCAGATTGACTTCATTCCTGGTGCTTCTCTTCCAAATTGTGCTCATTATAGACTAAGTCCAAAGGAACACGAGATTTTGCAAGGACAGTAAACGATTTACTGGAAAAGGGTTTAATCAAAGTTGAGTAAAAGCCCTTGTGCTAGTCCAAACTTTTTGGTTGATAAAAAGATGGAGGATCGAGAATGTGTATTGATTGCCGAGCTCTCAACAAGATTACTATTCCTTACGTATTTCCCATCCCAAGACTTGATGATTTGATAGATATGCTTGTAGGTTCTAAAGTATTTTCCAAAATTGATCTTGAAGTGGTTATCACAGATTCGTATACGCATAGGAGACGAGTGGAAAACAGCTTTTAAAACTCGAGAAGGACTATATGAGTGGTTAGTGATGCCGTTTGGACTTTCAAATGCACCGAGTACCTTCATGAGATTGATGAACCAAGTCTTACAACCTTTTCTTGGAAAGTTTATCATTGTCTACTTCGATGATATCCTAATATACAGCCATGACGAAGAAGAGCATCTCGATCATTTAAATCAGGTATTTCAAGCTCTTCAAGATAATGCACTCTATGTGAATTTAAAGAAGTGTAGCTTTTTATCAAAATCAGTAACCTTTCTAGGATATATTATATCTGATCAAGGGATTTCTGTTGACGATTCTAAAATTAAAGCTATCTCTGACTGGCCTACTCCAACATGCATTAAAGATGTCCGCAGTTTTCATGGGTTGGCATCTTTTTATCGACGTTTTATTCGCAATTTTAGCTCTATAGCTGCTGGAGTAACTGATTGTTTAAAGCATGAGAAATTCCAATGGACTGAAGAAGCCGATAGGAGTTTTAATCTTCTTAAAGAAAAATTGCGCACCAGTACTTGCAATGCCAGACTTTTCCAAACCATTTGAAGTTGATTGTGATGCATCTGTAGTTGGAATTGGAGCTGTTTTGTCTCAGAATGATCATCCTATTGCTTTCCACAGTGAAAAAAATTCAGAAGCTAGGCGAAAATGGTCCACTTATGAGCTTGAACTATATGCTCTTGTTCAAGCATTGAAGCATTGGCATCCTTATTTGGTACATAATGAGTTTGTTGTCAACACTGACAATCAAGCCTTGAAGTTTCTGCAAACTTCTTCTAAAGTGAATCGAATGCATGATAGGTGGCTTTCCACCATAAATCAGTATACTTTCTCTATTAAACATAAGAGTGGAAAATTGAATCAAGTGGCTGATGCTTTGAGTAGACGTGCTCATTTTCTTGTTACTCTTCGCAGTGAAAGTGTGGCTTTTGATTACATCAAAGATTTATACGTAGATGATGAAGATTTCAAGACAATATGGGAGCAATGTGGGAAAAAGTCTGCTGGGATTGATGATTATCTTATTCAAGAAGGATTTCTTTTTAAAGGTATTCGTCTTTGTATTCCGAAAGGTTCTTTGAGGCAATATCTTATCCATGAACTGCATGGTAGTGGCCTTGGCGGTCATTTTGGTCGTGACAAAACAATTACATTACTTGAAGAACGATATTATTGGCCTTCTTTAAAAAGAGACGTACAAAAATTCGTTCAAAAGTGTATGATTTGTCGTTCTAAAGGTACTATTCAAAACACTTTGGTTTATATACTCCTTGCCTAGGTCCCCGATGCTCCATGGGTGGACATAAGTATGGATTTCATTCTGGGTTTACCTCGTACTTCTAAAGGCAATGATTCTGTCATGGTGGTAGTTGATAGATATTCTAAGATGGCACATTTTGTAGCTTGCAAGAAAACCACTGATGCTTCAAATGTAGCTTTCTTATTTTTCAAGGAGATAGTTCGTCTGCATGGAGTACCAAAATCTATCACTTCTGATCGTGATACTAAGTTCCTTAGTTACTTCTGGAAGTCCTTATGGATGAGGCTAGGAACTAAATTACAGTACAGTACTACTGCGCATCCCCAAACTGATGGACAGACTGAAGTCGTCAACAGATCATTAGGCAATTTAATTCGTGCCAAAATTGCTGAATCGCACGAAAAGCAGTGGGAAACGTTTCTTCCTCACATGGAATTTGCATTCAATACATCTGTGAACCGTTCTACAGGTAAATCTCCTTTTGCTATCGTATATTCTAAGGTACCCAATCATATTCTGGATTTGGTTGTGTTACCAAAACCTGGAAAGTCTCATGCTAAAGCTGATCAGTTGGTCGATCAAGCATCTCAACTTCATCAGGACGTCAAAGCAAAGTTAGAAGACTCCAATACTAAGTACAAGACAAATGCTGATCAACACAGACGTCTTAAAACTTTTAACGAAGGCGATTTGGTGATGATACATCTTAGAAAAGAGAGATTTCCAGTTGGCACTTACAACAAAACTAAAATGAAGAAGTATGGGCCGTTCAAAGTTTTAAAGAAGATAAGTGACAATGCATATGTTATAGATCTTCCATCTAGTTGGAATATTTCTAACATCTTCAACGTACAAGAGATTTTCACTTTTTATGACGAAACGGAGGATGTTTTGGGTTCAACTTGAGGACAAGTTGTTTTTCAAGAAGGAGGGACTGATGTAGAACATCTCTACACGTTTTCTAGATCATTCTAGATCTTTCTTGTTTGCTAGCCAAGTTTAGTTCTTTCCTGTTTTTAGAGTTTTATTATTTCTTTCTTTAGGTGTTTAGCTATTTTTAGAACTCTTGTCACTGCCTATATATACAGGCTAGTCTCGTTTAAGTGGAGATACAATTATTGAAGTTATTAAACAACTCTGTTACAGAGCATCCAATCTCTTAATTTCTCGACCCAACCTTAATATTTTCATCTGTTTCTCAACCTTTTCTTCCCTTCTCAACACCTGCAATCTCCGTATTGCATTCTTCTAGTTGGTTCGCCATCAAATACCAATCTGGTTCAACAATATTGTACTCTATTTCTTACAAAACTCCAGATAATTTTACTCCAGTTTTTGGGATCAGAGTTTCCTACAGCTTTATACACATTGTTTTTACTGACAGCTGCATTAACTTGAATGTTTCCTGCCAGTGCCTACTGTCTAGCAAGTTGCAATTAGGGGCGTGCCAAAGTGTATATTAAACTTGAATAAGTAATACCTTACAAACTATGATTAACCCCATATTGCAAAGCGTGTTTTTGTGTGTCTTCTCATCAAAATAAAACTACACAGTAACATAAGATAAAGCAGCAAGCTAACTGGTCCAAATAATAACATCTAAATGGAAGTTCAAGTAGTTAAACATCGAATGACTGATACCCTGAATAGCAGCTTCATTCTAACACCGAATCATCCTCACCAACGACTGGAACTCGGCGGATATAGAAGTTCATCAAAAACTTTGTATCCGGAAGTCTATCAATGAGTTCAAAAATCACATAATCAGCAACTTTCAGGTTATCAGGGGCAAACTTTTTGTAGCCTTTACTGAAAACGTATAAATATCCAGTTCCAGTGACACGGAGCTCCCAAGTGCGGCCTTCCTCATTTTGAAGCAAGACATCATCAATTGTTTCATCCCCATTTTTTGGATATGCTACCTTAGCTGGAAAATGTTCTTGTGCAAATTTTACCGGTATATATATATAAGCTGTAAAGGAAAAATGTAATGATTTGTTTAACAAAATGGTAATTGTTTATGTTCATTTTTACCTTTATCTAAAAAGCATCCAACTGGCAAACAAGATTTATTAGGTCACCGTACGCCTCTTAAAGGAGGCCTTCACACAGCTGCAGAAGAAAGGAAGGGGAGAACTGAAAGATATGACTTTGATCTTGACTTCTCTTTCTGACGCAAGCATCTTTGCAAAATGAAGCACATATATTATCAATCTGGTATATCATGAGGTGAATGCAAACCATCCTTCTTACCGTGATTTAAAGTGCCTCTGTTTTTTGTCGCTGAATTATCACATAGGCTTCCATGTCTCTTTTTTCCTCACCCAAATGGAGAAGGTACAGAAGTGACACATTCTTCTCGTGGCCCATGACTCTCTTGCGCAGGAGTGGAGAAGAAATAGGAGTTAAGCATTCTTGTTTTGGTCCACGACTCTCTTGCGCAGGAATTGGAGAATCAATGGGGGTGAAGCATTCTTCTTTTGGTCCATGACTTTCTTGCGCAGAAATTAGAAAGGGAACAAGAGCAAAACACTCTTCAAGAAGCCCGGCAGAATTGATAATTTGACTTATCTAGGGGAACACTTTGTTTATTCAGTTCAAGTTAGTACGGCATACATTCCTTTCGTAACCTAATCAAACCTAATTTACAACCGAAGTGTACAAATCTACATACGTAGACTTTATTTGACTACCTCGTACACCCAACAGCAAGAATTCCAAGAGGAAGCATGGAAGTATATCGAACAAAGAATACTTACACAAGATCTGCATATTCTTCTGGTAAAAAGACAAAGTAATTAAAAAAATAAAAAAAAATAGTAAAACGAATAAGGATTAATTTAGAAGGCTAGTGGTCGACATCGAAGCCCTAGCCAAGTAGAATAGGGTTGATTGAATAAGTTCCAAGCGACCACGAGCGGTCTGTTCTTGTCTGTTTGGTCAAACCGAAAAGAAAGAAAACAAATGAAAAAGTTCAGATATTCTACTTGTCTTCCACGACTCTCAATTATTATCATCTGTAATAAGTTTTACAACTTACTAGTAGTTCTTAAAGAGGTCAACTCATAACTGAGAGGAACTTTTCTAATTGCTGCAAAAAGGAAAAATCAGCACAATGAAGCTTGGCAGGAGCTGAGCATGCCCGAGCGGGGCTGAGACAGATGGGCTGTAGGTAATACATATTATAGTAGCTAGCAGGAAACAAACAATGGTGATAAACATGAAGTCATTCATTCCAACACAAAGTTCCAACATAAATTGAAGATTAGATTCTGAGTTGATTCTAAGAAGCAAACATAGAGTCATAGTTGTGGAGTTTCTAGGTAAACATGAAGTTGTTTGCGCCATGATTTGTAACAGAAGGCGACATAACCTTTCGGTTCTCACAAGTCTATTTGCCTGTCTTTGATACTAATGCTTGTAATATTGATGCAACTTCTCAATCTGGGGTTAACAAAGAGTATAATGCATCAAAGTTCTCCCAATGAATACATGGCCCGCAACCAAAAGCTAGCCCAAATACGTTAATTACTACAACAAGTAATTAATTACCATATATGATACGGTAAAATAATACCACATCGTACAAGTTGAATTTAATAAATCAGTATAAAAGGAATTTGTGCTGGAGTACACAACGCCAATGGCAATGAGTTGGCAACATGGGTCTGAGAAGCTTAGTCCATCGACAAGTTGGGATTAGCCCGAAATCTCCAGACTCCATGGGATTTGCCATTGGTTGGATCCAATTCTTTTTTGTTTTGCCATTGTGTCATGGAAATTATCCCAGTGACGTCCAAACGAGTAATCATTCAGTGGAATAGCTCCATCACATGTAACAGTAATGGTAGATGACAGGGCCGTCTCTGACATTCAGATGACCCTGTGCAAAAATAACTTGAGTGCCCTTTGATACAAATTTTTTTGCACGCATATAAATTACAGTATATTTTTTCTTAACTGATACTCTATTACTATTGCATCATTTTATTTTCCTTTTGGCGTCTAAAGTATCCAATCTTAGCTGGTATGACCGTTTTAGTAGGTAAATAAATCACTTGCCAGATCATAATAAGAAATGGGCTTTTTATTTTGGGCTTAAGAAAGTTATTTAATATAAGCTCATCTACGATTACGACTAAATAAATTAACTTTTTTTTGGCAAAAAAAATTCCCTCCTTGTTCCGGAGCACACCTTGCCCACCCTCAAAACCGTCCCTGGTAGATGAGGATGATGATGATGCTGACAATATCGAAGCAGAATCTATTGAATGCCAAATAGGATACCGCTCGTCCGCAAGGCGAGTTATAAGCACGAGACTAGGTTTTTTTTTTTTTTTTTTTTTTGGAAAATATAATTTCGTTAGCCTGTAATTTTTATTTGGAAAATGGGTCATTTGTCCAAATATTTTTAAAACATGGTTCAAATGGACGAGTAAAAAATTAGTATGGGTGAAATGGACACCAAAAAGAAAGAAGGTTGAAACCTGGATTCATCCTGGCTTAAACATAAAAAATAGCAAGGATGAAACTAGATGCATCCTGATGTAAATTAAAAATAATAAAATATATTTGAAAATTGGTAGGATGAAACTGTTTACATCCTATCTATTTTTACATTTTTGTCCATTTAAACAGTATTAAAATCTAGATGTCCTTTTCATTCAAGAATTATTGATTTTGGTCTTTTTAACCAATTTTGTGTTTTTTTGTTGTTATGGTTATGGAGGAGGTGATCCTTAATAAATTTAGGGCGAGTTTTAAGCACGAGACTAGGGTTTTTTTTTTTTTTGTTATGGTTATGGAGGAGGTGATCCTTAATAAATTTAGGGTTATAAAGTAGTTTGCAGAAAGGTTTGCATACACTGCTACAACTTCGAATAGATTTCACAGGTAACCTTAAAAAAACATTTACATGGATCTCTTCTGGTAGCTTCTCTTTCTTTCAAGTTCCTCTTTAGATTAGATATTAAGGTTTCGATTAGAGTAGTAGTAGGACAGGATCGGATCGGATTTCATTTTATATAAGTCCAAACCTAGCTATGTTTTCGTTCGGGTCGGGCCAACTAATTTTCACCACCACTTGGCCAGCCAACAATGGCTGAAACATAAGGCAAGCCTAGTATGGTTAACTACAGAGGCTGCAAGATTGACAAGTCGAGCTCCTTCGCACAAGAAAGGGAAGCAAGTCACTTTGAGTTGTCTTCATTAACCATTCCACGGTCAGTGCAAGGTAATCCAAGCTTCAATTAACCTTGCTAGCTCTGTTTTTTCGCAGAAGGATTGTTGGTAAACAAAGCAAACGTTTGTGGAAAGTATGCCTGTAAGGCCTCATGGAGGTGTCTGGGGAGAGTTACTCGGAGCGTGCAAGATCCATAAAAATGTTGAAATTGCAGAGGTTGCAGCAGAACATTTATTAAAGCTTGAACCTGATCAGGATAGCTTCTTCATCATCTTTTGAGGATTGGTGACTCAATTTCACACACTTTAAAACACTTTGTAAAAACAAATAGTAATTGCACTTTATCCAATCATTGTTGCTCACTGTAAAAAGAAAGGAACTTAAAGCAGTAAAAATACAAATTTGTATTTTTCAATATAAGTGGAGAATTAAGGTCCGTTAATCAAAGTTTCCCTTAACAAGACAAGATCATACATTGATCCATGACTCTTCTAAAAAGCATATAAAAGCTATAGTAACAGGGGAGCCTTATTAAGATTTCAGAGCATGTAAGATCCATAAAAATGTTGAAATTGCAGAGATTGCAGCTGGACATCATTTTGGCTTGAACCTGACAAAACTTACATTACAGTTCAGCAGGAAGGGGTGATGCTCTATTAATTTGGGTACCGGAACATGCCTTTAATGCCATCTGGGTCGGATTCAAATCCTAGATTTCTATAGAAATCCACACAGCCGCAGAAGAAAGGAAAGGGGAACTGAAATATATGAATTTGAACTTGACTTCTCTTGCTGACGCAAGCATCTCTGCAAAATGAAGCACGTATATTATCATTCTGGTAATTTATCAACGTCTTGTTGATTTCCGCATGCGTTATCCTTCAACTTTCTGTTTATTGTTGGTTTATTCCCCCATATTGCTAGCCAAACCCCATCACCTCTATAAGCTTTTTCTGCCGCTAAAGATTATTTTGTTAGTTGATGCTCTTATGCAGAGAATTATCCCCTTTGTTTTCATGACAAACTCCTTCGTAGGATACACATTCAAACATGTAAAAACATGGTAGGTATATGAGTTCCTAACAGAGAAAGTTAGTCGGACCTGATGTTGTTGAAGAATAAACCAAGATACTATGAAGAAAGCAAAAGGGATAAACAAGCGTTGTTGATCCACTGGTAGTGGATAAACTATGAGAGTTGACAGAATGTGGTTGGATCAACTGGTACAGTTGACACGTTGTGAATGGATAAACAAGTATTGTTTACCCAGTGGTACGGTTTTTAGAAGTTGGCTTGGGTTGCAAGTATTGCCTGTTTTAGAGTTTGTTTACGTGAGAATATTCTAGAATAGTCTATGTTAGAGTTTGATTAAGTTAGGAAAGTGTCTTTTACTTGAGACTCAACTTTTTTAATCATATAAATAGGCTGTTAAGCCATATTCGAAACACATCAATTAAGAGAAGTTTGTTTGAGTTTAGTTTTGTGTTCTTTCATTAAGTCTTTGATATCAGATTTTCTACATATGGTATCAGAGCACTGGTATCAGATTCTAGGGATGTGGGTATGAGAAGTTAAGTTGAAGAAGATGACGAGTTTAAGTTCAATCAAAGTACCATTGTTTGAAGGTAAAAACTTTGAGCATTGGGGTTGCAGATGGAGATTATTTTTACATATCAAGAAGTATGGGATATCGTGAGAGATGGTTATGTAGAACCAAAACAAAGGAGCTGTAGTTGAAGGAGCTGCGCAAACTCTATTAACTGAGAATAGAAAGAAGAATTCTAAAGCTACATATATTCTTCATCAAGGTGTTCATGAATCTCTCATGGACAAAATTATCTATATTAAGCAATCTAAAGCAGCATGGGATGGTCTGGTCAGCTACTACACAGGATCTGACAAGGTCAAGAAAGTTAGATAACAAACTCTGAAGAGAAAGTATGAATTGCTGCAGATGGAAACTACTGAAAAAATATCAGATTTTTTCTCAAAGAAATTAAACCTTATCAATGAGATGAAAGCTAATGGTGATACTGTAGAAGATTCAACAGTTGTGGAAAAGATTTTAAGAAGCTTACGTGAGAAGTTTGAATCAAAAGTTACCGCTATAGAAGAATACAACACAGCTGCAACAATAACTCTTAATGAGTTGTTGGGTTCATTGCAAGCATATGAACAAAGATTGTTAGAGAAAACAGCTGCTGCAAAACAAGTTGAAGAAGCACTTCAGAGTCAAGTTAGTTGGAGAAGTAATCAAGGAAAACTAATATTGGAGGTTCTCAAGGAGGATATAATAATGGAGGAAGATCAAATAATGGAAGTTACGGGAATCCATTTGATAGAGAAAAAATACAATGTTACAATTGTGGAGATTTTGGACACATTGCTACTGAGTGTCCAAAACCAAGAAAGACAGTTGCCAATCACTTCAAATGAAATTTCAAAGCTCATATTGCTGAAAGTCACGAAGAAGAAGAAACAGAAGATCAGAAGACTGAAAACATGTTACTAGCATGGCACACAGCAGAAGAACAACCTCAACTTAAGTGGTACGTGGATAACGGATGGATCAATCATATGTGTGGCAGAAAAGACTTATTTGAAAGTCTAGATGAGACTGTAAGATCAACAGTTAAGTTTGGTAACAGTTCTACAATTCTAGTTATGGGAAAAGGAAGAATAGATATTGTTCTCAAGATGGTTTTAAAGCATACATCATCGATGTATTTTATGTTCCAGGTTTACATCAAAATTTGCTCAGCATGGGTCAATTGTCTGAAAGAGGATACTCTATGAATATTTACAATGGTTTGTGCTTCATCAGAGATAGAAGAAGAAGGTTGAAAGCTAAAGTTCAGATGACCAAGAACTGGTTATTTCCATTGAATATTCAACATCAGAAGGAAAGTTGTTTCAGTACCAGTGTGCATAATGATTTTTGGATATGGCATAATAGAATGGGACATGTGAACTTTAACAGTTTACAAATTTTATCAAAGAAGGAGATGGTGTCAGGATTACCTTTCATTCAACTACGAGAAACAAGATGTGAGAATTGTATCTTTGGGAAGCAGCATAGAGATCCATTTCCAGTTAACAAGGCTACAAGAGCCGAGCAACATTTGGAGATCATTCACAGTGACCTGTGTGGTCCTATATAAGTCACATCACATAGAGGTAATAACTATTTTATAACTTTCATTGATGATTTCAGTAGGAAACCTTGGATATATTTGCTTAAACAAAAGAGTGATGCTTTTCATGCTTTTAAAAGTTTCAAAGCATATGCTAAGAAACAAATTGGTAAAAACATCAAGATATTAAGAACTGATAGAGGAAAAGAATATACTGTTGTTGATAGTTTCATGGAAGAACATGGTATTCTACATCAGTTAACATCAAGATACACACCTCAACAGAATGGTGATGCGTGTCGTAGGTGCAATCAAATTAATATCTTATTTCCACTCAATTAAAAATAATATAATGGAAGTCAAGTTCGTTCCCACGAGGAGCAAGAGATTCTAGTTGTAAAAATTGTCACAAAAGGGGGTGTAAAGCAAAAGAAAATAAACAAAGCAATTAAAAGATTAAGTTGAAATCAATAAGAGAGACAAGATCAAGGAATCCTTCTTCGTTGCAAAACAATGATTCAAATTATGTTCTTTTCTACTTGTTATTAGTCACAAATTATCACCAACCGTAGGTAAAGCAGCTAGATCAGTGCTAAACCCCTAAATCCCTTGTATCACCGGATACGGAAGTTCTCGACTACCGGATTCTATTTACCAAACCAACTAGTAGTAGATCACTCTAGATGTAATTTAAATAAACGCATTAAGATTTATGAACTTATTAGGTTAATATTAGTAGTTAGACTCTTAGATCAAGGTCTACTTGCTAACGTTGTTTTCACACACAATTGCTCCACGGAATCCCTCCGCAAGGTCTCGTGTTTGCTACTTATGTAAAGAGTCAAGAAACGATTACTTATCCCCTAAATTTCACTAGCTTTAGATCAAATTAACAAATCAATTTAGCGTGCACTCTAAACAATCTATCAATCATGAATGAATGAATAAACATTCCTATTAGTAAAAACAAACGATAATCATGTGAAAAACTTCAAGATAGAATTGAAACAAAACTCAAATCATGTATTAAGAATTAGGAATTCATCCTCAATCAATAAGAAAATTAGCTACTCATGTTTTTGAAATTCACACAAATAATAATTAAAAGGAGAATTTTAAAGTTCACACAAATAATTAAAAAGAAGAATTTTGAAAAGCAAGCAAAAACACAAGTGTTGTGTGTGTAGAGAGGTGTGTAAAAGATATGTCAAAAGATGTGTAAAACTTCTCTATTTATAGGCTTCAATATTCTCCATATCTTCCAAGGAATAGAACCCTTTCCTTTAGCAATTCAATTTCCAAATTCAAGTCTTCCTCATATTCCATCTTCTCTTTCCAAATTTGACCCAAATTCTCCATCCAATTCCAAGTCCAAGTCTTCACACCCATGAGTAGAATCCACACAAAAATCTATAATTTTGGTCGCCGGAAAGCTGGTATTATGCCCGGAATTTGGCCGGAAAAGTCACCGGAATCTTCTTCTCCGTCGACAGAATATTCCGTCACGGCACCGTCCAAGTTAACGGTCAAACAGGTCAAACCGTTAGTCAATGGGTCAAGGGAGTAGAGTCAGCCACCGAGTCAGCTTGAGTTAGTGTCTTGATCGGCTGACTGGTCTAACTGGGGTAAGTTGGATCGGTCATCTGAACCGATGAGTTGACTCGCCAGAGCCAGAGTCCGGCCGAGTTTCGTTTATTTATAGGACTTCTCAGGCCGAATTCAGGCCATTCTTCTTTCCTGTAACAAGCCTAACATACATCTATTGCAGCTTCCCTGTGACAGAGCTTCACCCATTCAAGTCACAACCCATTCAAGTTCGCAGCAATTTCAATTGAGCAGCATCATTTGTCACAGCTGCAGAGGCAGTACCATCCATCAAACCCCAATTCCTTCTTCATCTCTTCTCTGATTGTTCTCAGCAACATCATCTCCTAATTTCTCAGCTGCAATGCCAGACCTGTATCTCATAGCGGCAACCTTCTTCTTTTCCAATTGCAGCTGCATCAATTTCACTACCAACAGCTGCTTCTTTTGATTTCTCTATCCCACGGCTAACACCCATCTTCTGCATAATCTATTATTCACCAGCTCAGAACCATTCATTTACCAGATCAGCTGCAACACCGACTGCCATCACCTCTAGCTGCCAGATTTAATCTCAATACCACTGCCAATTTCAAACAGCGGCTACCAACAGCACCAAAACCCATCTTCTCCTCTTTCCCTGAATCAATTGCAGCATCAATTTACTTCTCTGGATCTCAATCACCATCATTCTTGACACAGCAGCACTTCAGATCGAAACCCATCAATTCCATTCACAGTCCCTATTACATCTAGCCACTGATTTATCCATTATCAATTCATAGTACCACCATCTTCTCCAGTAGCGTATCGCCATCTCTGATTTCTTGTTCTATCTCAATACGAGACTGAATCGAACCCTAATTTCTTCTTTGTCTCATGACCACACGACATACGCCTCTGTTCGATTTGGATTCATCATCTTCACTGAAGAGAACCCCGGCTTGAAATCATCGCCGATTTCTTCTCTCGTGTTCTTCAATAAACCATCTTCCTCTCTACGAGCTATGAACATCGTCTCGCCTCTTATTCATCTCTCAATTTCTGTGTGTAAAATGATTGAGAAAAAACGCTCTCGAGTTTAGGGTTAGGTATAGCTGATGGGTGCCCTAAACACGTAGGACGGGTGCATTTAGTAATCTTTCATGGGTTGCCCCTTAACATGTCGCTGGCTGTCTTTTAGTACTTCTCCAAAAGAAAGCTGCCCCTTAACCTTGACTGGGCTCCAAATAGTGTTCGCCCCTGAAATGACAATTTTGCTCTTTTGGCTCAAATAGAGTAATTTCTTCTTCTTTTCCTCCATGCGACTCCAAAGTAGCTATAAAACTCAAAACAAGCGTAAAATACATAATTTACAAGAAAAATAACAAAGAAAGCATAAACAATAGATAGTAAATAGGATGTATTCTACACCCTATCAAATTCCCCCACACTTAGACTTTGCTAGTCCTCGAGCAAATCAAACTAAAAACTCACAACTTCAAAGCGTTCAAGCGTCCCAAGCATCCAAAGAGTTATGAGGACATAGAGTTTCTGCATGCTAGTAATAAGAAGTTAGAAATACTAAAGAACATATTCTCATTCTTAAATGTTGAGTGAGAAATAACCACACCATAATGAGAGAACGCGTGTTTGAGAAACGATCAATAAGCATTTGGCCTCGACTTCTGCCTCACCAAAAAGGATTTTATGATAATTGCACTCAAAAAGACGGCTTTTTTATGGGTCTCACATGTGTGCATGTAGGAATGAAGAGAGAAATCCTGCGACACGTTGAATGGTGGGAAGGATAACTTCCGAAATATTTTTAAAAACCCACATCTTTTAACATTTTGAAAACCCATTTTTCTGACGATCTCTAAGAAAGGAAATCAACCACTTTTATCGAGGATGAGATTACTTACTCACCTTCACATCCGATCGCCAATTATAATAACACCACTCTCACGGTATCCAATAGAAACTTCTGCTCCTCGTCTTGATCTTCTTGGTGTTCGTCTTCGGTTTCAACTATTGGTGATAAATTCTCGAATTTCATAAATCCTTAACAATTTATAACTCTTTTTACCTTAAATCCTTGTCGCTTGAAACTTCCTTATAGATTTTCCTTCCCCACGGCTTATTAACAAAACAAATATTTCTCTTATTTTTTTTTTATTTTTTTTTTTATTTTTTTTATTTTTTTTGAAAACAAGAGAAATAAAATACAAAACAAACCGTGGCCGTGGGAGAAGTATTTTACCGCTTGATTCTTCACAACTTGTATCGTCTTGAAATCGTAAACTTCAAAAATTCTAACCTTTTGATTTTCTTTCGCTCTTGTGAATAAGTCTTCATACTTGGATATAAAATTATCTCATTGTAGTGTAAGTCTTCAACATATATGTAACAATCTGCTCTTTGTATGTTGCTTTACTTGAATATGCAATTTGCTCTTTTTCTCGTTCCGTTGCTTGTAAACCGTGAACTTTTTCCACTTTCCTTGTAGATTTTGATGTCGCTCCTTGTTGATGATGAGAGTGTTTCTATGGATCCGTTGTTGTGGAGAGAATGGTGCTAACTGCAAATCGAACTACAAGAAGGAAGCTTTCATCTATATACGTCACCCTTGTGATTGACAAAATTAGCACTCAAGAGATCAAAGAGTAGTGCTTCTATTGGTGGGAGGTTGGGTAGCTCACCATTCTACCCGGAATTAACGTACGGTGACACACACTCAAAAGAAAGCTCTTTAGTAGATGGAAAAATTTCTGGTCGGTGCCTCACATGATATGAATACGGGTAGTCTCCACTAATGATTAATCAGCAACTCTAATAACGCATTTCTCCCTGCACCAAATTCGCATCACCGGCATGATTAAATCCATTATTTAACACTCTAACAAGCAAGAAATCCGAATGTAGTTCTCTAACATTTCCAAGTTCAATTATGTCGGTCAGAATCTCTATGTAAACATACCTAAAAGTAATAAAAGTTGAAGGTTTTATATAAAACTTTTTTTTTTTTTTTTTTTTAATATACATGCTTAACCACTCCCCCACACTTAAACCTTACATTGTCCTCAATGTAATTGAATCCTCCTAGTAAAGTCAAGGTGGGAAATTTTAACATGATATGGAACAAGAAAAAGAAATAACAAAAAGCAAAAGGATAAGAAATACAAAACCTATGGGTTGCCTCCCATTAAGCGCTTGTTTTAAAGTTGACGGCCCGACTTAGCCCTTGCAAGATTCATTCCCCATATACTAACAATCTGAAAATTTGAGGATCCACCCATAATACCTGTTTTGAAAACAATAACTCCATACAAATATTAGCACAAGAAAACAATAGTGAAATTATCGCTCGATAGAAATTTCCCCACACTTATTCTCGTCCACACTCGGAAGTGTATAAAGAACATAGAATTTGGGAACTTCCATGTATTCCTTTTGGCAAACCTGCATAGTGTTAGCATCAAGTGTTTCCAATGGTGGATATTTAGAAACAAAATCATCCAAAAATACTTTCGAAGCACATACATTCAAACCAATAGGAGGTAAAGGAGAAGAATAAATAGGCAAAGGGTTAGATAAACCTTGCACAATCTCTTGTTTTGCGGAATCCTCTTCATCCTTAGAGAATTCATGTGAATTACTTACCTCTTGTATATCGTGGTCCTCTATCGAATCTTGCAACCAATAGTCGTTATTTTCTACCTTAACCAAAGTTTTGGCATCATTATAATCATTGGCAAGTTCAATTGGGTCTTCCACAAAATCAATCAATTTGGTTTCATCCTCTAGCATCATCTCTTCAACATTCTCATCATCGGAATCGGGCCATTCACTAAAATGATTTTCATCGGTATAGATTGTAAGATCTTCATGTGCGGGTGTTACACCGTTTATAACAATAGGTAAGTCACACCCTATCTCCTCCTTTTGAATAGGTGAAGGATCATTATTATGATCCGGAGTTGGAATAACTTCCTCATTGTTGCAACGCTCATACACTTCCGCGGACTCATATTTTTCCCTAAGGAATTTTTTCCAATCACTAATTGCATCTTCCTCAAGCTCTACCTTTTGAATAGGTGCTTGATCATTACTAAGATCAAGGCTCGAGTAAGCTACACTAGCGTCATCAAAAGTATCCAAAGGTTGGACTTTTCCAACATAATCATCGATTAAATATTCACTACACACCATAGGCACATTAGAATAGTTATTGCTTTGATAGCAAAATTCTTCTTTATCCCTATCCTCCTTGTATTGATCCATGTCTCTTCGTTCTTTAGCAATGCCGTCTTGAAGTTGTTGGAGTTGCTCATCCCTATTTTTATCGAGTTGAGTAATGTGTTCGTATAATTTTACCGAATTCCTTTGAATTTCTCGACGTGGTTCCTCCCAAACATAGGGTTGCTGGTCTTGTAGTGATTCTTGCAACTTTTGTTGAAGATCCCCAATCATGGCAGACATCTTATCTGCAAAACTAGAGAATTTCTGATGATAAACAAAACTATCCTCCCATCCTTGTGATTGTCCACTTACATACCCGTCATAAGGTTGTTGATATGTATGAGAATATCCATAAGGTTCTGTAGGAATTTGATCATAGCCAAAAGACTGGTTTTGATTGTATCCTAAGGATGGTTGGAAGTTGCCATAATATTGAGGTTGAAAACTGTATTGATTGTTGTAATATGCTTGCTCTTGTCCACCATACATGGAAAACCGATACCTGAAATAAGATTCTCAGAAACCAAGTTAGATACGATATATAATCTAACAAAGCAAGAATAAAGCAAAAAGAAAAATAAAAACAACTAAAAAACAAATCTATCAATCAATCATGAATGAATAAACATTCCTATTAGTAAAAACAAACGATAATCATGTGAAAAACTTCAAGATAGAATTGAAACAAAACTCAAATCATATATTAAGAACTAGGAATTCATCTTCAATCAATAATAAAATTAGCTACTCATGTTTTTGAAATTCACACAAAATAATTAAAAGGAGAATTTTCAAGTTCACACAAATAATTAAGAAGAAGAATTGAAAGCAAAAACACAAATGTTGTGTGTGTAGAGAGGTGTGTAAAAGATATGTCAAAAGATGTGTAAAACTTCTCTATTTATAGGCTTCAATGTTCTCCATATCTTCCAAGGAATAGAACCCCTTTCCTTTAGCAATTCAATTTCCAAATTCAAGTCTTCCTCATCTTCCATCTTCTCTTTCCAAATTTGACCCAAATTCTCCATCCAATTCCAAGTCCAAGTCTTCACACCCATGAGTAGAATCCACACAAAAATTTGTAATTTTGGTCGCCGGAAAGCTGGTATTATGGCCGGAAAAGTCACCGGAATCTTCTTCTCCGTCGACAGAATATTCCGTCACGGCACCGTCCAAGTTAAAGGTCAAACAGGTCAAACCGTTAGTCAATGGGTCAAGGGAGTAGAGTCAGCCACCGAGTCAGCTTGAGTTAGTGTCTTGATCGGCTGACTGGTCTAATTGGGGTGAGTTGGATCGGTCATCTGAACCGATGAGTTGACTCGCCAGAGCCAGAGTCCGGCCGAGTTTCGTTTATTTATAGGACTTCTCAGGCCGAATTCAGGCCATTCATCTTTCGTGTAACAAGCCTAACATACATCTATTGCAGCTTCCCTGGGACAGAGCTTCACCCATTCAAGTCACAACCCATTCAAGTTAGCAGCAATTTCAATTGAGCAGCATCATTTGTCACAGCTGCAGAGGCAGTACCATCCATCAAACCCCAATTCCTTCTTCATCTCTTCTCTGATTGTTCTCAGCAACATCATCTCCTAATTTCTCAGCTGCAATGCCAGACCTGTAGCTCATAGCGGCAACCTTCTTCTTTTCCAATTGCAGCTGCATCAATTTCACTACCAACAACTGATTCTTTTGATTTCTCTATCCCACACCCATCTTCTGCATAATCTATTATTCACCAGCTCAGAAACATTCATTTACCATATGTTTATGGGTAAAAATCGTTTCTGCCGATTTCGGTAAATTCGGTAGGTGAGTGAGAAACTGGTTCAAACCCTAAACAAATGTGCTGCACGTGAGCACTTTATAGATTCGAGAGGTCAATCGTACAAGTCCGGCCTAAACCAAGAAATGGCCGTTCCAGACTTGCTTCGGTCACAAAGTGGAGGAGAAGGGTTGATTTGGGGAGGGAAGCAAAGAAAGGTGTTGAGACCAGAATAATTCTGGGAGAGTAGTGTCTCGACTTGTATCAGAAAGTGGAAGCTTCTGAAGCTTGCAAGAGATGAAAGCTTTTTGGAGAGCTTGCAAAGTTTCCTTTTCTGAGAGTGTAGTATTTTTCTCCCGACCGAGACTTGTTGTCCGGTGGAAATAGGTAAGACCTATTTATACAAGTCGAGATTGAAACGTACTCTGGCCTCATGAAGGAAGAGAGTAAAGGGTGAAATAATGGGAGGAGGTGGTAACCGCATGGTGTTAATGGGTGAAAACGTTTTTACCAATATTTCCTCATTTATTTGACCGCTTTATTCCTTTTCACGCTTTCTTAATGTGAGCGTAGTGTACGCCGCAAGCCGTGACCGCCAAACCAAAACCCCGGAAAGCATCCCCGGCTTTGTGTTGATATCTCGAGTGTTGGTTGCACCTTGAGTGCAAGTGGCGCTGCTAGTGGCGCGTGTGGCATGTGCCATTGGCATGTGCGGAATGCCCTTGTTGCGGGTTGTACCTCGAGTGCAAGTGGCAATGCCAGAGCTGCTATCACCTCTAGCTGCCAGATTTAATCTCAATACCACTGCCAAGTTCAAATAGCGGCTACCAACAACACCAAAACCCATCTTCTCCTCTTTCCCTGAATCAATTGCAGCATCGATTTACTTCTCTGGATCTCAATCACCACCATTCTTGACACAGCAGCACTTCAGATCGAAACCCATCAATTCCATTCACAGTCCCTATTACATCTAGCCACTGATTTATCCATTATCAATTCATAGTACCACCATCTTCTCCAGTAGCGTATCGCCATCTCTGATTTCTTGTTCTATCTCAATACAGACTCGAATCGAACCCTAATTTCTTCTTTGTCTCATGACCACAGACACAGCTCTGTTCGATTTGGATTCATCATCTTCACTGAAGAGAACCCTGGCTTGAACTCATCGCCGATTTCTTCTCTGTGTTCTTCAATAAACCATCTTCCTCTCTACGAGCTATGAACATCGTCTCAGCTCTTATTCATCTCTCAATTTCAGGTGTGTAAAATGATTGAGAAAAAACGCCTCTCGAGTTTAGGGTTAGGTATAGCTAATGGGTGCCCTGAACACGTAGGACGGGTGCATTTAGTAATCTTTCATGGGTTGCCCCTTAACATGTCGCTGGCTGTCTTTTAGTAATTCTCCAAAAGAAAGCTGCCCCTTAACCTTGACTGGGCTCCAAATAGTGTTCGCCCCTGAAATGACAATTTTGCCCTTTTGGCTCAAATAGAGTAATTTCTTCTTCTTTTCCTCCATGCGACTCCAAAGTAGCTATAAAACTCAAAACAAGCGTAAAATACATAATTTACAAGAAAAATAACAAAGAAAGCATAAACAATAGATAGTAAATAGGATGTATTCTACACCCTATCAAATGGTGTAGCTGAAAGAAAGAACAGAACCATAATGGAGATGGCAAGAACTATAAGAAGAACAAAAGATTTACCAAAGAATTTCTGGGGTTATGCAGTTGATATAATAGTGTATCTACTTAACAGATGTCCTACAAATAGTTTGAATAACAAGATACCAGAACAAGCATGGAGAGGAGTAAGACCAAGTGTAAGACATCTGAGGATTTTTGGGTGCATTGCATATGCACATGTACCAAAAGAACTGAGAAAGAAGCTGGATGATAAGAGTGAAAAATGTATTCTTGTTGGTTACAGTTCAAACTAGAAAGATTTATATTTGATGAAGATTCACAGTGGAATCGGACAATGGATCAATAATGAATGTTGATCCACATACTACTGGGTCAACAAGGAGTGTTGATCCATCTACTGATGTCAGAACAATTCCACTTGTAGTTGAAGAAGAAATGCAGATTCAAGACAATACTGAAGAGCATCATGAAGAAGCAAGAACTGAAGCAACACCATAACAAGAAACTAGAAGACCAAGAAGGAAATATATTATACCTGCTAGGTTAAATGACTATGTTTTATCAAGAGATGATGAAGACACTGATGATGATGTGGTGAATTTTGCATTATTTGGAGATTGTGATCATGTAGCTTATGAAGAATCTGCCAAAGAACAAGGTTGGATTCAAGCCATGAATGAAGAATTGGAGTCAATTCGAAAGAATAATACTTGGGAACCGACACCACTTCCACCAGGAAAGAAGCCTATTGGTGTTAAGTGGGTTTACAAAACAAAATACAAGTCAAATGGTGAAAAAGATAGATTGAAAGCAAGGTTAGTTGCTAAGGGATATAGACAAAGACAAGGAGTTGATTATTCAGAAGTGTTTGCACCATTTGCAAGACTTGATACAGTAAGAATGATTATTGCTTTAGCCGCTCAAAAGTATTGGAAGATTTTTCAGATGGATGTTAAGTCAGCATTCTTGAATGGATTTTTGGAAGAAGAAGTTTATGTTGAACAACCAGCAGGTTACATTGTAGATGGAAGGATAATGAAGTATACAAGCTAAATAAAGCCTTGTATGGTTTGAAACAAGCACCAAGACCTTGGTATACAAGAATAAATTCTTATTTCATTAAGAAAGGATTTAAAAGATGTCCACATGAGCATACTTTATATTTGAAAGTTGATGATCTTGGAAATCATATTATAGTGTGTTTGTATGTGGATGATCTCATATTTACTGGAAACAGTTCTGAGATGATTAAGGAATTCATGGAGGATATGGTGAAGGAGTTTGAGATGAAAGATCTTGGTTTGATGTCATATTTTCTTGGTATTGAAGTACAACAAACTGAAAGTGGAATATTTATTAATCAACAAAAGTATGCTGAAGGAATTTTGAAGCATTTCAAGATGGATAATTGTAATCCAATTTTAACACCAGTAGAAGAAATACTGAAGTTGAAAAAAGATGGATCAGGAGAACTTGTGAATTCAAAAAACTTTAAAGGTCTTGTTGGATGTCTGAGATATTTGACTGCTACAAGACCTAATATCATGTATGCAGTTGGTTTGGTTATTAGATTTATGGAAGAACCTAGAAAATCACATCTACAAGCTGCAAAACGTATTTTGAGATATGTTAGAGGAACAACTATCTTGGGAATTCTCTATAATGTTTCAGAAGATCCAAAGTTGGTTGGTTTTACTGATAGTGATTGGACTGGAGATACAGAAGGAAGAAGAAGTACATCAGGTTATGGATTTCAGTATGGAACTGGTTTTTTCTCATGGTCATCTAAGAAGCAACAAGTTGTTGCATTATCTACACAAAAGCTGAATATATAGCTGTTAGCAATTGTGCTACACAAGTTGTATGGTTAAGAATGATGCCGAAGTCATTATTTCAATAACAAACAACACGAAAAACAATAGTTTGTGATAACAAGTCTACAATTTCACTAACTAAGAATTATGTGCTTCATGGAAGAAGTAAACACATTGATATTAAGTATCATTACTTCAGAGAGCTTGTCAGTAACAAGGAGATAGATGTGGAGTTTGTTGAAAGTGAAGAGCAGGTGGATGATATTTTCACCAAGTCTTTGAAGTCTAACACTTTCATTTACTTGCGTGGAAAATTGGGAATGATCAGCAAAGAGTATCTTGGTTTAAGGGAGGATGTTGAAGAATAAACCAAGATAATATGAAGAAAAAAAAGGGATAAACAAGCGTTTTTCAACCACTAGTAATGGGTAAACTATGAGAGCTGACAGAATGTGGTTGGATCAACTGGTACAGTTGACACATTGTAAATGGATAAACAAGTATTGTTTACCCAGTTGTACGGTTTTTAGAAGTTGGCTTGGGTTGCAAGTATTTCCTATTTTAGAGTTTGTTTACGTGAGAATATTCTAGAAGAGTCTATGTTAGAGTTTGATTAAGTTAGGAAAGTGTATTTTACTTGAGACTCAAGTTTGTTAATCATATAAATAGGCTGTTAAGCCATGAGTCGAAACACATCAATTCAGAGAAGTTTGTTTGAGTTTAGTTTTGTGTTCTTTCATTAAGTCTTTGATATCAGATTTTCTACAGATACATATATTTATAAGTAGTTAAACAATGTAATAGGGTGGTCTCTAGATAAGATCACTACTACCATTGTTCAACAAAATTCTTTCAAAACATGTTGAAAGGCTGGACTCTAGTGCTATAACTTTTATGATACCCGGGAAAAAATATCCAAACAAAAATCAAAGAGATAAGATGATTGCATTAATTAGGAGGGAAAAACACTAAGTATTTTCGTAGGGCCACTTTAATTAGAAGAAGAGAAACAACATTGAGAATCTCTGATTCTCATAGGAATATTATTAAGGATAGAGATCAAATTCCTGTGGTGCTTGCTGAATACTTTGGTAACAGGATTACTACACCTTATAATGTTGCACTGACATTTTTGAGCATGTTTTTCCCTGTATTTCGAATACTGATAATATTTATTTGCTTAGGATGCTTGATAACTATTTACATATTTGAATTTTTATTATTGTTTGGTTGGTCTTTTCTTCTGGCAAGATAAATCTTAACACTATCAGGAATTATTCGAATTGCGGAACTACGGTGTTAACTGATGGAGCATTTAAGTTCTACAGGCGCTTTTCAACTCAGCGCGGTTTATGATCTAACTCGCAAATACTATTACTTTTTATTAGCACTAGTTATGACATATGGGGCTATGTGTATGGGGTTGTGTGTAAAAGAACTTGACTGAGAAAGGAAATTGAACTCCATTTTGTTGTATGTGGGAAGGTTAAATGGAATTGCAGTCCACAAATGATCGCCTCTTTGAATTGCGGATTTTGCAAAAACTTAAATCCAAAGAAGAAAACATGTTGTTTAGTGTCATTATGCTTTGGGTAATTAGACATAAGTTTTTATCGTGTTATATCATTCCTGATGGGTATATCACTCTCTGTTCTATATTACTTGGATGCTTACTGTTTGTACCATAAGTAAAAATGCCACATAATGGGACAAATTGGTACTTGAATCATCTTTTGGCCCTCATCCAAGCCCACTAACCAATCAACACTCGGTCAATGGTCGAAGTCAACACTCGGTCAATTGTCAAAGTCAACACTCGGTCACAGTCAAAACCAACCAGTTTCTAGCAATGATGACCAGATGTGCTACCATTCGTTTTCCACTCATGTTGCCAGCGGTGCTGCCAACCAATTCCCAGCTAAGTACTCTATCGCACTGCCATCCAGTCTCTACCCGTATAACCAATCCAGTCACAACCAAAGATCCATCCATACTCGTCACCATTATGCTGTCAACCATCTCGATACGACCACAAAGATGCGAATTCATCATGGAAGCATGAATGAGCAGTTTCATGCAGAATTTATCATGGAGGCATGCTGTATTGATTCCAGCAGCTTCATGCGAATTAAACACAAGGAGGCTTGCAAGGATAGTTTCATGTGGATTAATGCTAGGAGGCATGCAAAGCCAGCAAGTGCAGAATTAAAACAAGAGGGAAGTTTCATGCGGTTACAGGCAGAATTGATTCCAGCATGCATGCAAGCAGTTTCATGCATAACTGATTGCAAGGCATATTAATGTCATTTAAGTCCATCTCGAAATTAGGTTCTAAAACTGTATAAATGGAGAGGCCCTGATAGAAAAGTGAGGGAGGATATACAAGAAAAATATACTGTAATAAAAAGATCAATAAAATATTTCTCCCCAAGGGGATTCATCTGTGGACGTAGGCAATCATGCCGTTAAACCTATGTCTCTTTATTTGTTCTTCAATTCGTCTCCCAACCCAAAAATACACACCAAATCATCTATCCATCGTGTTTCGTCCCCATAATTTATTTTGGATACAAACACTTACGTTTTACTCAGTGGAAGCTTGGGATGAAAGTTAGTGATATAATTTGTAATTCAGAAAGCTTGGAACTGAAAAAAGATTTTTTACTTCTATTATGTCACTTCCATATGGAAACCATCCTTCCACAGGACATACAGTCCTCCAGATAGACGAATGAAACTTTTTCTTATCAGCAAAAGAGGATTACAAAAGAATTATACATGGACCTGACACTGCCTATTGTCAAGGATCCTGTTAGAGTTTAGAATGTCAAATAAACAACTAAGAGGATTGTTTATACTTGCAAAGGTTGCATTTGTATCAGTTTTTGGGACTAATTCAAAGGATACCTGATTAGATTGCTTAGGTACATAAAAAGATAATAAAAGTCTTAATTAAACATATTGTTGTTTAAACTATTGCTCCAAAAGTTGTTGGTTTAGTAATCTTCTCATTGAGACTTAGCCTGCCAACCCAACTGGTTCTTTTCTCCATTTAGTTCTTTCTTGATATTGCTGCAACTGATTTCCATAATGGTTCCTTGCTTTCCTAAATATCTGATCCATTCGATTTCCTCCAGCAATCCCAACAACCTTATCCCATCCTTGGTTTGAGATGCCATTGTTTTGGTCCTTGCCTCCCTGAAAAAAAACCTCACAGTTTCTTAAAATGATAACAAAAACATCTACTTTATTTTTCGGACTCCATTTCACTGATACATTAAGCTTTAGTCTACCTAAACGGGGGAATTTCCATCTATTGACAACCATAGCTAACTGGTCAGTTTGGGGGTTCACATTTTAAATAATTCACGCGTCAGGTTGATATACTTTAAAAGTATTATCACATCTAGCTTTCCATATATGAAGAATGTGCCAGAGAATGCATGCACAAAGCGCATTTCGGTCACCTATATCGCTATTCCATCCTATCAGGTTTCTCTGCCAATCTAGGATCCAACTTTTTACAGATCTGTCAATGAAGCAAGATAAAAAGGGTTAGTGCTACTTGTGAACAACGTACTTCTAGAAAAGGGAAAATGGAAGAAGAGGTGCTCCATTGTCGCTCCGGGATGACCGCAGAAAGTGTAAGAGTTACTGATCTCAATAAACCTGGATAAGTAAAAAGCGGAAGCATGTAGTTTACACATTTTTAAATGAAAATTTGAAATCTTGGGAAGGTTTTCAAAGTCCAAATTTTTTTCCAAGAGATATTATTTTCGTTAGAAGACGGATTGATGAGAGACTACAAAGACTTGGTGCTAAACTCACCATTCTTATTTGGGAAACAACTAAGAGTATAGCTCTGTCCGTAACACTATAAATATCAGGGGTGAATGAGGCATTATTTTCGTTAGAATAAGGCTTGATAAAAGAGTACAAAGACTTGGTGCTAAACTCACCATTCTTATTAAGGAATCAATTAAGAGTATCGTTCTATCTGGGTCGGATCCTAATCCGGTAAATAGCACTAGAAAAATCAGGGGGTGAAGGAGGAATTGATTAATATGGTATTTCAAGAGATAGATGATCTATCAATAAGTTGACTCTTTTTAGCGATGCTAACAAGCTAAGTTACGTATCTGTTTTATATGAAACAACAACCAAGAATTGTGTGAAGTACATAGATACACCTTGCTCTATTCAAATGTATAAGGAACTAAAAGGAGGAGTTCAAATTATGGATTTTGTTTTTGACTGTGGCAAATCAAAAAAGGAACCATATAATGCTAAGCTGATTCGGGTGGTTGTGCTGAATACAGTTGTTGGCACGAGTACCTTGCAGTTTAAATGGACAACAAATATGAAACAGTTGGGTCAGAAATTACTAGGAAAATAAGGAGAACTTAGTTGCGTACTTGTCGTAGTTCTACGATTAGCTCGGGATGGAGATTAGTATATGTTAGATATCGAAGCGGAGTGATGGAATTAAGGCTTGGTACTGACATAAATATGTCTAGCATCAAGAATGAAGGTTTGGATTTTGTATTTGATCGTGGGAAAAAAACGAGTTAAGTGTGGCATACAGATATTGCTACTGGTCATCTATGGTATAAGAAAATAAAAGGAAAATAAGTTGTGGTTGTTCCTTAATGATGTCACTAGGTTTTTTTTTCCGATCGTGGGAAGGAAGCAAAAATATCAAAGATGTAGGCAAAATCCATAAAGCATCTCATCAGAGATGATATTTTTTCAACATGGGGTGGTTGATGCGGGGCACAATGTGTCACTTTAGAGTTTTTCTATTTAGGAACAATAATTCTGTTCAACCCACTGGTCAATCCCACCATTCAAACCCACTGCTGAGATGGCGCTGACGTGTCTTAACTTCCTTATCTCCGTGGGTTTTCTTCTTTCTGATCGCATGCGTTTTCCTTTTTCACTTTATTTCTTCTTTTATTCCACTAATAGTCTCCCTTTCCATGGAATGAATGCATATAAGAGAACCCAATCATAGGGAAGGTTATGAGCTAAGATCCTAAGACTCACACGATCTGTGCTCACCATTTCGGTATTTTTTTTTTTTTATCTTATTTTGGTTTTAGTGAGGATATTCAGCTTGTTTTGATTAAAGTGGTTGATGTTGCATTGTAGCAAAAAAAAACTATTTAGAAAAGTTAGAAAACTAACACCACAATTGTAAAATGAGAAAAGGAAAACCCAAAAAAAA
Organism: Papaver armeniacum; assembly: GCA_023531295.1. Lineage (NCBI taxonomy): Eukaryota > Viridiplantae > Streptophyta > Magnoliopsida > Ranunculales > Papaveraceae > Papaver > Papaver armeniacum. The sequence continues at coordinate 28,789 of JAJJWW010015230.1, forward strand.
AAAAAAAAAAGAACACCTAAACCAAAAACTAAAAATCCGAAAAAGATTAAAGGAAAGTCAAACCAGCACCCCGTCAGCAGTGGGTTTTGACTGGTGGGATTGACCAGTGGGCTAAATAGAATTATTGATTTAGGAATATGTTTTCTATTTTATCTCTTTAGAAGGGTGTTATCTGTCAATTACCCTAAGTTTTCTCTCTTTAGTTTTTCTTTGTGAGTATAGGCAGGTTATTATACATCTCTTAAAAGGCAGACTTTATTATTGTTTTTAGGAAAATAACCATTAGATTGTCAATGGGTAATTTTGTTTTTATCGCTAGACTCAATTTATCAACGTCTTGTTGATTGGATATTGCTCTATCTTTCAACTTTCTGTCCATTGTTGGCTTATGCCTTCATATTGCTAGCCAAACCTCATCACCTCTATTAGCTTTTGTTACCGCTAAAGATTATTTTTTCAGTTGATGCTCTTTAGTAGAGCATTGTTCCCTTGTTTTCATTCCAAACTCATTCTCAGGATACACATTCAAACATGTAAAAATATGGTAGGAGTCTGAGCTCCTAACGGTGAACGTTAGTTGGACCTGATGCATATGTTTAGAAGTAGCTAAACAGAGTAATAAGGTACTCTCGAATAAGATCACTACTACCATTGTTCAACAAAATTATTTTAAAAGATGTTGAAAGGCTGGACGCTAGTAAGGTATGTTATTGTTGAATTTAGTCGGCACATGAAAAACTCTCCCTCTTAAGTGTTGGATCAAGCTGGTTAATGATAGACACATTTTTGTGTCTAAGTTGTCCTCAGTGTCTCTATTGTTAGTACTCGTTTTTGTCCTTATTATGGTGTTTTGTGTGTTTGTAGGTATTTTTTGGAAATAAAGATTGTTGGAAAATTCGGCTCGAAAAGTTACTCGGAACACCCCCGGAGGACATTTGTTATTCGGACTCTCAGTTTGGATAAGGGGCAACCTCAGGGCACATGCTATTCGCACCCCATCAGAGGATAAGGGCACTCCATCTTCTTCACGATTTGAAAGAGTTTTGGCGGGAAATCCACTTCTCTTCATGCGTAACTCTGTTTTGGTTTTGGAGAGATTCTGTTATCGATTTTGTTGTGGATTTGGTTTGGGAATATCCTGTTTGGATAAAACAGGATTGGTAATAGCTATAATTTCGAGTGAATGAAGATTATCTTTGACTTACAACAAAACAGAGAAGGAAATAATACTTGGATATTCTGTCACCATATTTGGAAGATAAGAGAAGATTTTGTTGCAGATTGTCGAGGTATTTGGACAAGTAATATGTGCTCACTATGTACCCTCGTCTTTCACGTGTTTTGAAGTGTGTTTGAGTACATTGAGCTACAACAACAGCGTGGAAGAGTTAATAATGGAATATTATTCTTGTATTTTTCCCGAGAAATAACAAGAATTTATTACGTGAAGATATGGAAGATTTGATAGTTGTTGGGTATAAAAAGGCTTCAAGGAACTCCCAGATGGGGGACGGAGAGTTTGGGGCTAGAACAGAGATGAGAGAATCAAGAAAATCAAGTTGCAGAGAAAACAGTTCTGCTGCTGAAGAACGCCAAGAACAGACGCTTCAAGACAGTCGTTAAATAACTGTCGTTCTTACTCATTTTTGTAACAGTTTTCTCAGCGATAGACAAATAGTGTTTACAGCACTTTACTATTATCGTTCTCTGTAACATTTGATTAGCAACATTTACTTACGTTGCAATTTTCTGTTCCATTATATTTTCACCTCTTGTAAGCACTTTTGAGCAATGAAAAATTCTTTTGAGCGTGTTTCCAACATGAGGAGCTAAACCCCATCACCGGGACGACGGAGGAAGCCAAATTTCACGAATGGGGTAATTCTATTTAATTCCTTTATGACTATTTGCACTATTATAACTGATTTATGATTTTTCTTGATTATTTGTGAATTCGTTAGATGTCGCATGCTTAGTCTTAGGTACTTTAGATGCGTCATGCTTGTGAATTACATATAATTCTTTATAAAATCTACCTTGGCAAAGAATTAGAGTCAACGTTTGTTATTTTATGAGCCTTAATTGTCCGGAATTAATAGATGAACCGCATGAATGTGAGAAAATTGTGGAATCCCGAGTCCCAGTAACTCTCTTCGTCTTGTGACATAAATTGTATATTTTCTCTATTTTTATTATTTTTCTTTATTAAATCCTAGAATCGATTTCAACAAGTCCGAGTGAACGACAACTCTACTTACCACTATTCTAAATTTGATCAGTTAATTCTATGTTGCATGTCCTTTAAATGATGTAAAACATGCATAAAACTCGAGTACAACCAATTAGGAGTATAACTTTCCTACCATCTTTGTAATTGTTAACTTACATACTCACTGTAAGGTTGTTCGTATGTATGAAAATCACCAAAATATTCCGTAGGAAATCGATCTTTTGACTATACTCCATGGATAGTTGGAAGTTCCCGAAAGATTGAGAATTATAACTAAACCGATTACCACCATAATGTGCCTAATCATGTACATTATACATCTTATTTTTGTAAGGAAACCTCTAGTGCACCAAATATCTATAAAGAAAAACAAAAGTGATGTATACAAACTATTTGAGAATCTACCTTCCATTTTTTTGACGGATGACGAGTTCCACGAATGAAATCTCCACCACGAAAACCTAAAAACCTGAAAACAATAAAAGAAAAAAGTAAAATAGAACAAAAAAGAAATTTCAAACAAAAACAATTGTCAACTGCTTCCCCGACAGAGGCGCCAAAATTTGGTGTGTGTCGTTTGCGCAATAAATTAATTTAGATATTTCTCACATACTAATACTAATAAGTAGTATAGAATTAGTAAGGATAGTTACGATGAGGATCTGTGCAATTGATATTTGTTGTTGACTTCTTACATAACCAAGGGGTATTTTAGAATTACAAAATTAAATACTAATAATTAATAAAATAAACCAAAGGAATTTAGAGATCAAGGTGAAAAAATGCTAATTAGGGGTCACATCTTCCACCGTCAATCCTGATCCTCAATCAATTGGAATCATCATCCATTTTATCTTCATAACAATAATCCTAAAGTATCCCAATAATCCTAAAGTATATATCCCCAATCGGTGTCATACTTCGTTACGCCTCCATATGTCAACACATATTGAGATATGAATTCTTTTCCACCTAATAACCTAGTGGTTATCACTAAGAGATTTAACTCAAGGAATGTATTAGTATTTATTAGACGATTTATTCGTAGGAAATACATCGCAAAATCGTGGAATATTCAACCTATGCCAAGATTTACTTGTGACTTCTTTCACGATTCACACCACTAGTGATCACAAATTTCTAGTTGTTGCTAGTGTTCCTAATAAAATTACCTATGAACCTTAAGAACCCTAACTAGATATATATGTGTTATCAAGTCCATTCAGTCTGCAACTTACACAAAAAAGAGAGAAATCATATTGCATGAACACAATCACACAATTATTATAAGTAGTAAAACTTGAACGATAAAAAGAGATATTGAATAATAACCAACCAGATTGACTCATACGTTTAGGACTTCGGATTACATCAACCAATATGAAAGTTAGGTATACATAGGTTTACAAAACCCATTGAAAATATATATAACAAGAAGAAAGCATTCCTCCTAAGAGGAAACCCTAGGTTTATTGTGTAGAGAATGTAATATATATGAGAGATGGAATAGGATCCCTCGGTATAGAATATGTTGTTTGAGCCTTAAATGTCTTCTATTATAGCCTTCAATACTTGGCTTTCAAGTATTCTTTGTGGTTTGGGAACCTATTTGGACCAAGTTCCTTTGATTTAGAAGTCCACTTCACAACTTCTTCTTTTCTATTTTCGCAGGCCCAATAAGGCTAAACAACCAACAAAAACCAAATCAAAGTTGAATCCAGTGTTTTGCTTATAACTTCTTTGTCCGAACTCGGAGTGACCTAATTCTTTTTGCGCTCACTTCACATTCTCATTCTCTTCGAGATGGTATTAAGAACTCCTGGATTTGAAAATTTTAAATTGTTCTTTGATCATTAGTTAACTTCCTTGCTCTTTTAAAGCCATTTCCGATTCTTTTAGTTGGTTCTCCTAGAAAATTGTACAAAATAGAAAACAAACGTTATATTCTCTCTTTATATATATATGCATGTAGTTTATTGGTTTTATTTCTTCTTTAACTGTGCAAAATATTAAACTGTTAACATGAGAAAATATTATTATTAACATTTTTCATTAGGTTCTTGGTACTACTACTAGTATAGTATCTTAGGTTTCACGTATTACTAATTATAAACATCTTTTATGGGAAACATAACAAACATCTTACACAATAAAAGTCTTATAAAAAAAAAATTATCATGTGTGATTCGTGTGATACTTTTGTATATTCAATAATACAAAAATAAATGTGATTCATGGATACTTTTGCATTTCTAAATGTAAAATATTACATACATACTAAATGTGATTCATGGATACTTTGTTTTCATTAGTTTTTCGTTTGTTGAGTTTCTTAACTGAAAACACTCACACTGATAATCAACACAATAACACATCAAGAAAATATATACTTCAAGCACAAAAAGAAAATATAACTATATATCATACAGTTTAAACATGAAGCACAGAACACTACAATGAACCGAGGAAAGCATCACCAACTTTAATAACTACATATCATACAGTTTAAAGGTACTATATGGGTCTCAAGTGGTTTTGGTAATTCTAAGCAAAGAAGCAACAACACAAGATGAATGAATGAAGCATAGAAAATCATCATTAAATACATATATCATACAGTTAAAGGTGAAAAATGCATCATTGTATGGGTCTATTCAAGTCATGTATGTGGTTTTGTTCACAGATATTCTAAGAAGGAAAGCAACAATAAGATGATGAATAAATTTTAAAGCATGGAAAATAATCATCATCACAGAGAAATACATCATTCTAACTTCATAGAGCTAACATATCAAACTTAATTGTGGTATAGTTGAATATTCCTATATGAATAGTTACTTATTTACTTATAGTAATAATAAATAAGATCTACTAAGCTTTATTATTTTGTAGGAAACCTTACCAAAGATATAGGTGTCCTACATATCGGGCACTCAACGATCTTGCCTTGCTCCAGTCAACTGACTTGCAAGCAATCTGGATGGCCGAAATGACCACAGGATGAAATGATGCTCAATATATCACCTTCTTGGTAATCCCCCAGGCAGTAAAAATATTTTGTATCTCCATTAGCACGTGATGCAGTATACTGACCCATGGGAAGCACGATAGGTAATCTCTGATCCTCTTTTATGCCCTAATAGGTAATCCCTGATTCTTTTCCTATAATATAATATTACCAATGTAATAACACACACAAGTATAAAGAACCGTAAAACCAAATAAGCTCCATACTTCTCAAGAAATGCCTTGATACCTGTAAAAAACGATAACACACAATGAAAATCAAAAGGAACATAAATTTCGACAAGTAATAAACCCAATTCAGAAAATAAAAAGGGTAAAAAAACAGAAGTAATCCTTTTTTTTTTTTTTTTTTTTTTTTGAGGGTTACAATTCTAGGCCACTTTTTTTTCACATTGCAAAGCTAGGCAGGTTTTGACCAAATCGGCTAACGGTGGTTATCCACCTTTTTTGCTCCATTATTGTACCTAAAAAAGACTTATAAGTCCTTCGATTCATATTTAGGTTTTGCTATATCATTTCGGTACGCATCTCACATGTACAGTATAAAAATGAGGAAACACCTTCTGTTATAGATGGATTTATAGACATGAGAAATAAATGTGAAAATACTTCACCAAGTAAATGTGTTCTCTCCCATAGTAAAACAAAGATTTCTACTAACTTCAAGGGATAAGAAATGTGAAAATACGCCTGTATCACCTTCAAATGGGTTGTATATAACTATCTCATCATTAATTTCACACCCATTGTATTCCATGAATCTAAATCGGCGCAAACATATGTATTAACGCAATAGTTATCGTAGTTTCCTGCAGAAGATGTTCTAGAAACCATCGACATATCAGAATCTCGATCTTCTGCAACAACTTTATTTCTCGTCCCATAATCAACATGTTCCATAATCTCGTCAACCTTTTTTGTGCCATAAGCTACATGAATGGCAAAAGAAGCAACACTTGGAGCATGACTTGGAGCTATCTCTTATCTTGGGTTCCATCAACTGTGAGAACTGATTTTCACTCCTAGTTACCAGGTAATCAATTGGAATACAATGTTTCCAGTTTGGTATGAAGTTAAGTATCGACACATCAATTCGGGAAGATATGTGTATGGAGTTTTGGCGTCAAATGGACAAAGATGCAAATCAAGATAGAATAAGGCGAAATTTTATATTGCGATTACAATCCGGATCATACCAAATCCTTTAGAACCATATGAAGTTGCGACTAGAAGATAGACATGGCGGAACCGACATTTTTACCACAAAAAGATGATGCATGATTATTTTAATCATGACTGTGTCTATTTCGATGAGGATTTTCAGCGAGGATTCTGCATGGGACGCAACTTGACGCAAAGGATTATTGCATAGTTTTGTCAGGTACAACCTTTATTTAACTATCAGTATGATGAACGACATGTACAAGGCTTAAGTCCAGAACAAAAGGTCATTACGCCCCCCCGTATATTTCTTTATAATTAGCGACCCAAAAAACGCCACATGTCGGCACTACAGTTAATCTTGAATCTTATGAAGCCACATCAACATTAGCATTCCATGTCAGCAACTTCTATTTGCCACTACTCTAAAAGACACCACATATTGAGGCGCCAATCCATTTGCCAACTTGAAGGGTCACTGAAGGGCCATTTTTAAAAGATAGAACCGAAGAACTAACAAAAATTGAGCTGTCTTAATAAGAAAAAGTTGGAAAAAGAAAATGTCTCTTCAAAATTGCTTTAACGGTCAGATAAATACAATCGCATCTCTTCAAATTACGTCCTATAAAATCAACGAAAAGCCACAGACCATCTCAAATACAGTAGCAACCTCAAACACATTCATAATCTCTAATTATAATACACAGACAACCACCTCAACTACCAAAACCTCTATTTGAGAATACAAAAAAAGAAACAATTTTGCGCACAGACGATGATTGATGCTAGGGGATTCTCAGTTTACAAATGATGTAATGATAAACAACACACCGCAAAAAACAAGGGAAAACACCCAGATGGGTGGTTCCATATAACAGAAACTTGATTGGAAAATTACCAAGCGAATGAAAAGATATGGCAGTCCCGGCAATGTGGAAATATGCAAAATAAAATTGGATACGTCAGATATTTGTTCAAAATTGGTTGATCATATATTTATGCAAAGCAAAAGATACGGCAGTATTGAAGAAACTTCAAAAAAAAGATACGACTTTGAGATCCAGTTCAGAGATCCGAGTGTAGAGAGGTTATCTTTTCATTTACCAGGTGAGCAACAAATCATATTTCGGGACAACAAAGAATTGACCGCGGTGGTTAATCGAATTGATCCGGAAGATACGAAGTTCATAGAGTGGATTAAGGAAAATAGAAAATACGGAAATGCAAGGGAGTTAACTTATGCAAAAACAAAATGGGTCTGGGACCAGACGAACAAGAAGTGGTCTAGAAGAAATTGGAGGAGAAGGATTGGAAGGCTTTATCATGCACATCCAACATCGGGGGAGAGATTCTACATGCGTTTGTTGCTCCAGCCTCCACATAGTAAAAGGTCCGCGCAGCTTTAATGAAATTGACACTGTGGATGGATTTGTTCATACAACATTCAAAGATACATGATTAGATTTGGGTTTACTAGATAACTACAAATAATGGTATGAAACGATGGAAGAGGAGGGAACTTGGGAATCCAGTAAATTATTACGTGAAATGTTCATAACATTGTTACTCTTCTGCGAAATTACAAATCCAGAAAAACTGTGGAACCGGTATTGGAGAGAATATTGTCTGATGACATTCTACATCAACAAAAGATCTGGAGATGGAAGACGAACATATAGAAAAATATTTTCATTTGAAATGGAGTTAGCGATGAACCAAATCAACGGGTCTCTCAAAGAATTTCCAAAGCTTTCTTCCCAAATATGACTCTTCAAGACAAAAAAAATAAATAAATTTGAATCATACTTGAAGAATAGCAGTACAACAGAATACAACTTTTTGAATTCTTACAGCACCACAGGGAATGAACATTCGGCGAAAGAGAGTGCTTGATGCAGTAACAGAGGCAATAGAAAAAAACAAGGGGGAGTTTTTTCGTCTATGGAAACGGTGGCAGGGGAAAAACGTATCTGTGGAAATCGTTAGCATCGCTATTACTACCAGGTGGGAGAACATCATATTCAAATTGCCCCTACAAATTAATGAAACATCGTGTCGTGATATACCGAAGGGAAAACATTCAGCAGCGTCGATGTGTAGGGTATACTTAATAAATAATATGAGATAAAGCACCGATGACGCATAAACATGCATTAGAAGCACCGGATAGGTCATTGAGGGTCTGATGAGTAAGCCAATAGACATATTTCGAGTCTGGCCAACTGAGATAGCTCCTACCATGAAAAACGATTAAAAAAATATTGTTTTCCTCATCATGATAGTAACAATACTTATGCTTTTTGTGGATGGCACTTACTGAAGTTTCATACGCATTTTCCATGTCACCCTATGATAATATAACGACTACCAACCCAATTTTGGCCGCAACGATGTAGACACTCAAAACAGCCGGTGCGTATGCACCGGGTTAGATGCTTTTACTATGTTACGAGGTACCAACAGATTCCACGGATAATTACATTCGTATTGGGAAAAAAACCTCCTTTAGGTATCTCAAATTATTTTGCGAAGCAATAGTCGAGCACTTTGGTCCAACCTCTTTAAGAAAGCCTACTTAGGAAGATGTTCAAAGAATAACTAAAGAAAACATCACGAAGGGTTTCCAGGAATTCTAGGTATTCTTGACTGCATGCGTTGGACGTGCACTAGTACAAACCTTCACATATGCCACGTTTTCTGGTTTACAGCCCAGCCACGTTTCGGGTTATTTGCGTGGCTATTGGTCATAAGTATAACTATAGCCACATTTTGTGTTACCATGTAGCCATAGTGCACCATTTAGTCATAGGTTTAATCCTAAACCCATCAACCGTATCCATAGGGTATCGTTTGGTCACAGTTTTCAGTCTAATCCATCACATGTATCCATAGATGCGTATACGGCCACATTAAATAATTTTGTATGTGTCGAAAGTGTAGGATGGCAATAGACACACCTATTAATCCGTGACGGAAAGAGGATTTATTTAGCCACATTGGTTTGTTTATGTGTCCATAATATCTCATTTATTAGAAAGGAATTGCCACATTTTATCAAACATGACAAAAGATTGACATATGGTTACACCATATATTTTTTTTGGGAGGATTATGAAAGGGCTACACGAAAAACAAATTGTGACCATAGTGTCGGATCCATTTGACACATGAGATTGAATTTTCAAGAAACATTGCTGGGATAATGTTTATGCTTGTTCACTGCAATACAGAAACCTCAAGCTCTGGTGTATAGAAGGATACATTACAAGTGATTGTGGCTTCTAAGGGAATTGGAATACAACGGGTGCAGCCGGGTGTTTTGTGAAAATAAAACATGTATAGTGGAGTTCTATTATGTTACTTTCTCCTAAAATTCCCGATATACATTATTGATAACCACGCCAAAAATCCAAAATGGGAAACCATATCTTAAACTTTTCATACAAATCCATAAGGTACTGCAAGCGATGGGACCCATATGTGAGACCAACCAAACCTGTTTAACTTTTCAATTCACAAAAGCTTGTATATCTTTATCCAATATATTTAATGAAAAAATTTAGATCTACAACCAATATTTTTTATTTACCTCTTTCGAAAAGAAAAAAAAACAAAAATATTACATCAAATTATTATCGGAGCCAGACACTCCAAAACTGCGATTGAAGTAGGAATGCATTTCTTTTGCTCTTTATATAACAAGCCAAAACAATCCCATAATCAAATTCTTGATCTTTTAGATGCAGAGTTCGTGTCCTACAATTCGAGTGTCTAACTTATAGAGGCATCTGATGGCATAAAATGACTTCGTCAAAGCTCAGGGACAATGTAGAGTGTTGAATAGCCACAACGAACCTGCAACATGAAAATAGGGTTCTGATTTCAACAAAAACAAGGAAGAAAGAACAAGGGCACAACAATTAATACAAGGTGTCAGCCCAACTCAACATAAATTGTGGTCAAGACTTCTTACAAAGAGGACTTTCACAAGATATGGGAAAAACCCTGTCAAGTATGGTATTCAAAACGGTTGAGGGTTAAAATTGGAACAAGGAAAATGAGATTAAAATTCACTATTCTTCACACAGGCTACACAATACAAACTCCTCCATGCAATGCACTTAGGAACAGGGTTAAACATAAGGTCTATCATTTTCGTTCTATCAATATCATGTCACTAACTGAATAACCACAGATTAAAGGAAATAAAGCGACGTACCAGCGGGAGTGTGTCATTTTGGCTTGCGTATAAGTAAACCCCGGCAGTCAGTTCAGAAGTAATCATTTCGGGATTCTTTACCCAAGTCTTGTGGATCTACAGACGGCAAGATATTATCATTCCTAGGAAAGATTACTGTACTGAATTCCTCATCGTTGCCATCATCATACGCATCTCTATAATTTTTGGGAGGTGTCACAAAAACAATCGACTTTTTCTTATCTAACTGGTCTTTGAAATAAAATACCTGCCTAGCTTGTGAGGCTAAAATAAAAGGATCATTTTTATATCCCAACATAGTAAGGTCAACAATCTTGTAGCCAAGAGCATCTCTTTTGACCCCACGTTTATTATCAACCCAATTGCACTTGAACAGATGAACTTTTACTTCACAGTAATGTAACTCCCATATCTCTTGCAAGACACCATAATAAGAGGCTTTACCATATGTAACGCCATCATCTCTAGATATGTGCATGTCACTTGCCGCGACGCTAACCCCACTATTCTGGTGAATTCTACCATCACGGCATGCATTTCCGGTTTAATGGGCAGGCCAATATAAGGGTCATTATCCAAAACCAACTGTAATATTGGAAGATTCATCTAGCTATGATTGTTGGTTTTGGCATGCCTTTATTGGACTCTCGGGTTCAAATAACGATCTCAACATTTTGGATAAGTCACCATTGTTTGAAGATCTTAAGAATGGGATCGCGTCGCGTTGTAATTTCACCACCAACGGTCATCACTACAGTCAGGATTATTATCTAGTAGACGGAATCTATCCAGAATGGTCGACTATGGTTCAAGCTTATAAACAAATAGATTTCGGACCGACGACTTCGAAGGATATGAATTACTTTAACACCCAAAAAATTAAATGCAGAAAGGATGTTAAACACACTTTTGGCATACTGAAAAGGAAGTTTGCCATCATAGCTGGGCCGACACGCTTTTTTGATCTTCAAGAAATGAACAAAATTATGCTGTCTCGTATTATTTCGCATAACATGGTCATTAAAGAAACCAGGCATGATCCAACCTGGACTAGTTTTCAAGATGAATATTTTACGCCGGATCTTGTGGTGGAGCATGGGCGTCCAGCAACAGAATATAGAACTGCAACTGACAGACTCCAAAACCGGGGAATCTATGGACAACTAAGATAAGATCTAATTAAAAAAATTGGGCTTTAAAAGGATCAAGAAAAGATACGCGGGGGCGAGGCAGAGGCAGAAGGAAAGGCAAATAAATGTTATTTTAAATTTGGTGTTGTTTATTTTAATTAATATGTTTTTTAATTTAAAGTTCCTTATTTAAATAACTACACTTAAAATTAAAATAGAGACAATTATATTAAAAGTAATTTTAAATAAACGAGTACAATTAAATTAAACTTAACTAGACAAGAATTAAAATCAGTTATCATGACTGAATTCATCTTAGTTTTCTTCCGAGGCATCAACTTCATCTTCATCCACATTCACATACATACTAGCTAGTTTGTTCAGGGACTTGTTGGTGTTCGGCAAGGACTTGTTGGTCTTCGGCAGGGACTTGTTGTTGTTCGGCGGCATCCATTTGATTAATCCATGTAGAAATTTGTCGTTCATTCATTATTAAAGTGTTCAAAGAGAGTAACTTGTTTATCTTACAATCCCTGTAGTATTGTTCTCGCGAAAGACGTCTTTTTCGTTGATTATTTATAGCAATGCCACGGTCCCTAGCTCTATTTACTTCTATATTGATCTCGAATTACTTGTGATCAGCATAATTGAACTCGCTTGAACCTACTTCTAATGATCGTTGGGCTGTGTTTCTCGCTGCTTTGCAAAGCCTTTCTCCCCCCCCTTCTTCTCTTGACGTTGGCGTAATGTCAAGATTAGTGTTGTATTGTTCATGAATACTTGGAGATCTAGTTCCATCAGGTGAGGAAGAAGGCCCTCCATTCTGAAAATCCTGTGATATTGGACCATGTGGTGATCTTGCAGGCACTTGATTACCTTCCAGCTAGTATGGATTATAAAAAGAAGAGGGTACCCAATTATATCTCAATCTAAAACTTTTGCTCCTATAAGTCCTTTCTCCGAAAGTGATTGTCTATGGACTGATTCGAGACATCACAACAAATCGGTATACGCACTTTGTATGATCGTCTATGGATACGAGATCGAAACAATACAACAAACAAAGCGTGATTACTTGATACTAGGTTCGGACTTAACCAAACACTATAGGATTGTCTATCAAGTAATAAGGAATTAATGTTTGTGTAATTTACTTTAAATTATAATAACAATTATAATTGCGGAAAGAAAAAAAAATAAATGACACAGCAAGATTTTGTTAACGAGGAAACCACAAATGCAGAAAAACCCCGGGATCTCGTCCAGAATTGAATACTCTCAGAATTAATCCGCTATAAAAAAATCTAAACCAACTTCGTATAGTTGAGACAAAGCAACTAACCTATAGTTCACCTAGTTTCCTCAGTATCCCTGCGCCTCCAACTTGCAATAAGTCATGCTCTTGGAACAATTCCTTTGGCTCACATTCCAAACAGTAAAGGAACAACAAATATTTTCGGTAACAACTCTTTCCAAACAACGTGATATGAGTTTGACAAAAGTATCTTCCATTTATCCCAACAAACTCCTTTGTCGGGCTAAAATATCAATCCCAATAAACTCCTTTGTTGGGTTCAAAGATCAATGTAACTAACAAATACCAAATTAATTGATAAAAGATATTACTCTTGCAATCAATAATAGGATCTGATCAAGATACTAAACATTGATGCTGATATACACAACTAATCAATCCAATCTACCACAAAGATGAACCGATTATAGTTGGATCCCCAACCGATCAATATTTATGCACACCAAATATTATGAACCCAATAAGAAATCTTCTTGTCTTCAAATCTTCGTTGATCTTAAATAAACACCTGCACATAAAAAAAACTTGAATCTCTTGTGATCAATCACACACAGAACGGAGTCTGTTAACGTTGGATTATGAGAAGACGTCTTTAAATCAAAAAACAGTTCTAAAGATCCTCGTCGACACTTTGATCTATTTTGAGTGAATCTTATATCAATAGAGAAGATTCTCAAGCATATACAAACTAGGTGCAATCAAAGTTCAACAACCGTTAGTCAATCAAATCAATCGAAAACTAATAATAAACTGCAATTATCTAGTTTCCCACCAACAGTACTCGTAGAGCTTCCAATGGTACTCGTAGAGATTCCCAATCCTAAAGAAGTCTTTAAAACAAGCGGTCGTCAAATATTTCTCCTAATTAGGGTACTTTCCTCTCCTAATAGACGGCTTCACCAGTAACCACACAACTAGGGAATTTTGCCGGCTCTTAGGATTAGTTTGCTAGAAATGCAAACTTCGATATTTATAGAGAAAGGAAGTTTGGACATCAAGGAATTCCCAAAATCGAATATTCTCAAAGATATGCAATAAACACCAAATATGTTTTCATAATGATTGGAAATACTTTGCCCAAATGTTGACTGAAATTTCAATAGAAAATCTCCAATTAGTAAATGCACATTACTAATTTCTATTCTCCAGAGATATGCATTTAATTGCTGGAAATTAAAACCATATAAAACTAAAAACCTTCATTAAAAGATTCTCAATTTATTTTGATCCCGGATTCTCCTTTAGTTATTAAGGAATAACTTTGAACAATAATCGGTAAGAATTATTGCACGTGTTCAAAGTATGTCGATATCTTATTCCTTGTAAATCCTTTTTCATATTTACAATCTTGGAACCGATTTGCCACACTCCCAAACAAGCTTAGAATTGGTTCATTTGACTTCCAAGAACTATGTGATTGATTATCATATCAAATCACTAATCATGGGTTTAACGGTTCTACCAAAACAAGTTTCGGTTCTACCTCCATGTGGGTACTAGGATAGGTCACACAAGTTACCAAAAGTTGGTTGACTATGTACCAGGATCGGTTGCCACATATTTATGGAAAATACTTGTATTCGGTTGCACAAGTTATATCGGTTCCCAAATTGCTAAAAATTGTTGCACCTCTTACAAGGATCGATTCCACATGTATGTAATAGGTTCCACCTCTAACTAGGATCGGTTCCCGAATGTTTACAGTTGAATTGCACCAATAACGACGTATCGATCATACCATCTAAGGTGATTACTTAAGATAGGCTTCACTAATAAAAGTCATACAAATACAAAAGTCAGGCCTTGTGAATAGTTTTACCAAGATACATAAACAAGTTTACGAATGATTATACTAAACACGCATATTGGTAATCCAAAGATATGCGATGAATGACAATACCAATAAGCCTAGCGATTTCCCATTCGATTTACAAAATAATTTTATGAATGTACTTCCTTTAGACGAATGTAAAACATTATTTCTTAGGACTTAATCATAACCCATACAATACATAATCACAATAGCATTCATTGACTATGTCAATGTCTTATATATGAAGCTCAAAAGATAGACGTTATACTTATGTTGATGGTGGTTTTTAGCTTCGGGTTAAAATCGTAAAACCCTAGTCAGACAGTGACGTCACCCTGAAGAGAAAAAGAACTTGAGTAATAATGTCTCCACTAAGCGCATTTATTGAACCCTTTAAATACGTCTGCGAGAAAATTACCAGGGTACCTTTTTTAATGCTAATTAGGGTTCCGATATGCGAAACCCTAATTTTCATGCCACATGTGCCAATGGCATGCCGTGACAGCCAAATCTCTGCGCCAAGGCATGCCAATCATGCTAGCCGCACCACATGTGCCAATGGCATGTCGTGCCAGCCACATCTCCGCGCCAAGGCATGCCAACCATGCCACATGTGCCAATGGCATGTCGTGCCAGCCATATCTCCGCGCCAAGGCATGCCAATCATGCCAGCCGCACCACATGTGCCAATGGCATGCCGTGCCAGCCACATCTCCGCGCCAAGGCATGCCAATCATGCCAGCCGCACCACATGTGCCAATGGCATGTTGTGCCAGCCACATCTCCATGCCAAGGCATGCCAATCATGCCAGCCGCACCACATGTGCCAATAGAATGCCATGTCAGACACATCTCCGCGCCAAGGCATGCCAACCATGCCAGCCGCACCACTGTGACAAAGCAATGCCGGCCATGCCTTCATGCCGCTGGCTGCCAAAACGAAGGGTTCCAACAATCAACGGCCACCCTTCCATCTGAGATGCAGATCTTAGTCGTCCAATGTCACCAGCTAACGCGTGGCAACCTTTGTCCCAACGCCAAGCCCTAATTTTGGCCGCGCCCAAACTATGCCAAAACCTAGTTTTGTCCGCACCTAAACTATGCCAAAATCATAGCTTGGCCACGCCTAAACTATGCCAAAGCAATGCCGGCCATTCCTTCATGTCGCTAGCTGCCAAAACGAAGGGTTGTAACAATCAACGGTCCCCCTTCCATCTGAGATGCAAATCTTAGCCGTCCAAGGTCGCCAGCTAACGCGCGGCAACCTTTGGCCCAACGGCAAGCTTTAATTTTGGCCGCGCCCAAACTATGCCAAAACCCTAGTTTTTGGCCGCGCCTAAACTATGCCAAAATCCAAGCTTGGCCACGCCTAAACCGTGCCAAAGCCATGTCGGCCATTCATTTATGCCGCTGGCTGCCAAAACGAAGGGTTACAACAATCAACGACCACCCTTCCATCTGAGATGCAGATCTTAGCCGTCCAAGGTCTCCAGCTAACGCGCGACAACCTTTGGCCCAACGCTAAGCCCAAATTTTGGTCGCGCCCAAACTATGCCAAAACCCTAGTTTTGGCCGCGCCTAAACTATGCCAAAATCCAGGCTTGGCCACGCCTAAACCATGCCAAAGCCATGCCCGTCATTCCTTCATATCGCTGGATGCAAAAACGAAGGGTTGCAACAATCAACGGCCACCCTTCCATGTGAGATGCAGATCTTAGCCGTCCAAGGTGGCCAGCGAACGCGTGGCAACCTTTGGCCCAATGCCAAGCCCTAATTTTGGCCGCGCCCAAACTATGCCAAAACCCTAGTTTTTGAACGCGCCTAAACTATGCCAAAATCCTAGCTTGGCCACGCCTAAACTGTGCCAAAGCCATGCCGACCATTCCTTTCATGTCGCTGGCTGCCAAACGAAGGGTTCAATAATCAACGGCTACCCTTCCTCTTAAGATGCAAAATTTCGACCGTCGAGGGTCACCACCGAGTCGGAAAGTCTCCCAAGCTCAACTTGCCAAACAACAACAACATGCTACATGTTTTCCACGAAAAAACTCGAGACATCAACACATGTCACAAACTGGGGGATGCTCATTAGGGTATTGGTTTAGCGGTTTACAGCATGCGGCGTACACTACGCCCGTTACAAGAAAGTATCATAAGAATGGAGCGGTTAGTAAATACAATGAGTAATGGTGTTTCCTTCATTATGGAAACATCAATTCCAGGCGTTACCCGTTACCGTTTCCTTCCATTTACTCAAACCGTTTCTAATTTTTACGAGACCAAGGTACGTTTCGTTGCGACTTGTATAAATAGGTATCACCTATTTCGGCCAGGAGCATACAACACTCAGAAATCATTTGTTAGCTCTCCCATCTGTTAGCTTTCCACTTTCTGATACAAGTCGTCGAATAACTACTCTTCCAGAATCAACTATTCTGGTCTCAACACTCTCTTCGCTTCCCTCCCCAAAACCAACCCTTCTCTTTCACTTTGTGACCGAAGCAAGTCTGGAACGGCCATTTCTTGGTTTAAGCCGGATTTGTACAGATTGATCTCTCGAATTTAAAGTACTCCCGTGCGGTACATTATTTATGGTTTAGACTCGTTTCTCACCCACTCATGCGAAATTACCGAAATCAGCAGAAACCGTTTTCACCCTCAAACAATTGGCGTCCATGGTGGGACATCAATCTCTCGGTTGCAATATCGATTTCCAATTTCCAGTATCACCTTTCAATTCCGATTCCAACATGGTGGAACTCAGATCCGGATCAGCAACAAGTTCCGAGAACACCAACATGGAATTTGTCCCTGGTATTAACACTCCTTACAGCAGCGTCACTACACCTCCTACTGATCCCAGCAGCAATGAAAGTGTTCCTTCAGGTGTTACACCACCAATCACTAGGTCCAGAGCCGCTGCAGCCCCTAATGTTTTTGCACAGCCTGCTAATCCTGGCAGCACCGAAAGCGCTCCTTCAGGTGTTACACCTCCAGTCACCAGGGCCATAGCTGCCGCTACCGCCCATAATGCTACATCAAGCATGACGCCTCCGACCGCAACTCGGACTACGGTTACTCCACCAACAGGACGAGAAACCGGGGAGCCAGAGGAAGCCGACCCTATATCACCATCGCTGATTTGATGGAGCGATAGGAGGTTCTTTCTAGAGCCCAGACGGACATGGTCTCGACTCAGAAAGAGGTATTCGTCTTTCTTAAGGCCCTGAAAGAACGGCTACCGCAGGATTCACGCCGTCCAGAACCAATGGGAAACGCCTCCAATACCCCTGGCTTCGGCACCTCAGTGGAGCGCACCTTCGCGGACGAAGAGACTCGTGCCAGAACCCCATTGGAAAGAAATCATCCGTCCAATTTTGTCACACGACAGGATTTGGAGCAACTTTTTCGGAATCGAGTCAAAAGTGATGAAATAGACATGCGTCAGCATCAACCCCCTTACCCACCTGAAATACATAGAATACCTATTCCAAGAGAATACTCTTCTCCTCAATTCACTTTATACGACGGCACCGGGAATTCACGTGAACATATCTCTCGATTCCTGGAGTCCCTAGGCGAATACGAGTACAATCACGTTCATCTGAGGGAGTTTTCGAAATAGCTTACCGGAAGTGCATACACGTGGTACAACAACATCACGCCAAACATCATCCCCAACTAGGATGACATGGTTACGTCATTTTACAAGAAGTTTTCTTCGTGTCTGAGCAAGTTACCTTCTCGAATCTAGGAAGGATGTACCAACGAGACAACGAACATCCAAATGATTTTGTCAAGAGATTCAGGGTTCAAACACTAGACTGTCATGACCCAAACGTGATCGAGAAGCAGTTGGTGAATTCTTGCATCAATGGTATGGCTCTTATTTACCGCTCCTTGCTAGAGAACCTACGTTTTCAGACATTCTCTGAACTCCATGAAGCTGCCAAGCGATCAGCCACAAAAGCACCAGTATTATTAGAAAGATCCAGACCAACCCGAGCCGAAGACGTGCGCGAAACTCGCGGGAGTATACGTCTCTTCACAAGAAATACAATTCCGGTCCCTTCTCTGTGAGCGTAGTAGATGAGGGAGGAAAAACGAAGGCCCCAGCTGCGAACCAGCAGCCTAAACGCGCGGCACCAGCACGACGAGCAGCTTCGCCATGGAGGGACGCCTCTAAATCTCCCATGCGTCATCACGAAGCTGAAGGAAGTGTTTTGGATTTTTCGTTTCCCATCGAGGAGGTGATCGAACTTTTATAGGCATGGATTCAAGATGATGTTATTAAACTACCATTTCCAAGGCGCCCACCGAACGAGGCCGAGATGCCAAACCCCAAATACTGCCACCACCACGGGTTTGTTCATCACCCATCCAGTGATTGCAATAGACTAAAGAATATCTTCAAGGAAAAGGTATAAGCGGGAGAAATTCAACTGGGGAACGAGGGAGTGCATAGAGATCCACTACCGGTGAGGAATTGTGGGGTCTCTGGGGACTCCGTGCACGAGACCGTACAATCCGTGATGCAGCATGTATGCGAAATTATCTTGTTAGAGCACTGCTCGGTCAAACTCGCATGCGTTGCTATCTCAATCATGTTTGTAAATGTTAGTGATCAAAACTATAAGTCTTGATTTCTGGTCTACATAGCTAAGTCTCGGACTAGGATAGAAAGTGTAGTTGAGATCAAGGACTCCATGGCGATTCATCATACAAAGACGAAGAACTACTCAAGGAACCGAGCGAACTTCATCAACAAAAAAGTATGTGGAGACTTGAACTTATATGTCACTCAAAAGTCTATCTACTCTATCTCTATATCCTTATGAGACAAAAAGTCGTATGCTATATAGATTTGGATTATACACATTTGATATTTCGAGCTGAGTATATCTCGCATATCTATATCTCGAAACATATGTTGGTAAGCTTTCGATTTGATCAAGTTTATCTTTACCTAGTGACGAAAGTCATGTTCTTTCAATCATCTTGAATATTGCTTTGACGAGAAATAGTGTAACAACTATATAACGTCCTCTAAGAATGTTTCAATGATTGAATATAACCAATGACGGACATAATTATTGTTGTGGAAACACATATATGCATAAGTCTTGTTCCTTGAACCAAAGTTTGCGAACTTTGTTGATCAAGAGAAACCGAAAAATAGTTTGCGTGAGTACCAGTCCGAGAACTAGCGAACTTTCTCTTCCCGAGAAATTCTGCTGGAGTTTCAAAACTTGTTTTCCGGAAACTAGTCCGCGAACCCAGTCCGCAAACTGGCGGAAAGTCTCTTGCCGAGATTTTCTGCATAGTTTGGAAACTCTGCCCGATACCTTAAGTGTGCGAACTTGTTTGTGAACTTAAGAAAGGTTATGATCTAAAGATGAGCTCTGAACAATAAACTTAAAAAGACTAAGGAATGCATATTGCAAACCGTGGCTATAAAAGTTCATGAGCCGATTCAAGTGAATCATCATCTTTGTTTCAATTGTGTCTTGTGTAATACATAAGATTTCCTTGCAATTGAACAACTCTCTAACTAGTTCTTTTGAAGTCATTCGAACTAGTTATGGTGAAGAAAAACATGGTTCATATGAAATGCTCATATGGCTAACCATTTGGTTGACTATTGTTGGACCAACATAATACACGTTTGGGTATGGTTACAAAAAACCAGGAACGTATATTTCATGTGTGTATAACAAGCTAAGTTTTTGATCTAACGGTTGAGAAATATTAACTTGAATCTAAATCGGTTTTTCATCCAGTGGTGAATAATGAATGCTTAGTTACCAAGGTAACCTAGATTGCAAACCCTGATTTGAAAGACTATATAAAGGAGACATCTAGCAATGAGCAAAACCAATCCCCACACCTTACGTGTGATACTAGTTTGCGAGCTAGAGTCGATTCTCCTTTAACCTTTGGTTTTCTTCTTCTAAAACCAGTTTAACGACTTAAAGACTTCATTGGGATTGTGAAGCCAGACCGATACTACTTTATCGAAGTTATGTGATCTGATCTTGCATCTTCTATCGTACGAATACAATCAAATCGATTGGCTTGAGATTAATTTCTACGATAAGCAAGATAAAAAAGTCACAAACATCTTCGTCTCATTGTTTGTGATTCCACGACGTCCTCTTCGTTTAAATACAAGTAAGACTGTTGTGAGGTGATTGATGAATCTAGGATGTTCTTCGGGAACATAAGACCGGATTCAATTGGTTCATGTTCACCTTGATTTCATATCAAAAGACGGAACAAAACTTTAGGATTTTTCTATGGGAGACAGATTTATCCTTTGATAAACTTTTCTGTGGGAGACAGATTTGTTTATTGTTAAGCCTGTGATTTTGGGTCGTAGAAACTCTTAGTTGTGGGTGAGATCAGCTAAGGGAATCAAGTGCGCAGTATCCTGCTGGGATCAGAGGCGTAGGAGCATAATTGTACCTCGGATCAGTGGGAGACTGATTGGGGTTCAACTACGGTCCATTCCGAAGTTAGCTTGTAGTAGGCTAGTATCTCTAGCGGCTTAATACAGTGTGTGTTAAATCTGTACTAGATCCCAGGGTTTTTCTGCATGTGCGGTTTCCTCGTTAACAAAATTCTGGTGTCTGTGTTATTTCTATTTCCACATTATATTATTTATCTTTATAATTGAAATAATACAGGTTGTGCGTTAAAGTTCAATCAGTTGGAAAATCCGACCTAACGGTTGTCGATTGATATTGATTGACACTTGGATATTGGTCTTTGGTACCATCCAAGTCATTCCTTGTATTTGATTAGAACTCGCAGTTTCTGCTTGAGTAAATCAAATCAAAAGAGAGATATAAACTAGTTGAATCACTTTTATTTGATTGAGTCTTAAGTGATTCTCTTAAAAGTAGTTCGAGTTTGTCCATACAGATTGCTAAGCGAAATATTTGGTGGTGTTGTTAAACCCCCGCTTTTTCATCTCTACTTTTCCAAAGCGCAACGTCAAGATATCTTCACGGATCTCAATCTTGTCGTGTCGGGCAAACGGATTTTCCTACTACGGAAGCCGCGCCCAGAGCCCAAGCTCTCTCAGGAAGCGGTACTGAAAAGCATAACTGGGGACTGCTGACCACGGCCTATTTAAGATGCATTAAGTTCGGAAACATGCTAATTGACGCGGCCTCTGACTTCAACATTGTTACCTTCAAGACCCTGAAAGCTGCGGGAGTTTTGAAGCAAGAGGCTACCCATTCCCCGTCCGTAATCAAGAACCCGGAAGGAGAAGCCCTGAATGCGTACGACTAAGTTAACCTCGAGAGCAAGATGGGAGACGCTATAACGTATAGCATGCAAGTTCCACATTATCAAAGAACTAAGTTACGACATGATCTTGGGGCGTTCGTGGGTATTTGAACACAAAGCAAAACTGGGAACAACCCCTCTGCCGGTGTCGACACCCGAAAGAATCTCCAACAAGCTGTCCAACCTGCTGCCGTGTCAATGACTTACCGACGGAACTCAATCACCCGGAGAAAGCCCGTTGGTGATAACTCATAGATTCCAAATGTAAGTAAGTCTGGCCGAACGATCTTCTTTGAAACCAGTCATCTCTTCTCTTATCCCGACATGGATACTCAGTACGATTAACAGCACGGACGCTTTCAAGAGATGTGAGTGGGGCGCTGGGCCATTCAAGCGCTTCGCCAAGAATTTTAAAGCTGCAGTCGAAACTGACGAGACCAAGAGTCAAGCGGTTACGCAACACCCAAACTCATTTCAAATCGGAGATATGGTGGTCAAAGCGACCTCGTGTTAAGTCGGAAAGATGACGGTGAAGATAATTGTTCGAACCGATTCACCCAAAGAAAAGGAAGATGAGCCGTATCTGGTGGCAGACGTCCTTTTGGGTGGTTATTGAAAACTCATCAACACCGACAAGATGGAGGGCCTGATAGTTCACTCGTGATGGATCAAGCATTTTAATACCTAAAGCGCTGTACTAATTTCTCTTCCAGCACTATTCCTTTAGTATTTCCCTCAGCAATTTCTCTTTTCACTCAATATTTGTATCCCCTCCGAGATGAATGCACCGTTTGCATTCTTCATTAGGGTTCCATTTTTATTTAAAGAATACCTTTCCTTCTAAACGAGTTTTCCGAATCTCAGAAAAAAGAAAAAAAAACAACATGTCAAATAAATCCCAAATCATCAAGAAACCACTAACCCGCAAGTCGCGACCAGAAAAGCCGAAACCGTGCAAGAAATACCTTATTCAATTATTCAAAGATCTAAAGGGAATGATGTACAGACATGGAAAGTCGAACAACCTATTCTAATAGAAGATTGGGGTCTTTCAAATAAGAAGTTTTATTCAAAGATGTGAAACCGCAAGCGGGATGATAATTGGCGAAACCCTAACTTCGCCATGAATACAAAGAAGATAAAAATAAGTCTGCAAAGCATCAAGACGACTACACAACAAAGAGAAACAGCAAAAAAGAGAAACTGGTTATCAAAAGTAGATGCACGAGTTGCCAACGCCTCTGTCAGAGCATTTTCCCCAATAATCTCTCGGGCAGCAAAGGTTCCATCTGAAAGCCGCATCAGCAGTAGCAACCTCAACATCCCACCCGGAAACCGACTCAGCAGCAACAACATCCGTCTCCTTCCTGACGTCCGCTTCAACTGCCGACCCAGCATATGCCACCATGACTCCCACAACGTCACCAACAACAGTTTCTCCGTCCACCCCGAAAGATGTTTCAGTTTCATCGCCAACCGCAGCGTCATCTTCCTCAGAAGTCTTCTCAGCAACCTTTCGAGGAGGGTTCCCCGATTCATCCGCACCAGAATCAAGGATTATGACACCGTCTTGGACTGGGAAATTATGTTGGCTTTCCCCTAAAAGTTTCACAAACTCAGTCTTCCGCCATTTCAACCGAGAGGCAAACCGTTTCGCCCTAGCACTTGGACGTGAAGAAGTTTTGTTGTACTGAAGCCTCTCAACGCACTGGGATGCTTCGTCACCTTCCCACTTTTCCTCCATGTTTATCGAAGCCAAGAAGGTATGAACACGCACCCGCACTTCGCCTAAATAGGTAGAAGGTATGTCCTGAATAATTTCGCCAGCTTCATGGAACAGAGATTCAATCATATCTAGTGCCTCCTCATGAGAAGAAAACTGGTTTTCGCCGATTCCAAAGCTTCTCTCCGAAGAGTTAGAGGTACAGCTGTCACTAGAAGAACCCATTATGCTACAAAACTAAAGAGGGGATAAGTTTTCACCCTGTCTACACCGGTAACCTACACGAGAAAGAAAAAAAAAGGAAATCAGGAGAAAACACGAGACGATACCTGTAAAGAGGATGGACACGATTTCAGGCCGACCTGTGCGAATGAAGGATTAAAGATGATCTCTTATATTCAGCAGAGCGATGAAGTCCCGAAAAGTAAAGCCTTCTACTAGCCGTGAATTAAGGCGTGACATCAGGGTTTGGAGAGAAAACGTGGAAATACATGTTTGAGACACACTTGCCTGCGTTGTTGATGCTTCTCTGCCGCCAGCACCGACACTTGAAAGAAAAACCGGCAACATAACATGAGGAGAAGGAGTAACGCCCCCTTTTATAGGTATAATACCTTTGGTGTTCGAATAAGGAAAGGATTTCCTATTTGAGCTACGGATGAAAGGAGGAAACCAGGATCGCGATAGCAAGCTGCACGACGCCAACAGTTCGCGCCTTGCCAATCCGCGCCACACCAAGCCAGCACCGTGCCAAGAGTCCGCGCGCATGCCGTGCAAAGTCCAAGCCAGCGCCATGCCAGGCCAACCATCCACGCCATGCCATGCTAAGCCGACAGTCCGCTCTGCGCCATGCCAAGTCCAATTCCAAGCCGGTCCAATGCTAACGGCTCATTATAAGCTTATCCAATGCTGACGGCTCAAGAGTAAGCCAATCCAATGCTAGTGGCTCCTCTTCACGCCAAGTCTATGCTAGCGGCTCCACTTTTCATTCCAAAGTTAGCCCAGAAGACACACAACCATTCCAGATCGAAGCCAACGGCTTGTATCTCAACCAGCCTTTACCACTCCGCGGCCTAACCTGCAGTGCCACGAGCAAAATCTACACAAAGCCGCCAAATACGAGGATCACGGATTCTCCTTACTTCCCGAAAAAGGTTAGACGGATCTTCCTAACCATCTTGCATGATTTAGGTTTCGATTATGTCCTTGTTTGTCACCATCTTATGCTTACCTCGCAACAATGCCCCTGTTCCAAGCTAATCAGGGGACATAATATTGATGGTGGTTTTTACCTTAGGGTTGAAATCGTAAAACCCTAGTCAGACAGTGACGTCACCCTGAAGAAAAACATAACTTGAGTAATAATGTCTCCACTAAGCGCATTTATTGAACCCTTTAAATACGTCTGCGAGAAAATTACCAGGGTACATTTTTTTAATGCTAATTAGGGTTCCGATATGCCAAACCCTAATTTCCATGCCACATGTGCCAATGGCATGCCGTGCCATCCAATATCCGCGCCAAGGCATGCCAATCATGCCAGCCGCACCACATGTGCCAATGGCATGACGTGCCAGCCACATCTCCGCTCCATGGCATGCCAACCATGCCATATATGGCAATGGCATGCCGTGTCAGCCACATCTCCGTGCCAAGGCATGCCAATCATGACAGCCGCTCCACATGTTCCAATGGAATGCCGTGCCAGCCACATCTCCACGCCAAGGAATGCCAATCATGCCAGCCGCACCATATGTGCCAATGGTATGCCCACTACACCAAATTCCCGGATTAGTAACAGCAATTTGTAACGGCTTTGTGGCCGTTACAAAATTCCCATTACAACTGCCCGTTACGAAATGGTTGTAACAGGCATTGGCCGTTTCGAAATTTCCAAAAATTCGTAACATGGGGGAGCCGTTACGAATTTTTTTTATAGGCGTGCCAGCCACACGCTTGGTCACACCTGGGTTGTAACACCTGAGTTCTTTCTGGGGCCCACATTTCTAACCATCCATCTACACCGTATATACCTATACTAATATCTCTACCCTTCATATGTTTCTCGAGATTCACTTTCAAACATAAAACCTTAGATAATATTCCCTTCATGTTTTATTTCTTTTCTATCCTACCATTCTGCCGCATCGTCTCAAGAATCCCAACCTCTTCCTCTCTGTTCCTTTCTCTCAATCTCTCTTCCCAAAACCGGGAGGAACTTCCTTCAATTCTGATTTTCTATACAGAACTTCCTCCTTTTTTTTCTACTTTAAGATTTCATAACCTAATATGCTTTTGAGGGTGATTGATGTTGTATAGATTTCTTAAGAAGATTGAAAGATGTTGGTAAGGGTGATTGATTACTGTAAGAAGCATGTCGAGAATCCTATGAGATGGTTGTTCAGCTGATACTGAATTTGTTAAATCGATTAGCCTACCTTGTTCTATCTTATCCTAGTAAGGTTTTTTTCCTTCGATTTTCTAGATCTCATTCTTTATTTTGGTTTCTATATCAAGAGTATTATCTTTGCGTATGGTTCGGATTCGATTGTATCTATGTCAGTGATTTATGGGTTTTTGAGATTATGTAGCGATTTAGGGTTTTCCTTTATGGGTTTTTGTTTCTTTGATTCCTGTCAATGAATCAATTCTAGCTTCAAAACCCTAATGATTTACCCATCACACATAATATGTGTGCTTTTTGGTTTTATAGATTTTCTGTTTTTTATGATGATTTTGTAGAAGCAAGTGTTGGGGTTTTTGTTTATGATTTTTTTTTTTTATTTTCTGTCAAATTGTTTATCTTCTCGGTTTGGTTACTGCTTCATTTTTCATCAATTGGACTTGATAACTGTGACTATGTTTGATAAATGATTGAATTTCATTCTCCTATGTGCTTGATAAATGATTAAGTTGCTTGATGTTGATCCTAGGTGCTTGAATTTTTTGTTGTATTCGGCTCAAGGTTGCGTTTGTTGTAGGTATTGGCAGAAGAAATTAAGGCAAAGTACAAGAAAGCATTTGTTAAAGTAGTTGACCTGGTAAGTGTTGCATGAATTGTTGTCTGCAGCTTATGAAATGCCTGCTGATTACAGTTCGATTACAAGTCTTATTAAGAAATCTAGAAATGATGAGGAGAACCAAACTAGGGTTTCTGCTGCGACGATGGCTTTAGGCGATGGAAATTCACATGAAATTGATGAGGATTTGCATAGTAGACAGCTTGCTGTTTATGGATGAGAATCTATGCAGAGACTTTTTGCTTCCAATATCCTTGTCTCTGGGATGCAAGGTCTCGGTGCAGAAATTGGTGAGTTTACTACTCTATTACTCGGTCTTGTTGAGTTTGATTCTGAATTTTGTAGTTAGGGTTTCAGTCTGACATATGTAGCTATTGAATTCGTCTGATAGATCTTGTTACTGTTTTACCCTAGCTGAATATGAGATAATTGTGTGTAAATATATACTTGGATCCTTAATTATGCTGTATAAATTGCCTTAGGGATCTGATCTAGCTGTTTAAAATTTTGATTGGTTAGTGTTGTGGTTCTTATGGAAGTTTTTGATCATTGATACGTTGATACATCAGCTTTTAGGCGTTTTTCATTGATGAGTATAAATAATACTTGTATTGTGTTCTTGATTTGGTTGTAATCTAGTAGTAACATATTTGTTAACCATGTATAGAGAATTGCTTTTGTTACCTCTATATAATTTTGATGTTAATAAGTGGTAAAAGCTTGTAAGCTGCTTTGCTCTGTGATGGTCCTGTTTTTTTTTTCTCTGTTGAAAGCTTATAGTGGTTCTTGCATCTTGTAGCAAAAAATCTTATCCTTGCTGGTGTCAAATCTGTGACATTGCACGATGAGGGAAATGTTGAACTATGGGACTTGTCCAGTAACTTTATTTTCTCAGAGGATGATGTTGGAAAGAATCGTGCGATTTGCTTCCCGTAACGAAGCTTCAAGAACCGAATAATGTTGTTTTAATTTTCGCTCTATCAACCCCTTTGAATACGGATCAACTCTCTAATTTCCAGGTACTTGTTCTCTTATCTGGATTTCTAGCTTCCTATTAATATGTCCATGAATTTCCATTATTTTTGCTAACTCCTGCAATTTCCTACTAAATGTTACAAAATATTACATTTCCATGAAAGGTAATGTAATATTCTCACCGATTCGAATTTTCAATCAGATGACAATTTAGAGATGGCAGGTTCCATTTGTTTTCAAATTCTTTTACCCCCTGTGATACTACTTTTGAGAAAATAGAAGTGGAATTCTTTAGTTTTTGTTTCATTTACACCAGTTTTTTCCTTTCTTGTGCTTGTTAGCTACTGATAGGATAATTCAACGAAAAATTGTGTTTCTCTCATTAACTGGACATATACTGATCTAGTTATCTCAGAATTTTGGGTGTTCCTTTTTATTTTCTGTTGTAATTTGTTTGATATCTTGTTGCTTGTACTTGTTAATCAATCATCACATTTTGACTAGATGTTTTGATTCTTAGATAGCGGTTGCAAAGTGTCCGTCAATCTCGTAACATGTTTTGAACTTGATTGTATTAGCTGGTGTTGTTTCATGAAATGGGAGACTTGTTCTTTGAGTTGTCTACATCTACATCTTTTTGGTACGCAGAAAAGTGTTCGATTCTTGTTCGATTATCTGTCCTTGATGATTCCTTACATGGTTTTACACTTTATACAACATCATTTTACTTTTAGATCATGAATGGCCAAGCCAAAATATGTAGTTGCAAATATAGAAATTAGTCACTTTCTCGATTGGCCCTTATGGTTTTCGTGGGTTGCTCTTCAAATATCAGCAGTATTAAATGAAATAAAATGAGACGGTTTTGAATTTTAGATTTTACAGACGTATCATTGAAGAATTTCTCTATTGTTCTGTATAGAAATGGTTAGGTATTGATATATGCTTTCTCCATGGTAAACCATCTGGCTGTTATTATGAATGCTCAGTTTCACAGGGGGCATTGACATTACACTTGTCATTTTCGAAAGTTTGATGTAGAATTATTCAGTAGGTTACAGGAAGAAGTGAATAAATCATAACACAAAATGTTAAGTCTGCCTGATACAATCTTGCAAGACCCAAAAATGTTTGAGAGACAGGTAAATGCTAGTAACTAGAGTTGCAGAGGCTGTTCTGCTGGTAACCCATAGAATGAGTATACTTTAATTCTTGTGTTTAATTATGTGAAGGTAATGTAACATTCCCAGACATTTCGGAATTTTCAATCAGATAACAATTTAGAAATGGCAGATTCCATTTGTTAGTGTGCCTGATAATATCTTGAGGAACCCAAAAATGTTTCGAGGAGCAGGTAAATGCTAGTAACTGGAGTTGCAGAGGTTGTTCTGCTGGTCAACAGAGATAAAAAAAAATAGTCCTCTTCAGCATCTCTGTTGGTCGACAGAGACCAGTGTAAAATCCAGAGGCCCGCAACTCCAGTTACTACGATCTGTAAACAATGAAGCAGCATAGAAATCTCGAAAATTTCTTGTTCTGTCTCTAGGTATAAACAAAACAAACCAGACTAATATAATAACACCCTAGACGATCCAGTTTTCATTATTATAACAGATGGTGATCTTCAACATGCCCAATGATGCAATCAATTTTCTATCATAATCATTGTAGTTGAAAATTTGGATTCATATACATCGCACTTGCCTTAAGTTTGATCCCATATCTCTCCATGATCTAAGCATCTAAGCATATTAAAAATCAGCAGTTTCTCACCAAGTAGTGTTTTCTTTATAAAAAAAAAGGACAGATTCTACAGACAGAAGAAGATTCTATTCAACTATCTAGTAACGTGGAAAGCCGAAAAGAGATATTGAATGCAGGCAACGACGGCAATGTCAATGTGATCCATAATTCCAATATTTTTCTGTGCTCGAGAAATATGAACAAGGAAAGTAGGTGATTACAAAAGAATTAGCTATGATAATATAAGCAAAGTGTGAAAAGGTTGTCCTTCTTAGACTTTCTCGCGTAGAATCTGGGCCCCGCTTGTGTGGATCAGGCAGTGTCAACTAGCATACATGATACTTCCCATTGGAGTTGAACTAGTCATTCCATGTTTCATTATTTTCCTTAACGTTTTTCTTAATTCATTGTTATGTATCTTTTAGTTTAACCAATTTGGTTCCTTGGGTGAATTAGGTCTTATGTTATAAGCTTCAGTAATATCGTAATAGTTTCTTTGTTGATGAATTGATTTTTACTGTAGTTGCTTTAATACCCGTGCTTTGCCACTCTCTTGAACCGGTGGCTAAGTTCCTAAGGCGTAATTTTGGGCGGTCTACGTTGTAAGGTAAAAATCTCAATTGAATAATTTTGAGTGTATTGATGCTTAAAATGAATGGGTTGCTTCGAAATAAGATGCAGAGATGATGTTTCTTCTAAGAAAGTGATATGTGTAAGTATATCAACCGCTTAATCTAGTTAGAGTGAGATTATGTTGGATTAGGATATTCTTAATCACTCACCGAACCTACAACTTCCATCTCTTTGTAGGATGACACTCGCATTTTGACATCTCGCAGGAGATCAAAAGGTAAGTTAAAATGAGTTTTAGTTATCTTTGATTGATTATGTATGTTTGCTTGATAAAGTAAAAATTTGAACAACTTATGTTTATGAGATGTATGTATGACTAAACCTTCTTATAGAACTAAACTAACGTATTGTATAAATTTTGGTTATGTAGATAAAGATTTGGAACGTGGAAGAAAGGGTGCATTGGTGTTTTAACTGGTCATACAGAAGCGTAAAGTCGTATTCAAGATTATAACGTAATGTTGTTTCCTTCCTTCATCTTGAAGGTGTTGTTCATCGTAACCTCAAACCAGAGGTAATTCCCTCATTCTTGATATTCCAGTCTGAGATTCGCATAGTATTTCTTCATAACCAGAGGTTATTTTCTTGTTAAATGTAGGTTAGCTTCTATAGTAACAAATATAAAACAAACAAAAAATCAATGAAGCCAGTCTTTGTTATTTTCATCCTTTTATAATTGATTAACTGTAGATGTCTCTGAGGGTTTGCTCTAAGAATTACTAGCAAAAGAAAGTAGATAAATATTGTCTGGTGGTGACTTAATCGACCTCATATATTCGACTCTAAACTATGCAGGTCTGGATTCTTTTCTTTCTCACTGACCCAAGCTTTCAACAAAAGCAAGATGCAAAGGATATAAAGCTTAGCTGCAAGGGTGGAGAACAAAGCAGCTTCAAGATTTGTAAGTTGCGGTTATTCAAGTTTTGTTTTGTAGGCAGTTAGTAAGTTTATGTGTTCCCTTAGAACTTTGGAACCCTTCCATGTATTTCTTTAGAAATTTTGATACTTAACAGAAAAAAAAAAGTTTGGTACTTAGGGAAATTTTAAAAAGTTGGGTACTTAGAGAAATTTCAGTTCTTTTGTAATATAAATCGATATGAGTTGAATGAATGTGATATGAATAGATTGAAGAAATTGTTGTTGAGTGTGGATGGATGTATACAGTATTGTATTTAGAATTCCAGCTTATTTCCAGCAGTAAATGAACTGCCGGTCAGTCTTGACATGGTCAAAATTAGTCAATATTGACCAATTTTGACCAGGTCAAGGTTGACCGGCAGTAATTTTTTTGCTGTTACAAAAAAGTTTGTAACGGCTCTAAGCGGTTACAAATGACTTTGTTGCAAAAAAAATTCGTAACGCCTGTATGCTACACGTGGCAAATTCAGAACTGGCTCAAGCTCATTCATGAGGGGCATACAAAAAAATGTAACACCCACTTTTGCAACAGGCGAGGGCCGTTACAACCCGTTTTAGTAACGGCCTGGTTCTGTTTCTAATCCCAGAATTTGGTGTAGTGGCCGTGCCAGCCACATCACCGCGCCAAGGCATGCCAATCATGCCAGCCGCACCACGTGTGCCAATGGCATGCCGTGCTAGCCACATCTTCGCGCCAAGGCATGCCAACCATGCCAGCCGCACCACATGTGCCAATGACATGCCATGCCAGTTACATCTCCGCGCCAAGGCATGCCAACCATGCCAGCCGCACCACATGTGCCAATGGCATGCCGTGCCATCCACATCTCCGGGCCAAGGCATGCCACATATGCTAATGGCATGCCGTGTTAGCCACATCTCCGCGCCAAGGCATTCCAATCATGCCACATATGCTAATGGCATGTCGTGCCAGCCACATCACCATGCCAAGGCATGCCAATCATGCCAGCCGCTCCACATGTTCCCATGGCATGTCGTGCCAGCCACATCTCCGAGCCAAGGCATGCCAATCATACCAGCCGCACCACATGTGCCAATGGCATGCCGTGCCAGCCACATCTTCGCGCCAAGACATTCCAACCATGCCAGCCGCATCACAAGAGCCAATGGCATGTCGTGCCAGCCACATCTTCGTCCCAAGGCATGCCAACCATGACATCCGCACCACATGTGCCAATGGCATGCCGTGCCAGCCACATCTCCGCGCCAAGGCATGCCAACCATGCCACATATGCCAATGGCATGGCGTGTCAGCCAAATCTCCGTGCCAAGGCATGCCAATCATTCCAGCCGCTCCACATCTTCCAATGGCATGCCGTGCTAGCTACATCTCCACGCCAAGGCATGCCAATCATGCCATCCATACCACATGTGCCAATGGCATGTCGTGCCATCCACATCTCCGCGCCAAGGCATGCCAGTCATTCCAGCCGCACCACATGTGCCAATGGCATGCCGTGCCAGCCACATCTTCGCGCCAAGGCATGCAAACCATGCCAGCCGCGCCACATGTGCCAATGGCATGCCTTGCCAGCCACATCTCTGCGCCAAGGCATGCCAACCATGCCAGCCGCACCACATGTGCCAATGGCATGCCGTGCCTGCCACATCTCCGCGCCAAGGCATGCCAACCATGCTAGCCGCACCACATGTGCCAATGGCATGCCATGCCAGCCACATCTCCGCGCCAAGGTATGCCAACAATGCCAGCCGCACCACATGTGCCAATGGAATGCCGTGCCAGCCAGCTAACGCGTGGCAACCTTCGGCCCAATGTCGAGCCCTAAACTATGCCAAAATCCTAGTTTTTGGCCGCGCCTAAACTATGCCAAAATCCTAGCTTGGCCACGCCTAAACTGTGCCAAATCCATGTGGCCATTCCTTTCATGCCACTGGCTGCCAAACGAAGGGTTGCAATAATCAACGGCTACCCTTCCAATCAAGATGCAAAATCTTGACCGTCGAGGGTCACTACCGAGCCGGCAAGTCTCCCAAGATCAACTTGCCAAACAACAACAACTTGCTACATGTTTTCCACGAAAACACTCGAGACATCAACACATGTCACAAACTGGGGGATGCTCATTAGGGTATTAGTTTGGCGGTTTATAGCCTGCAGCGTACACTACGCCCGTTACAAGAAAGTGTCATAAGAATGAAGCGGTTAGTAAATACAAGGAGTAATGGTGAAACGTTTCCTTCATTATGGAAACTTCAATTCCAGCGTTACCCGTTACCGTTTCCTTCCATTTACTTAAACCGTTTCCAATTCTTATGAGACCAGGGTACATTTCGTTACGACTTGTATAAATAGGTCTGACCTATTTCCACCAAACGACAAGTTTTGGTCAAGAGCATTCAACACTCAGAAATCATTTGTTAACTTTCCCATCTGTTAGCTTTCCACTTTCTGATACAAGTCGTCGAACAACTACTCTTCCAGAATCAACTATCCTGGTGTCAACACTCTCTTCGCTTCCCTCCCTAAAACCAACCCTTCTCCTTCACTTTGTGACTGAAGCAAGTCTGGAACGGCCATTTCTTGGTTTATGCCGGATTTGTACAGATTGATCTCTCGAATCTAAAGTACTCCCTTGCAGTAAATTTCTTTGGGTTTAGGCTCGTTTCTCACCCACTCGTGCGAAATTACCGAAATCAGCAGAAACTGTTTTCACCCTCAAACAGAAATGTACCGTCATTTAGATAAAGGTAACCGTACCTAAACGTGCACACTTAGTTGGTTCAACAATAGTTAACCAATGGTTAGCCATATGAGCACTTTCATATCAACCTTATTCATCTTTATCATAACTAGTTTCAAATGACTCAAATGAAACTAGTTGGAGAGTTGTTCAATTGTTTATATTCTCATAGAAGTATACAAGACACAGTTGAAGCAAAATCAATTTTGATTCACTTTAATAATTTCATGAACATTATAGCCATGGTTTGCAAAATATTGCATTCCTTAATATGTAAATGTATTAGTTCATGAACAAACCGAATTTAGAATGTAACCTACTTAAGTATGCGAACTTGTACGCATACCTAAGTAGCCGGACTGAGTTTGGTTACGCCAGTACGCGTACGGGTACGCATACCATTTCACCTTTCAAACTCCAGCATAAATTCATGGGAATTGTACTTCCGCCAGTACGTGTACGGGTACGCATACTTAGCTCCCGACTTCAATCAACCAACCGGTACGCTTACGTGTACGCATACTATGGTTCCTGGTTTTGGACTTTACACAAATGTGAATACACACCATGTTTATATCCAATCTTGGTTACATGTTCTAAACCCTCATTTCAATCATTGAAACATTCTCGGAAGACGACAATATCTGTCTCACACAAACTATTAGCTTCAAAGCAATTTTCAAGCGATGGAATGATCAATACGAAACATTCCGAGTCTACATCCACTACACCATTTTAAGGGATTTGTAACCAAGTTTTGCAACGGCAGTAGGCCGGTTGCGAAATTTCCGTTGCGAATTCCAGTTGCTAATTTTTCGCAACCAAGGAATGCCGTTGCGAATTTTGCAACGTCACAGGCAAGGTTGCGAATTGCAACTGCGCTTGGTTCAAGTGTGTGAACCACTTGCGTGGTCGGAACACTAGAGCTGATAAACACACCCCAGTCAAACTTCGGTCAAGACTTGGTTTTATTTTTCCACCCTTATTCCAAATCAGGGTATATCCTACCCTTATCAAATTCCTTCTTCATTTCTCTCCGCCAAACCACAGAGACTCAGTCTCTCCTCCATCTCCTTTCTTCTCCATCTCCATTTCTATCACGATCTGCTCAGCTGAGCTGTTTTTTTTCCTCGCAATCTCTAAAATCCATCTTCGTGTAGAACTGTATATCATCAGGTATAAGTTTTGACATAGTTTTTAGGGTTTATAAATTTCGATTTCTATGGTTTCAGTTGTGATTTTTAGGGTTCAGAGATTTGATTTCTAGGATTTAGAGATTTTGATTTAAGTTTATCGAATCCTAGGGTTCCATTTAAGTTTTTCATTTTTAGGGTTTAATGTTTGATTTCAGTTTTTCGATTTCACTTGTGAATCCGATTCTTTCAATTTCAGTTTTTTTTTTTTTTTTTTTTCTTTCCATTTTATGGTTTGTTGTTTATCTGAATCTAATACCCCCCTTTTTTTTTTTCCATGTTAGGGTTTGTCAAGATGAAGAACCAAGTTCGATTCATTGGAGCTTGAAGAAGAACTGAGTCGAGTTGGTTCGGGAAGAACTAAGAAGGTATATCCAACTATGAAATTGTTTTGATTATTTTGGTTCCTTTTATATTTTCTTTCCATTTTATGGTTTCTTGTTTATCTGAATCTGATGCTTTATCAGACATTGATGTTCTATCAGATATTTACCTATTTCAGATGTTTTATCAGACATTGATGTTCTAGTCCA
The DNA here is from genome assembly GCA_023531295.1 of Papaver armeniacum. Taxonomy (NCBI): domain Eukaryota; kingdom Viridiplantae; phylum Streptophyta; class Magnoliopsida; order Ranunculales; family Papaveraceae; genus Papaver; species Papaver armeniacum. The sequence goes on from JAJJWW010015230.1 coordinate 64,441, forward strand.
TTGTCTTTTTATTCTCTTATCATGTTCTCAATGTGCTATTTGGTTATATTTTGCAGTTTGGGGAAGACTTTACAGTCAATCGCATTATTGTATACTCTTCTTCGGCAGGGATTTGATGGAGAGCCCATGGCTAAAAAGGCAATAATTTTCACTCCTACCAGCCTTGTAAGTAATTGGGAATCTGAAATTAAGAAATGGGTCGGAGATAGACTTCAACTTATTGCTCTTTGTGAGAGCACCGGGGATGATGTTGTTTCTGGAATAGACAGTTTCATTAGACCGCGCAGTCCATATCAGGTAAGTCTAAGATTATCTGTCTTGATAAGCTATTACTTTTAGCATGGATACTGATTCATTCTATATTTTACAAGGTGATAATTGTTTCTATGAGACATTCCGAATGCATTCGTCAAAATTTGACAAAAGTGGATCCTGTGACCTCCTTATTTGCGATGAGGCACACCGACTGAAGAATGACCAGACACTAACAAATCGGATACAATTATCATATATCTTTCCTTGTATTATCCTGGTATGTATAAAATACTGTTTGTTTATCCTTAACTCGAAGATGGTTATTTTGAATTCAGGAATTAGATGGTATTTCATGCAACCGACGCATATTATTGTCAGGGACCCCGATGCAGGTAATAGTTCTTAATCTAGATTCTTGTTGTAGTTGAATTTATGTCTCTCTGATAACATAGTTTTACCCATGTTGATTTGTTTAGTAATGGCAGAATGATCTGGAAGAGTTCTTTGCGATGGTTAATTTTACCAATTCAGGAATCTTGGGGGATGCTGCATATTTTCGACGATACTATGAGGTGAGTGTATTGCCTTTTTTTTGTTTTCATTGTTATTAATGATCTAGCTGATATATAGATGCTGGCAATGTGACATTTCCTCTATTTTTGAACTCATCAAATGAAGTCACCGATCATTTCTGAAAGAGAACCTACAGCAACAGAAGAAGAGAGAAATCTTAGTGTTGAGTAACCTGCTGAATTAAGCACAAAAGTAAATAAGGTAATCTTGTTTCAGTGTGTGAAACAGTTAATGATCCCCCGAGCTTGTGATATTCTATTTTTATTTGTATGTTTCTACTATTGTGATTTTCGAATAAGCAGCAGTTAACCTCGTCTTTTTTACGCATGTGGATTTTCATTTCAGTTTATTTTGAGGAGGACCAATGCTTTGCTATCAAATCATCCACCACCAAAGGTAATTCAGCAATTTCAGTCTACTTGATGTGTTTTGCAACGCCATTTCGTCTTTTCAAATTTCCTTATACACTTGCATAGTTTTCAGTTTTGCGATGTTACAATATATTTTCGATACAGTTTGCACCCCATTTTCACCTTTATGAGTTTGTCCTTAACATTACATAGGTGGAGTCAGTATAGGTTAGACTTAGGGACACTATAAGAGTAAATAACCACCTGCATGACCCCAGCAAATCAGAAATAAGGTGCAAATTACACGCCTCGTGGATTGTACTAAGCAACATCATTGACAGTGTTTCTTTGATTATTAAAGGCTACGCCATCCTATTACAGGAACATCACTGGAATGTGAACGTTCACATATGATACTTAATCCCTTATCTTAATCATCACTAGAAATTGGTCACTTAATCCCTTACCTTAATCATCTCAAATTCTCAAGAGTGGCATTTGTTTGATGTACTACACCTGAAATTTATTGCATTGAATTTGTCTGCAGATAGTTGAAGTTATCTCGTTGCAAATTGAGTCCTCTTGATCGAGTTATATAACCATTTTATACATTCCAAAATGTATGTCTTTTTTCTTTTCATTTGTCCATTTCAAATGGTTCGTAAAACTTCTTCGGTAAATTAATGTAATTGATTTTTCTCTAATTATTATCCTTTATCGTTGGTCTCTTCTTTCAAAGTAAGCGAGCAATATCCGAAGAGGCGAAACAATCAAAAATTTTGGCATATATTCCGCTTTGAAAAAGCTTTGCAATCATCCTAAGGTAGGGTATCAGTGGAGAGTACTCTCTTTGTGTGCTCTTATGCTTATGCTTCTTCTGGGGATGCAAAATAAGCTCATGTACTCTTGTATTGGTTGTGGCGTATTTATCATTCTCTATGATAATCCACAGATGTCCAGCTTTACACCACTAGTAAGCATTATAGAGAAGCAAGGTGTAGTCAAGTAGAGGTCAATTTTAAAGCATGAAATGTAGTTTAGTGCAACATAAAACTGTATAACTAATTTATTGATTTTCCTTCATCAGATGAAGTGTTCTTTTTTTCTTTCTTTTTTCTCTTTTTGTGTTCCCATTTCAGATGATGGAAAACAAAGCTTAGAACTAATTAGTTTCCACTTCCTATCCTAATTTGTAGAAAATACTCCATTTGTTTATTTCTATCTCCTTATCTATGTTACGATCAAAAGTGGGTCAGGAACGTCTGGATTTGAGGATTGCATTCGATTTTTTCCTCATGCAATGTTTTCTAGAAGGTATATATTTACCTTACATTTTTTTATCTCCTACCATCTTCCGCAAAATATTTCTAATTTAAGTGTAAACACTGTAAATTTTAGATCTGGAGCATGGACTGGTGGTGATGGGGTTTGGGTTGAACTTTCTGGGAAGATGCATGTTTTAGCTCGGTTGCTGGCCCAATTGCGTAGCAAAACTGATGACCGTATTGTTGTTTTTTCCAACTATACTCAGGTTTGTATTCATTCTAGCAACACAACTTCTCCAATTATTGTATAAATTTTAGTCAACAGGAAGCCTCATTTTGTAGTAATTTGTCTTAATTGAAACCATCCTGCATTTACATACAACGCATGCTTTTCTATTACTTTACGCAAGTAGTTTCCACTATCACTTTACATCATGTTTATATCAAGAAATCAGGTGCGCAGAAGTTAGCTTCTTATGGGCCTCCTTAGAGATGATTCACTAATTTTGGTTTACTCACCATGGAATCATCCTCACCGGAGTTCCCAATCTACAAAAAGCTGGGTATTTATGAACCGCCTATTTCCTCCTAGACTTTAACCCAGCGATGTATGAGTTTAGAAGTCTTGTAACAGGTGTTTCTCACTTTACGTGGGAGTGCGTAGATATGAAGACACCTCTTTTTGGAGGGAACTTGTTTCCTTTATGATAATGTAGCTTTTTTTTTGCAAGCACTAATTGTACTAGTTTTTTCTCTTGTAACTAAGTATTCTTGTAAATTATGTTTTCCATTGATTACCAGACTCTGAACCTCTTTGCACAATTATGTCGGGAAAGAAGATATCCACACTTGAGGCTTGATGGAACCACTATCAGTAAAAGACAAAAATTGGTGAACTGTTTTAATGACGCTTCAAAGGTAAGCATTTTGGAACGCTAGACCCTCGTAAGATTCTTTATGCTATTGTTAATCAGTCTTGATTTATACCTTGCAGGATGAATTTGTCTTTCTCTTAAGTAGCAAGGCTGGTGGTTGTGGGCTTAATTTGATTGGTGGAAATCGCCTTGTCTTATTTGATCCAGATTGGAATCCTGCAAATGACAAGCAAGTATGTTTAGATATAGCTTTTCATTCATGCAGAATCAAACGAACTTCATATTGACTTTCTCACAAGGTCATGACATTTTGATGTTGTCCATTTGTCATTCTAAATAGGCTGCTACAAGAGTCTGGAGAGACGGGAAAAAAAAGAGAGTTTACATCTATCGGTTTTTGAGTACTGGAACCATTGAAGAAAAGGTTTTTGACATTTGTTATTTCTCTATATGGAAAGCATATTGGTTTTAGACTTTAGTTTGTAAGAAAAGTTTCTTGATTGTGTTTGTTGACTATTTTTAAATGTTTTCATAGGTCATCAATATCGGATGTCAAAAGAAGGGCTTCAAAAGTTATTCGAGAAGAGAAAGGGGATAGTCTGAATTCCCAGGTTCTATTTCATCTTTTAATGATTTAGATTTTTTGGTGGATTGGGATTAACCATTTTATCTCAATTGCCCTTAAAATATAGAATTTTTATTGCAGGGAAATGCTCTTTCAACTGAAGACCTACGGGATCTTTTCACCTTTTATGAAAAATCCAGGTAACTTTATCTTTCAAAGCTAGAAGTTTTATTACATCTTAGAAGTGCAGTTTCATCTGCATGACTATTATTTTTGGGTTGAACACACTCAATGGAACGACTGTTACACGTGATCATTCTGCAGCAGTGCCTTGGGATCTCAAAAGTTTTGCCGCTCTTATTCGTTGCACAGTCGACAAAACTATGCCATCTATGGTTGGGATTCTTGGGAACTTGGTACAAACTCCCTCTCTCTCTCTCCCACTATGATTCCACAACTGTAGGAAAACTCGACTGAAGTTGGAAATGAGATCAGAAATTAGGGTTGGACAACAAAGCAGCAGCCATTAGGTCCCTTAGCAGCTGCAAAATTTGTAAGTTTATGTAGTATCTCCTTATAGTGATTTAAGTTGGAAGAACTTAGGAATTTCGTAACTTTCCATGAACTGAACTTAGGATCCAAGTATGTTTCTAATGTGTACACTAGTTTGTTGTGATACTTATAACACATTTGTATCAAATACTCATACTTTTCGTTAAAATCAATTGAAGAATCCATTTTCATAATTTGATACGGTTTTGTATGTTGAATGAATGAATGAATGTATGTTGAATGAATGAATGTATATCTGTGGAAATGATGAATGTTGGTAACTGCAGGGGGGAAATGTGGGGGGAAATGGATTTTGACCAGGTCAATGAAGACCTGCCTTTTTTTTTATGTTGCAAAATATTAGCAACGTCTTTAATCTGTTGCTAAGTTAGAACCAGAACCAATAACATTTTAGTTCCGGGTAGGGGTATTCTGTAATTAGAAACGACTTAGCAACGGCAGACCTTGGTTGCGAAAAAGTGGTCGCAACGGCACGATGCGTTGCGAATCTCCGTTGTCGACCAAGAATCGCAACGGAGCTTATGCCGCTATAAAAACTCGCAACACCGTGTTTTGAAACGTCAACTGCCGTTGCGATTTGGTCGCCAACAACGTCCAGGCTCCGTTGCTAATCCCTAAAAATGGTGTAGTGATCAAATGACTGTCTCACACAAATCATGTAAGATGTTAGAAGGCGATTTTCACATGCTCATGTTTTGACTTGCGTCAAGAATAAAATATGAACTTGGTTAAAGCGAAAGCTTACCAACACATATTTCGAGAAATAGATAAGCGAGATAAACTCGGCTCGAAGTACCAAATGTGTATAAATGAAGTCTATATAGCAATACGACTTTTTGTCTCAAATAAGAGATAGAGTAGATATACTTTTGAGTGATAGATGGGTTCAAGTCTCCACATACCTTTTTGTTGGTGAAGTTCCAAAGTTCCCTTGAGTAGTTCTTCGTCTTCATTCGATGAACGTCGTGGAGTCTAAAGCTCAACTACACTTACTATCCTAATCCGAGACTTAGCTATACGTAGACTAGAAATCAAGACTTATAGTTTTGGCAACTAAACTTGACAAACAAGCTTGAGATAGCAACGCTTGCGAGTTCGACCGAGCAGTGCTCTAACAGATTGTTAGAGAAATGCTTGGCTAACCCACCAAGCGTTGGTATGTCAAGTTTTGTTGTCAAGTTTAGTTCCAAACTCGATCGCTTGAATTGTTTACTAAATTCAACTTCTTTAGGATAAACTTATTACGATATATATTATATATAAGTTTAGACAATCTCTAGTTACTTATTGAAGAGATAGAGATGTATTGAATATAAACAAAGACATTATCCTTCAGACTGATTAGTTGATGGTGAATGCTTGTTGTTTGTACACATGAATGAACACTGCTAAGGTCAAGAATAACGACATCTTTTATTTAGCCTAATATCCCCCGCAAGTAAAAAGAATGGTTAATGGCTATTGAATTTGAATTATTCCATTTCTATTAAGTTCCGGCAGTCGTATTCATTGAAAACATATCATGCAAAGTTTGTATTACATGTTACTTAGATGACCTTATCATTCTTATTATCTAAGTATCAAAATAAGTATATAGTGGTTGGTTGTTCTTACAACTTACGCTATTGAGCTACATAGTCATTGCTTGTTCCATGATCGGAACCAAAATTATTTCCAAGATCACCCAGTTGAAGTAATATTGAATCCTTAATACTAGTAAGATTTTACAAGGTGTGTCTGATATAGTTTATTACGAAACAATTGTTGTTGTACTCGGCACCCTCGTCTTTTTAGTTGATATCCCTGCGAAATTCTCTATAACTGGCTCTCATCAATTTCTTCTCCACCGATGGGATAAAGTGTTACCATCATCAATGCTTATTTTTCTTCAAGTAAATTCTTATTTATTTCTTGTATTTCAGTTGCTTTAAGAATGTTCGTAAGAAAGAAAATAATAGTAGCGAAGATTCCAGCGGAAACCCTATTTAAAGAACCGAATATGCATTGTGATGAAGAAATTGAATTACCTTACCCTTTGGATGAACTTCGTGAACTGTATAACGATGCCCGTCTATGAGCAATTTGTTATTTGTGGTCGAGATGTCATCATGGAAGAAAATTTATTAAGGATGTAAAAGTGCCAAAACTTATTTCGTTTTTCGTAAACAAAGTTTGCGATAGTATTTATAATGTTTTGGGAGATGCATATCCCGAGGTTGTAAGTATATTTTGTGCTAACCTTCATGCGGCGGATTTTCGTGCCTGCACTGTCAAGATTTTAGTTGACAAAAATGTTTTTGAGGTTAATCGACCTCTGTACTTAAAGAGTATCCTTCAAGCTACTATTTAAGCTTCTTTTTTTTTTTTCATAGTTCCCCGTGAAAAAATGAAGAGACCCCTCAATCAGAAATCTCACAAACTTTTTGGGGAAAAATTGTTCCTTGTAAAGGTGAGAAGTCTCCTGTTTTAAATCTTGAGTTTCACTCGAGGGTTTTGTTTTGGAAAGCTTGCTACATTTAATCTCTCATTTTCAAGGGATTTATGGACCCACTTTTTTTTAATTTTAAATCCCATATATATGCAATTTTAAGATTTGAGGTAATGTCAAACGGTACAAAGACTTTAATACAAGAAAACTCTATAAATCCTAGGAATTTATATTGAATTACCAAACACACAAGGAATTTACATGATTCCCAGAATTTATAATCCCATGGGATTATAAATTCCTGGAAACGGTGAATTCTGCAAACAAACCCACCATAAATGGTCCTTATAGCCATTGAACCAACTACTTCCTCCGTCCCACTATTAGATGACCTAGTTGAAGTTTGCACAATTCTTAAGGGAAGGAATGAGAAAGAGTATTTTTAAACGTTTTTTACAGTTATACCCTTATGGATAATAATTTGTAAAATTTAAAAATGATTTATCTCTCAAACTATACCATGGATTTTCGTAAACTTTGTATCATTGGAAAGCATTTTAAAACACCTACGTAACGAGTATAAACATGGATGTCAAATTATATACATTTCTTATACTAACGTTAATCAATCAAAAGGATAATTTTAGAAATATTCCTTATTTAATGATATAGGTCAACTAATGGTGGGACAAAACTTTAAACTAAGTAGGTCATCTAATAGTGGGACGGAGTGAGTACAACATATTGACATATAATGGAGTTACTGGTACTAAATCTATTTCGATCTCATTTCATGCGGTGATTATGTCCGTATTAATAGTGGGCATTTTCAAGACTGAGTTTTGGAGTCGCAATTGTTTATGTTTAGGCAGCGGGACCTATCTATTCCCTCCGTCCCAAATTAGATGAGCTAGTTGGTTTTGAATTTTGTCCCAGATTAGATGAGCTATCTCTCTAATCAAGGAAATAATTCTAAAACTACCATTTTAATTGATTATTATTACTATAAGAAATGTGTATAATTTGATAGCCGTGTTTATATTCATTGTGTATGTGTTTAAAATTGCTTTTGAACGGTATAAAGTTCATAAAAAACCGTGGTATAATTTAAGAGATAAATCATTTCTATGTTTTACTAGTTACTAGTACGACCGTTGCCACGGTGGGAGGGCCGACCGAAAAAGAATCAGAACATGGGGTTCGTCTGCGATTACTTTCACCGTTTGCTGAAAAGTGATACTTTAGCCCAGTTTAGAAAAAGTGATACTTTAGCGGGGTTTGAAAAAAGTTTCACTTTTCCCAAACGGAAAGTATCACTTTTTCTAAACTGAGCTTAAAGTATCACTTTTCCGAAACGGAGCGAAAGTTTCACTTTTTCCGAAACGGGTTGTGAAAGTATCACTTTACGTAAACGAAAAATTAGTCGATCCATAAACCAAAATATGGTTGCATGATGTGTTATGCATCCTTTGTGGTGGTTTGCATAATGGCTATGCATTCAATTTTCGAGAATTGTGCCTAAAATTAAAGTATCATTTTTCTTGAAACGGAGGGAGTACATCGTTTTATTAGTTGGAACGGAAAATTAGTTGATGCATAAACCAAAATTTTGCTACATAAAGTATTATATATCTTTTGTGGTGGTTTGCATAATGAATATACATTTATTTTTATAAAATTGTGCATAAAATGATAAATATCTCCGAATTTTTCGTAAAAACTCTAAATTTGATATTGTTGTTTGTGCTCGTTGGATAGATTTTTTTATTAGCTTTCCAACAAGATAAAATTCGTAAAATTCCAAGGTAGGGATTTTTAGATATGTTATATTAAAGTTTGCTTTCCAATTATACCCTTAAAAAATAGGATATATAAGGAGTTATAGTAATTGGACTAAAAGAGAGGGATATTTTGGTTTTAGAAGATGGACCATTCTCAATCTTTTTGTGGTAATTGATCACTTAGATTTACAAAAAAATGGCCATATAAAGGTCCTCCCTCGCTTCGCTCGGTCGGCCCAATTATCCATAAGGGTATAATTGTAGAAAATACTTGAATATACTCGCCTTTCCTCTTTATATTAAAAATTGTCTAAACTGCCACAAGCTCATCTAATTTGAGACGGAGGGAGTATAAGACTATAACACCACGAAGTCCATTGGTTAAAGTACTCCCTCTGTTTTTGGAAAAGAGATACTTTCACATTTTCATTTTAGCCTAAAAATAGACCAAATTGAAAAAGTGAAAGTATCTATTTTCTAGAAACGTGGGGAGTATTATTTAGCTGTATATAGCCAACAGTCCAATATGCACAAAGACTTAAAAATTACACATTTCCATCTAAAAATTTAAGGACCATTTAGCCAAACACTTTAACAAGCAAGAATTAGGATTCTAGCAACAATCCTAATTCTTGTTAAACATTTAGCCAAACACTTTAACAAGACATAAAAATATGACCATTTACCATTCACTTGTAGCAACAATTAGGATTGCACATCCGGACCGCCGGTCGGGTTGTGTTCCACCTCGATCACAGCTTAAGACCAGTGGAAAGTGTAATCCCGGCAATGTTCAACCCTTCCATTCTAGTCTCAGGAATAGGTACCCATTTCCATTCACCCTTCACCAAATCAAAAGAAAACCAAATAATGTCCCACAGACCCTTAAAATTAGACATCAAAATGACCCTAATTATCCCATCCCTTGCCTCCAAGCACCCCATTATGACACTATAAGGCTTCCTCGCTCTATTCACCAAATCTTGCGGCACTTTTGAAACCAACTCCCACATTCCACCGCCACCAATTAGACCCCAAAGTTCTATACACCCAAACCCCCTAACTTGCTGATCATCAACATTTGCTGATCTCACAATTGCCATGTAATCATCACCAAACACATTCAATGTACTAGAATCCGCTGTACTAAATCCAACCGCCAATCTTTCTTCCACCCCTCTACCATCAAATCTTGGCCGTAGGATCACTGGTGGCTGATCGTTATCTTCTTGTCCAACCGCGAGCACGACACTATCACTCCGCCGGTGCACTAGGCTCAAGTACACTCTCTTCCTCCCCCGATCAGGCCGATTCAACTCGTTCTCTACAGCTTCAATTGATCGCCAAGTGTCAGATTCCGACACGTACTCAAACAAGACGGGCCGATTCTCGTAAAACTCAGCGAATAAGAATCTGAACCGGTCTGATCCGTTTGGTCCAGCAATGAGTTTTAAACCTGATCGTCTCCACGACGATATATCACGTGGACCTAGCGGACTTGGCGGAATTTTCTTAACTGTTTTCAGCTTCAGATTAACGGCGATCAGTTGCCGGCAGTGATTAGAAGAAAAGAGAAAGAAGTCACCTGAAGCCGTAAGAAACGAGAGATCTTCACCGGGAGGAACAACCGGAGATAAGAACTCCGATACACGGATCTTAAACCAAGAATCAGATCGGTCTGTAAAACCATGGAGTATTGAATCACGAAGCGATCGTTTCGTATAGACGAAAACCCATGTATCTGGGACTGATTGAGTGTTGTAATCACGACGGAAATCGGTGCTGGAGATCACTGAAGTGAGTGTTTTTGAAACGGTTTTCATGCGTAGGATTTCTGGTAGAGCTAATCGGAATAGTATGTCTTGGATGAGTTCAGAGGGGAGTAGACATAGACCGACGGCATTATTTGTAGTTAGGTTCCGGCAGCTTTCCATCTCTTTTCTTTTTTTCTCTCCTCTTTGTGATTTTTTTTTTTCTCTTTGCGGTTTTTTTTCCTTCTTTATTTGGGTACTGAATGTTGGGGTTTTTATTGTGGCGGGTTTACTTGGATTTCTTGATTAAAAAGTATAATAATTGTTTTACAAGAAAAAGAAAGGTTCTAAAAATAACATTTTTTTTTAAATTAAGAAAGCGAACTATATGAATGGATAAAATTGTTTTGATCGGAATATTGGGGATGATTCAATATTCCATATGATGATGCATGATGATACTGTTTAATTTTGTACTTTATCATTATAATATACTTGCACTTCCGTTAGCCGTCCTTCGGACTTATAGTTAAAGAGGTTTGGATATCAGAAGCAGAAATTACTCCCTCAAATCAGCTATTTTATAAAAAACTAATTATTTTCCGGATTGTAGAAGTCATTTTGAAATTATAAACCATTCTTGACTTTATTGTTCCTAAAGATTGAAAAATAATTTCTTAAATAATATCCAAACAACATATATAATAAGTTTGGATATCAGAAACACAAATAAATTAAAAACAAAAGTAAAGACATTTGCTTCACAGAAAGTGGATTTTTTTTTTGTTTTCAAAAATCATTTTGCTAGGTTACCAACTAAGAGCTTTGTTTAATTAACTAACAATTGTATTTATTTTATAATAAAATATTCAAATAATAATTGCCTATTTTGAGAAAATGTACTCAATTTTTTTTGATTTTTTTGTTTCCAGAAATCAAAAAACAACTTCTAAAGATGTATCAGAACAACATATTAACTGGTCTAACACTCACCTCAGAGATTATAAATATCTAACTCACCTCACTAATTATAAGTCTTGAATTCGACTTCTATGGTCATTTAATCTAATCAGGTTGAAGAGGTCTATAATTTTATTCCGTTTGTCGGGTTAGTCAGGTGTTTTAAGACTTAAGAGGTTTGGATGTGCTCGTCCATCAGAAATAATTTGGTCGATCTCATCTATGTGCATCTCTAGAAAAACTGATGGTGCCTCTAGTGGATAAAAAGGTTGACAAAAAAAGGTCAACCAGCAAGGGACAAAATGTGAGGTCCAAAGGCACGCGAGAGAGCGGAGAGCACTTAGTAGGGCGGGAGGTGTTATGCCATTAAATATTCATGAGGGATGAATCATGGTCGAGGGTACATTATTGATGATGGGGACCACCATTGTGGTTTTGATCACAAAATGATGACAATTGGTTGTCTACCTGGAAGCCACGTATCATCATTAAGTGTTTTTTAAATCACAAAATTGGCTAAAAAGACCAAAATCAATAATTCCCGGGTGAAAAAGACATTTAAACCAGTTTAAATTAAATAGTATCAAAATCTAAATGTCTTTTTAATCCTCGCTATATTTTAAGTTTAAACCTGGATGAATCCAGTTTTATCCTTGTTATATTTTAAGTTTAAACCTGGATGAATCCAGTTTTATCCTTGTTATATTTTCTTTGTGTCCATTTCGCCCATAATAATTTTTACTCGTCCATTTGAACCATATTCTTAAAGAAAATTGGACAAATGACCCATTTTTTGTTTGGGAAGAATTAGGTACTTAGGTGGGATTAGGAAGATGGAAGTACTTTGGTAACTAAGAAATGTTAGTGGCTTTTGTATCCCATTTAGAGCCAATTCTAGTGCGAGGATATTTGCACTTATGAAAAGCAAAAATCCAGTTATCACACCAGGGGTCGTACTAAAAAGCCCCATCCAGGAGTCATATAACAGGTTTATCCGTCTATTTATCTCCTGCACTCCAACAGATGAAAGGCTTAATTGGTTATTGGTAAAGACATAAAGTCAAAATCAGATGCATACGTAGTAAGTGAATTATTATTAGTTAAAGAGTATCATAATGCATTAGCTCATGAGTATGGACAAACAGACCCAGGTGTGACTTCTTGTTTTTTTTTAGTTTTTTGTATCATGAATGTCGCCTTCTTTAATAAGATAATCAGGCGTGGTTATCTGAATTGGCTCCTCACTTTTACTCAAGTTAAACTGGAATTGTGCAAAAAAAAAAAAAAAAAAAGGGGAAAAAAAAACCTGGCGAGATTGGGGTATACCCAAACTAATTGGGGTATACCCAATGAGACAAAATAGGGTCATTTTGAAGTAAAAGAGGTCACCCCTTAACCAAATATTTTCAAAATGGCAAAATTGCCCTTGTTTAATTAACCCTAAAATTTTGATTAGATTAATTAATTAAGTTTAAATTGATTGAATAGATTAAAACTTGTGAATTTTAAGTTATGAAATTTTGTTTTTGATTGAACTTTTGTGGGATGATTTTCATCGGCCAAAAGTGGCCGGCAAGATCTTCATCGTCGACCTCGCCGGGCTAAAAAGTTGCCTAAGAAGGTCTTCATCGTCGACCTCGTAGGCCAAAAGTGGCCGACATGATCTTCATCGTCGACCTTGCCGACTTTTGTTTTTTGACATACGAGAGATGACATAAAAATTTTATTGGTAAACCAAGGTATTCAAAAAATACCCGCCATTGTTGAAAAATTCATATCAGCCGCCATGGTTTTTGTTATGAAAAGCGGCAAGATATGCATGTTACGACCTTGTAGGCCAAAAACACGTAAATCATAATTTTCGATTTCTAACCTAATATAACAATCAAATCACACAACACAATGATGGGTTTGAGTTTAAACATCATTTATAGTCTTCTTTTCATTTGTTTATGTCAACAATTTTTTTGGAAAATCAAAGTTGAAGATTTTTATATGGCTTTGGTTGATGGAAGATGAAGATGAAGAAGAAGAGAAGATTAAGAGTTGGTTAGTTTTTTTAATTTTAGGGTTAATGAAATTAAGAAATGAGTTTATTTTTAAAATTTAATTAGTTCAAAGGGTATTAAAGTAAAATCACACTTTTTAATAATGACACACCATGTCCCCTTGAAATTGGGTATACCCCAATTAGTTTGGGTATACCCAATCTCGCCAGGAAAAAAAACACAAGTCACAGACAATACAATAAATAAAGTCATTTGGTGGTGATACCAGAAAGTTTGAAATTCTTTCAACACCAAATTCTTCGGCCGATGAAAAAATAATCCATCCCATCCGAATTTGCTAAAAAATTGTCCAAAAAAAGATAATAATTTAGGCTTTTCTTAAATTTGCGAGGATAAGTAAACGATATTTCTTTTTAATTTGCAAGAACAGGTAAACGACAATAGGATAAACAATTTTAGTAGAGCATTATTGTTGTATGAAAGTAGGCTAGAAAACATTAAATTGAGAGTTGCCTACATGATAAGAGTACCGAAAATAATGATAAAAATTGGGAAGGCCTGAAAGGGAATCACTGACTCGCTATTGGAAGGAGCAGTGCAAGAACCGAGTTGAAAATGACTTGTACCCGTAATGCACATGACATTAGCATTAGATATAGGATAATAGGGTGGACATAGGGGTTCCACAATGGATTTGATTTTGGTGGTGGAGGCCACTCCTATGCCTTGTGGCCACTGTATGTCCTCTCTTTCGGTCTTGAACATCTCAACATCAATTCCTGCTTTTGACTGAATCGGACACCAACTGCTCAGTACAACTTCACCACAAACCTCCAAGGTGAAGAGCATTATTAGCACTTTTCGTGATCTCAAAACAAAAGAAATAAGATATCGACATAAGGGTACCCCCGTGGAGGAAGGACTCTCCCACGTCCTCTTTGTGGTCTAGTTGGTCCTTGACTCCTTGGAAAGGCCCTATGCTCGCATTATCATCTTTTCAGTTATCAATATATATGTACGTAGGAATCTCATTAACATTTACTTCTTCCGTCTAACCATTAGATGACCTATTTGGTTTAAGATTTTGTCCCACCATTAGTTGACCTATCTCATTAAATAAGAGGATATTTCTAAAACTGTCATTTTGATTGATTATCGTTATCATAAGAAATATGTATAATTTGATATCCATGTTTATATTCGTTACGTAGGTGTTTTAAAATGATTTTCAACGGTACAAAGTTTACGGTATGAGTGGGAAGAGCTATTTGAGTGCAAATCTGTTCACACTCCTCTAACGAGTGTATATTTCACATATTCTTCTGATTGGTTGATTATTTAACGGATGGCCCCATTACCCTCCATGTTTAGAATCACAACCCTCGTTATATAACTCCCTAAATTTAATCAAGGGTAGAAATTAAAATGTGAAATATACACTCGTTAAGGAGTCTGCACGAATTTACACTCTATTTGAGTAAGGATAAACGTTTTCCTTTTTTATCAATTCAAGAGATCTTATTTTGGTATGTCATTCGTTTGGTAGGCGCCGAAGACATGAAAAAAGGAAACCAAAGGATTTCCTACCGTTTTAAACAAATTAAACGGATCTCAGCAAAAATCGCCTATTAATTGACCGATAATTAACTGAATTTTTTCTAAAATATATCGTTCGTTAATAATATATAACTAATTAAGGTTAGTTTAGTCCATCTGAAATGCAAAAATATAAAAAACTATAATTTTTAACTGTAGATCTTATGTTTTGGGCTACACATATATACCATCTTAAGAGAAACCACAGTCCCGCTTAAATTTGGGGACTATACCCAAATTTAGTCCCAAAGTGAGCCGTAGTGAAATCGACTAAAGCTATATATAGTCTGGAAAACTAGGGGTTGAGACCAAATGTGGTCGTCAACCCAGACCAAATCACCATATAGTGGGACGTAGGTATTGAGAGCGTATGAAGCCGGGCGAGAGTATAGTGATCGCTTCATCGGGCGTTAGTATAATTTCACAAGTATGAGCTAGGGCGGAGATAAAATTGGCGTATGAATCGGCGCATTTATAAACATAGGACCAAACGCATGTAATACAGACGCCCCAAACCAGGCGTAGTTATATTATGCGCTCCATTGGGGCGATGTTATAACATTCGCCTGGCAACAAGCGTAACTTTAAAGTGCGCCTGGTTTGGGCGCAAGTATTATGAGCGTCT
This sequence comes from Papaver armeniacum, assembly GCA_023531295.1. Taxonomy (NCBI): domain Eukaryota; kingdom Viridiplantae; phylum Streptophyta; class Magnoliopsida; order Ranunculales; family Papaveraceae; genus Papaver; species Papaver armeniacum. The sequence goes on from JAJJWW010015230.1 coordinate 80,047, forward strand.
CTTAACAAGCGTTGAATATACACTTGCTTGTCTGACTAGTTATACGTGCCCCAACAAATTCATTTCCTTACTCATTGGCATTAAAGCTTTACTCAATATTTACGAAGAGATGAGAAGATTGTAGAAGAAGGAAGAAATATCATATAAACCCAGACGCACTTAATATCTGCGCCCACAAGAGGCAGTTGTATAATTTACGCCCATACATACGTGGCTAATAATTCCGCTCCATCAACAAGCGTGGTTCCTATCTCCGTCCCGAGTCTGGCGTGAATTATACATACGCCTCACATCAAGCGCCCACTATACCTGCGTCACACTCAGACGGTTATAATAAACACGCCTCATCAACAAACGACCATAATACGTGCGTCCATCTTCAAGCGCTTGTATAAGGTCCGTCAGACTATATTTTAGTCGCCTGCCGCTGTGGTGCACCTCAAAAAAAAAGCTAAATTAATGTAGCTTTTAGTATGGGATTTGGTCTTTAGTGTGGATCATGACTGTGGTTGCTCTAATAATGGGTTTATGAAAGAGAGAGGGACCAAATTTGGGTTCTCCAGAAATTTTCACGTTTTAAAAATATTTAGACAATTGACATAATTTTTCAAAAAATAAAAATTTTAAAATAACTATTGTTTTTGTTATCGTGCACAATATAGAGACAATCATTATATTATAAATATATAAAAAATAATTAAAAACATGACAGGTGATATAAATTAGCATTGGAAAATGCAAAACCTCATTTTGGTGACGTAAAAACATGCGGCCACAAAGTTGATGTTGACAATAAATTAGTTGAATTGAGTGCAATACAATGGACATAGTCATAATTAGAAGGAGATAATACCAAACCTGAGTTCAAACTAGTTAGCACCACATTATTCTTTACCAGTATTTTGAGTCTTTTGACGAAACCTTTTTGTCTTTCCTCAAGACAAACCTATAAAAATTTAAGAGTGTTTATTTATTCTCAAGGATAAGTAAAGGATATTTCTATTTTTAATGGGCTTTTTTCTAAAATGACCAACTTTTTGAATTGTATTTAAGAAAATGACCGTTTTTTTGAATTGTTTTATAAAATGGCCGAGTTTGACCTTTTCCGTCCCGTTTTTTTGCAAAAAACGGTAACAGCAGTTTACTACTTATGTGTCAGTTATCCTCCCATTAAAAAGACGTTTAAGTCCCTCCAAGTAATAATGAGTATAACTGAGCTAAAATCCAAGTCAATACCGAGTTAATGTTCTTGGACGGACCTAATTGAAAAGAGCAAGTTCAACATCGAGACTATATCCAACATTGAAAAGAGCATGTTCTGCATCAAGACTATACACATCAACACCAATAGTAATAGATAGAAATAGTAATAGATTGAAAAGTAATGAATAAAACAATAGAACACCAAGAACTTCACCAATCCATTTCAATCATGAATTACATGCATCACCTATCCACTTCAAGTAGTAATTTGAAGCAATTCAGTTTAACAAACTTCCCTGAAGCACCAAGTAATGGATCTCATAAGAGCAACACTAACAGAACTTTGTACAAACATTCAAACACACCAAATCCTCCCAAGTCAATAGTAAATTTAGCTATTCATGGTATTTGTATGGACACAATAATAAGTTCAAGGTTAAACAAGGTTCCAAAAGCAAACGACTCACTTTCAAACCCTTGCAAGTAACCAAGCTATAGGCGCAAACAAATTCAGATTTGTTATTTAATAGTCGTGAACTATTGGTGAGGCTTTCTATCAAACAGGTGATGTGCACAAAGCTGGTGATATAGAGGTGTTTGTTTTTGTGGTATTTGCGCATCCCTTTATAGCTTCTTATCACCTGCAATTTCGAATTTGATAACTACCCAACACTCCTTGACAAATACAAACTCTAAAAGAATAAAAATTTCACCCATCCAAGCATTCTAAACCAATGGGAACATCATCTGACTTTCCGGCAGCAAAACGAACTCAAATCTTGACTTAAAATTGGATAAAATTCATACCCATATTTCATTTTCATATTGGCTCCAGAAACACCTCATAATCATTCGCAAATAAACCTCGTTCAACCCCACCAAAATCACCATTGTCACCACCAGATAAAGAATTCAAATCTCTAACACATTCTGCTTCATCATCCTAATTATAATTACCATTTCTTCAGGGATTTTATTTGTAGAATCTCGTGATTTAGAATCTGAGGACATTTTTTGGGGGGGAAATTTAGGGTTTTGATTTTGAGAATTGGGTTAGGGTTTTGATTTTGAGAATTGGTTGTTGGGTATTGATTAGTGTGAGCATGATCTCTCTTCTATATCTCCTAATCTCCTGTGTTGCTAACAATCGAGTGGTTAATTTTGTTGTGAATTTTGCCGTGAGAAGAAGACAAGAGTCTAGACTTGAACTGGAGAGAAGGAAGAAGAAGAAGGGACGAGCGTTGATGGCGGAAGTGACGAGTATTAGGGGATTTCACGAGATCAAACGAAACTAAGATTGTGTAAGGATACAGTGGTAATTTTGACATGGATAATTGACTAATTCAACGTTTTTGACCATTATGGTGGGTCCATGTGTAAAACATAACGGAAAGGCCAGTTTATAAAACACTTTAAAATTTTGGCCGGTTTATTAAATATATGGTTTGAAGCTGGTCATTTTGTGAATTTTAGTAGAGCATTATTGTTGTAATCCTATTGCACTGTATATTATGATAGTGAACATAAAAACATTTAACTGAGAGTTGCCTATATGACAACGACAATAGAGTACTGAAAATGATGATAAAAATTGGGAAGCCTGAAAGGGAATCACAGGAGGAAGGAGCAGTGCAAGAACCAAATTGAAAGTGATATGATAACAGGTAGGACTCGCACAACAACAAAGGGTTCCACAATGGATTTGGTTTTCGTGGTGGTGGCCGTCCTATGCCTTGTGGCCTCTGTATGTCCTCTCTTTCGGTCTTGAACCCCTCAGGTCTCAACATCAATTCCTGCTTTTGACTGAATCGGACACCAACTGCTCAGTACAACGTCACCACAAACCTCCAAGGTGAAGAGCATTATTAGCACTTTTTGGGATCTCAAAACAAAAGAAATAAGATATCGACATAAGGGTACCCCCGTGGAGGAAGGAGTCTCCCACGTCCTCTTTGTGGTCTAGTTGGTCCTATGCTCTCGCATTATTATCTTTTCAGTTTGTTATATATTTGTACGTCGGAATCCATCAACATACTTGTATGTCAGGACTCACAAGACAAGACTCATGTACCATGTTCCAAGATGGGGTGCAAAAATTTGCACGGGATACATGTTTTCCTAAGGGGCAAAAAAAAACAAAAATAAGCTTGTTAATTAACGGAAAATGGGTCATTTGTCCAAAAAAATTTAAAACACGGTTCAAATGGACAAGTAAAAAATTTTATGGGTGAAATGGACAAAAAAAAAAGAAGGATGAAAACCTGGATTCATCATGCGGGCTTTAAACTTAAAAAATAAAGAAGGATTAAACCCAGGATGCATCCCTGTGTAAAATAAAAATAAGAAAAAATTTTGAAAATGGACAGGATGAAAATGGTTACATCCTGCCTATTTTTAAATTTTTTGTCCATTTAAACAGTATCTAAATCTAACTGTCCTTTTCACCCAGGAAATTTTAATTTTGGTCTTTTTAACCAATTTTGTGGTTAATTAATAGACTTTAAACTGAAATTGTGCCAAAGGTATGCTTTGGAGCTAGCTGAAATTGGGGTGTAAGTACACACCCTTGCATTGGGCTGGCTCTGCCCTTGATTGAAGTTTTGCTATCACCCATTCAATTGCTTAACAGTGTAATGATCATGCATTTCTAACCATCCGGATTCTATACATATCTTTGCGTGACTATAAAATGTGTATTGTGCAGTGAGGCGCGTGATGCCACTAGTCCATAAGACGCGAGCGAGAAGCCATTGTTTCACCTAACATGACTGACGGTTGTGCTTTCGCTTTATTGGCTTTTGCATCCCGTAAAGAGTCAACAATTGTAATGTGAGAATAGTACTTGCCTAGTGCACTTGGAATTCTTTGACAAAAGTGCTTTATAAATTGGACGGACCGACAAAGTATGCTCTTTGTTGATTTATTATGGACAATATTTCGCAATAGGCCTTCGGCCCAGGGATCCTTAAAGACCCACTAAATTCGTCTGAGCCCAACTTCCCAACATTTCATGTTTCACAAAGAACCCTGTTTTACGGCATACGTAAAACTTTCAGGGCATACTGAATAAAGACAAAAACGGGTTGGAAATAGTTAAATCAAAATCCCCTTAACCAAATATTTTTAGTAATGGCAAATCTGCTCTTTCAGTATTAGTGTTAATAATCTTGATTAGTGATTAATAGTCTTGATTAGTGAATAATAATCTTGATTAGTGATTTGGAGAATTTAGTTATAAAAGTTTGTGTAGATGAAAATTTTTTTTTTGAGAAGGAGAGGGTGAGTTTGAGAAAATACATAGATGAGGAACCCAATGCTTTTAATACACAGGTACACTTCTATTTTATGTTTAATCTCACTTTTGCAGCTCGAAATCATCAAAAGTTTGAATTTTTACGCCATGGTTCGGCCAACCAAGAATATGTTCGGCTTATATTTATCAGCCGAACCCATCTGTTTCTGTACAAATGAAGAACAGTTCGGCTAGCTGTAATTTTTTAAGTTAGTCGTCGAACCTTTATTTTGTAACTTCGCGCCTATTTGCTAGTTCATGGTTAGAAGCTTATTTGGAAGTTTCATAACAAGACGAACATATTCCTGAGAGTTTTGGAAGAAAACATGTTAATGGTTCGACTTATTTAGTGAATATCGTACATGCCGATCCTCTTTGAAATATCTGGATAAAAAACAAATCAATAGGTTCGGCTAGCCCGAAAAAGAAAATATAAGCCGAACTCACTATCAGTTGATTCTTAAACACAATGATATGTTCGGTTTAAAATAAAAAATATACTTTCAAGCCGAACTCTTATACGATTTATGAAAATGAAACAACGAATGTTCGGCGTAAAATAGTTTTATCGAATACGCCGAACCCCCTATGCATCTCTAACTGTGACTAGGTTCGGCTTAAAATTTCTTGAAATTTCATGCCGAACTGTTCATATACACGTACAAGAAGCTTTTTGTGAAGAATGGGGTTTCGGCTAAAACGCAACTCAATTTCGTTTTGACCCAAAGATCAGAATCGTCAAAACCCTAATTTTTTTTTGGGATTAAACCCATTTAATTGATGAAAAACAACAAATAAGAGATTGGGTTTGTAAAACTTATTTTCTTATCCTCATTTCCGGAGTTGGAGATGCAGTTGGTTCAATTTCTGGTTCGATTGGTGGTTGATTTTGAGTTCCTACACCTTCATCTTGAATTGATGGATTAGAAGACGATTTGGTTTGCTAGTCCCTCGCTTTTTTTCTTTGTAGAGTCATTATGTAGTTTAGTTTAATCGACGATCAAATTTTTATTTAATCGATGATTAATCACGGCGATGAAATTTTTTTCTCGCGGGAGTGGAAGAGTTTAGTAGAGGAGGAAGAAGAGATGTTAGGAAACTGATTTTGATTTCTTAGAAAACTTTTAGGTTTTTGTATTAAGGGTAAGGATACATTAGTATTGAACTTGAACTACCCATAGGGTACCCCTTATAAGGTCACCCGAGATGGGATTATTGTTTTGTATGCCCTGAAAGTTTTACATATGCCCTAAAACATGGTTCTTCACAAATCAATCACAAAAATGGGGTTGTTGTCTGGACTCCGGAGAGCATCCTTTGCTAGTTTCTCAAAAGTTGCAGGATCATTAGCCTACTTGCACGCTGATGATTCTTCTCGAAAAAGTTTCATATTTCGGTGATTTGAGGTTGTTACTTTTGATCCAGAATACATGCGATCAAAGCAATTAACAGAGAAAACGTTCTTCATGTTACCAAGAGGTGGTTTACGTTTAACATTTTACGAAAAAAAGATGACGGAAGCCTTTTCTCTTATCAGAGCCAGGTTTCGATCCTGGGACCTGTGGGTTATGGGCCCACCACGCCACTCTGATTTGTTGATCATGTTTTGTTATGGCCCTTTTGTTATTTATATACTCCCTCCGTCCCCAATTAGATAACTTACTTGTAGTTTGCACAAATTTTAAGGCAAGGAAGAAAGTGGAGTATATTTAAGTATTTTTTACAATTATACCCTTATGGGCAATAATTAGTAAAATTTAGAAACGATTTATCTCTTAAACTATACCACGGTTTTTTATAAACTTTATACCGTTGAAAAGCATTTTAAAACACGTACGCAACGAATATAAACATGACTATCAAATTATACATATTTCTTATAGAAAAAATAATCAATTAAAAGGGTAGTTTTAGAAATATCCCCTTGGTTAGTGAAATAATTTCTATCTATTTGTTATTGAAAACTAAAACCAAATAGCTCATCTATTATTAGGGACGGAGGGAGTATTCAATTGTATCCAAATTATTAGACGGATTTGGTGGTTTGGAGCTTCTAAAGTGGACGGGTTAATCTGATGATGATTGTCTTCCACGTTTGGTCGAATTATATCTCCAATTTCCGTTGTGAACGGCTTCCTACATTTGGGCTACTGCCATGTCTCAGGGCTCTCGTGATATACAAACTGAATGCTTTGTTGAGCTTCGGTAAGGAGTTATATTACGACTTACGAAGAATGTTGTAGCATTACAGAAAATGTTGCAACAACATTATTGTCTTCCTAGAAAGTAAAGAATTCAATGCTTCAGATGAATGGATTGATCCTGAAAATATCACTTGGAATTGGAAAACATATTTTAACTTATCCTGGATTGATTGGGGGCCAGACCTTTTAATTGGGGGCCATGATATTTTATTTCCACCCCAAATTTTTGAGGGGCGTATTAATCCGATATTGAAAAGACTGTTTTGCCCTTTACTAAACACAAATCTTAAAACCAGTTAACACTAATTTGAAATCATAATTAGGCCCCCATTTAATTTACCCTAAACTAAACAAAAAAA
>JAJJWW010015231.1:0-447407 GCA_023531295.1 Papaver armeniacum
GTGAATGGAGAAAGCTCTAATCGAGTCTCCGAGCCAAGAGTTTACGTTGGTTCCAGAAATGCTAGAGAAATTGAGAATTTCTTTTATGACGTTGAGGCATACTTTGAAGCGAATGGAACTGGAGAAGGACAAATGGTAACTTTCGCAGGCAATTACCTAAGCGGTGATGCAAAGTTTTGGTGGAGAACTATGCTGTAAGAAGATGAAGCTACTGGTTATGCCAATCCTATGTCTTGGAATGACATGAAAGAAGGACTGAGATTTCAGTTCTGGCCGAGCAATGATGATTGGTACGCAAGAGAAAGTTTGCGTATGCTAAAAATGACGGGTACACCACAGTCCTATGATGAAAACTTCCTTGCATTGGTGCAAGAAGTGCGTGGCATGAGTGAAGAAGATCAGATGTTCCAATTTATGAGTGGTACGAGTTCGTTGGTTGTTGCTGAACTCAAGAAGCGCAAAATTCAGAGTACCCAGATGGCTATTCAAGCGGTAAGAGAGCTTACCAGTTGCACAACAACTGAAGATGTGCAAAGTTGTGAAGGAAAGGCCAAAGGAAAGGAAAAATCTGTAGGCATAAAGCTCAAGCATGAGCCAAAGGAAGATGAATTATTCCCTTCATCCCGGAAGTATATGGGATGTTTCATTTGCACATGTTAGCATTTTGTTAGAAGTTGTCCACTCAAGGCAAAACTTAATGCATCAGTTGGGGATGACTATGGGAGTCATTCTAGCAAGACTTGTGAAATCCGAAGTGAAGGTTCACGGAAGAGATCTCGTAGCAAGGTTGTCGCTCACTTCGACAAAGGTGGAAACTAAGCTAGAACAAGAAGGAGTGTTGTTGTCTCCATTGGCAATACTTAGTGCAGAAAACATGGTGTTTTCTGATCTTGTTCTTATGAAGCCTTAGTTGTTGGTTGTTGCAAACTCTGTTTGTAGAGTTTGGTTGTACAGACTTTTATTTGAGTCTTCAAGTTTGTATATACTTTGCTTTGGTGTAAGCAAGTTGCTTTGTTAATCAAGTTTTAGCTTTCCAAAATGATCGGTGGATCAATCACGTAATGGTACATGGTCTTACTATGTAAGAGCAGTAATGAATGAAGGTGTTTTCGTTTATAAAGTCTTGCCTCTTTATTTACGATGTAAAGCTAGTTCATGGGGAGATGCTGCGATAGCATACTTAGCCTAACGTATGCAATAACGAAAAATAATATTGTTGTTTTGGGATCGCAATATGGCACGATGGTGAATGGGCAGCGACAGTGCAAGCAATACAACAAGATATAAATCATACCATCAGCAAGCATGAGTTAGGTAGAACTCATGGCCTAGAGAAAGACACACACTTTCCAGGCAACAAGCAATGCAATTGGAGATATATTGGCTTTGAAAGCATGGCATATGGACAACTAAAAGGCTAGATATATTACGTCTAAGAATAGTTAGACACAGTTGCGTAGATGGGATGTGCAACTTAATAGTTTTGCTTTAGCGGGTTAGGAAAAGCGAAGTCTCATGTTTATGATTCGGGTATGCAAGATGACACATTAAAAATAAAGAGTTTATGCTTAGACACATTCAGATAAATGAGTTCTTGAATGGTTTGCATAATCAAAAATTACGAGGCATGAAGTGTTAAGTTCGGGTATCTTATGCGAAAAGAACCCATATGCACTTTGTGACGTACTTAACGGAGGGAATGGAGGATAACAGTCCAAGGCATGTGCCATCAAAATTGATTGAAAACGAAGGCCAGGTCATTTATAAGTCCTTGTCATGTTAAGTTAGATGCAAAAGGAAAATTCGGGAGGCGAAAGACTATGGGAATGATCGATGTGATCAGTTTGGGAAGAATCATTCAGTGCATACACTTAGGCGTAAATGATTCAAGTGGAATTTTGGCCTAATTTATAGGAATTGGCTAAGAAGAATTTCAAGTTTTGCATTTGAGTATTGATGCATGATTTGGATAGCAGTTGAAGTGTAGTGCATAACACAAAGGTGTGGCTCAAGTAGATAGAAAAACAATAAAGCTAAGCGGTGCTAATGATAAAGCATGAAAAGTTTGCTAAGGTGTTCCGTGAAAGCCAACAATTATTGCTAAATTTCAGAGCAGGTTCTGAAAATGCATGCAACGAAGTTAAGACAAGTATAGTGTTTATACTGGGTCGCGTTCAATGAGGGCGTTGAACGGATTAGGTAGGGGAGGTCTATGACCGACCAGGAAAGTGGCGCACAATGATTGCGCGTTAAAGTGTTGCAGGCTAAGTCAGTATCTGACAATGATTACGCGACACTGCATAGACTGTCATGTGCTAAGAATGACAAAACCCTGCAGGACCAGTGAAGCACAAAGGTGGCCATACACTGTAAAGACAATTGGCTAAGTAATGAAGCTTATTGGCCGACACAATGAAGCTTCATTGAGGGAAAGGCAAGGCAAAGCCAAAGTGACAAGATGCAACATGTGATGTTGGCATTGATGCATATCCGTGGAATTGAGTTGGCCCAAACTCAAGGATGATGCAAGAGTGTAGATAAGGCCAAGAGTTGGTCTATGCATTAGTTCAAGACATGTACAAATCTTGAGTAATGCAAACAAGCTAGTAATGCAAGAGTGTCATTGCTATTGTCAAGCAAATTGGCTAAGTGAAGCATATGACGCATGAATAACTAGAATGAGCTTAAGGAGTTAGCCTTGATGATTGAAGAAAAAGGATTGTCCTTGCATATACTTAGATCAAGAATTATTCAAGGCCAAGATGACTGAGCATTGGATCAAGGCTGAGTTCAGTAAAGCGCAGCAGTTGTGAAATACGACTCAAGTGACAGTTAGGAGTTGGTTACGGGATTCACAAGTGTGACAAAGGTGTGACACAAGAAAGTACGATTATAAAGGGAGTTTATAAGCGTGGGAGAGTGTTCTTAACTTCTTTGGAACAGGTGTTGAGTGTTGGCCTGAGTTTAAAGAGAAACTGGCCAAGGTGGCAGTTTATAGGCGGTTATGGAACTGCTCCATGGGACAGATGGCTGTCCCCTGCGTGTGCAACGGTTGTGCACGGTTTTTGTCCAGTAAAGCTGCTGTATAAATAGTCCTAAGGCATGGAAAAATCTACAGGCTTACATAGGAGATTGTGAGACTCAAATTGAGAGAGTTTTTGTAAGGCTAAGGCTTGGTTCAAGATGAACAAGTCTGTGTAAGTCCCTAAGTGGGCAAGTTTTGTATATCTTCCCTTTTGTTGAAGTTCCACAAGCTCTTTTTAGTAGTTATTCGTCTTCAATTGATGAACGCCGTGAAGTCTAATGCTCAACTAAACAATCTATCCTAGTCTGAGACATCTTTAAGTAGACTAGAAATCAAGACTTATAGTTTTGATCACTAACATTGACAAACAAGCTTGAGATAGCAACGCTTGCGAGTTCGACCGAGCAATGCTCTAACAATTACCTTGAAACATCTTATAAGATTTGTGTGAGACAATCATTTGATGTCGACTTGGGAAATTTCGTATTGATCGATTAATCACTTGAAAATAACTTGAAGCTAGCGGTATGTGTAAGATTACCATTGTTGTCTTCCAAGTGTTCTTGGTTGGCTGATTGTTGTTGGTAATGTATAGCATTGTTTGAGTGCATTATGGGGTGCATTTTAGAAGTTAAGAGAAGTGAAAGAAGGCTAAAGACTTCTGATGTAGAACTTGAGAGTTGGCTGTTTGCATTGGTACAAACTTATAAAGCTAGAGTGCAGGTGGGTGAAGCTTGATTCACGAAACCACGGTGCTGTCGGGTTACACTTTTGCAAAAATTTGCATGTGGCATTTGAAGGTGTGACAGGTACTATGGTGTTGAATGTACTATGGGGTGCAACAAATCTCCAGGTCCAAACGGTTTCACTTCTGAGTTCTTTAAGAACTGTTGGAGTACGGTTAAAGAAGATTTCATGAATCCAGTCAAAGATTTTCACAGGTATGGATCAATTGATTGGCGTTTTAATTGCTCATTCATTACTCTTATTCCTAAAAAGGAGGACTCTTGTACTCCTAGAGACTACAGACCATTAAGTCTTACTGGTATGGTGTATAAGATTTTATCCAAGCTACTTGCGAATCGTCTGAAAAGGGTGATGCAGGTTCTAATTTCTGATTTCCAAGGGGCTTTTATTTACGGTAAACAAATTCTTGATGGTGTTTTAATTGCCAATGAGTGTGTGGATAGCAGATTGAAGGCTAGGAAACATGGAATTCTGTGCAAGATTGATATGGAGAAAGCTTTTGATAATGTTAATTGGCAAGCCTAATTCAAAATCTTACAAAAGCACGACTTTGGCGTCAAATGGATCTCTTGGATCAAATGGTGTGTAACTTCTACACATCTATCTATTCTTGTGAATGGTGGTTCGATTGAAAATTTTAAACCAAGTAATGGTTTAAGACAGGGAGATTCATTATCACCGTATCTGTTTCTTTTGGTGGTAGAAATCCTTTCTAAACTAATAAATGATGCGGTTGAAAAAGGTCATCTTTTTGGTTTCCAAGTAGTGGATCATGGTACTACTATATCTCATCTTCAATTTGCGGACGATACTTTGATTTTCCTTGATGCTTCGGTGGAGGAAGTCAGGCGTCTATTTATCATTCTGACTGTGTTCGAAACTATTACAGGCTTGAAGCTGAATTTAGATAAGAGTACAATGATCAATGTGGGAGCAGATGGGGTACTTGATGATTTAGCTAGAGAGCTAGGATGCAAGACAGAAAAATTTTCGTTTACTTACCTTGGGATGCCGAGGTGCACATTGGTGTAGCACATCAGTTTGGGAACATGTTTTAATTAGAATGGAGCAAAAGCTAGCGTCATGGAAGAAAAGGCAACTTAATAGAGCAGGTAGATTAATTCTTATTAAGAGTTGTCTTGCAAGCTTGCCAATTTATTACTTGTCTCTTTTTCACTTACCTGTGAGCGTGGAAAAAATAATGATTAAGATTATGCGCAACTTTTTGTGGGGTGCTGTGGAAGGTAGGAAGAAATTGGTGTGGGTTTCTTGGAAGAAGCTTTGTGTTCCTAAAGTGAATAGGGGTTTAGGGGTGAAAAATTTGAGGAGAATAAATCAATCATTGCTAGTAAAGTGGATTTGAAGATTTTCGAAGTCCAAAACAAGTCTTTGAAGAAAGTTAGTAAATGAAAAAATTTGCTCATAATAGTAAATTATTAATTCCTGATGTGGATAATAAGTCACGAGGTAAGAGTTTGTGGAAGAACGTTACTAATATGGTGACGATGGTTCAAAATATGGCGACTTTTACGGTAAGAAATGGTAAAGGCATCCTCTTTTGAAAGGATCGTTGGCTAGACATGGGAAAATTGCAAGACTTGTTTCCAGTTGTTTACAAGGCGGTGAAGGCTAAGGACGCAACAATTTATGACATGATAGCAAATGGAGTTTGGGTTTGTGATTTCAAGAGACCACTAAATTTAAATGAGCAATTAGAATGAGACCTATTGAGGCGTGACTTAAATCATGTTCCCGAGCTGGTTGAAGAGGACGATGGAATGTAGATTATGAAGAATTTCAATGCTTCAAGATGTTATGAAAGACTTTCAGGCGACCTTGAAGAGTGCGGCTTCGATAAGTTCCTTTGGAAAGGTAACATTCCAAACAAGGTGAGTCTTATCATTTGGGCTACTTTTCATGATTCGTTACCTACCATGGATATGTTGCGACATCGGGGTGTAAACATTGATAGCGAGCAGTGTGTTTTGTGCAACGATGTTAGGGAGTCAACAAATCACGTGTTCATTCATTGTAAGTATTCTTTTGAGATTTGGATTTATTTCATCAAATCCTTTAGGATAGCCTGGCCATTACCAAGTACTTTGCTTCAATTCTCCGAAGCATGGTCTAACAATGTGTTGCAAGGGAGAGGTAAGGAGGTTTGGCAAATCTTACATTATGCGGTTTGTTGGACTTTATGGAAGGAGATGAATGGAAGAGTTTTTGGAGGGCGTCATAAGAGTGTGCAAGAAAATATTGATTTGGTTAAGCAATTGGTAGTCTTATGATCTTGTGACAACGATACTTTTAAGTATGTTGATCCTAGTTTAATTTGGAGTAATTGGGATACTCTAATGTGTATGTAATCTTGGTTGTATTAACCTTGGTTTGATCCTTGGTTTCTTTTTTCTCTTTTAATATAACCTTTACTTCGGGAAAAAAAAAATATAGCCTCATTCCCTCCGTACAGATTAGGAGTTCCGTCACTGCCCCCATCCAAAACTTGGTTGCATTGAACATCTTTATTGAGATACTACAACAACAACACCAACCACTTAAACTTGATAATAAAAATGGCACTACTACTGCTACCAATCCAATCTTCAGTTTTTCTACACAAACCCTCATTTCATCTTCCCTTTCAAACTAAAATCAGACTCGTTGTAAAAGCAACTGAATCCTCTTCATCATCATCAGAATCAGAATCAAAACCTGAACAAGAAAGTTCTTCTTCTTCAGTTTTAACATCATCACCCAAAAACACTAACAAAACAGGTCTTGGTTTTGGTTATTCATCATCTTCTTCAAATGAAACTAATAAGAAAAAACCAGGTAAAAATAGAGAAAGGGCAGCTGTAATTCGCCGAACACCATTGCAAAAACCAAGCTATTTGACAGATAAGAATAAGAAAGAAAAACAGGTTTCAGTACAGCAGGGTGGGGTTGAAGGTGCTTTTGTTCTTACATGGTTGGGTCTTGGTTCTCTCATTATTATTGAAGGACTTACTCTTTCTGCATCAGGTAATCTTTGCTTTTCTTAAAGGTTTTTTTTTTTTTTTTTTTGTTAATTTATCTCAATTTTAGTTACAAATAGTACAATTGCTTGACCATTTAGTTGGATGATTAAAGACAATGTGATAGTTAGTAAGACTATCTTGAAGAATTGAAGAAATTTTTGTTGAATTGGGTTAGTATTTGAAGGATTATGACCTAGGGTTTAGGTTTATATCTTTGTGGATGATGTTTTTGCTGTCATATCACACATTGCCTGGGTCACAGGACATTATGTTTACTCCTTTAGGTTTGTCCTGGGATTGACATATTCCCAGGCCCTTTTAGGGTCTAGGATGTCGCTAAAGCAGAATGCTGTAACTTGATTTAATAGTTTGTGGTGGCCGAAGCGGGATCTTACAACATGGCTTAAATTGTTACTACTTATGGTATCTATTTTGTATGTTTGACTTTCCCAGTTACGGAATTGCAAGCTTAAACAGATTTGTGTCATATCCTTCTACTGTTAACGGTTCTATGCATGAGATGATGAGAAGAAAACTTGCATTTGGATATTGGGTTCTTGTAATTTTCGAATTTGCCACAATAAGAATTTTTGGTGTTGTATGCTAATTCTATAAAGTTATAACTAGTTGCCGCCAACCACATTATGCTCATGTTGCTATGTTTTAGGTGCAAGTATGTGAAGTTGTTGAAGATCCTCGTAGAGAGACACATTTAGCTCACAAGTAAATAAATATTTGTATTCCTGTTTCTCTTTATATGTAGGATATATAAAGTCGAAAAGGTGGTTTACTTGTACTTAAGTCTAAGATCAGCTTCTGAATTCTTGGTATAATATATTACCTCAAAGCGTACCCTCTAAAGATATCATATTGAATAATGTCATAATCATTCTTTAATGTGTGTGTTAAAGTTGCGTCTGTATTCAATGATACTGCTGTTCGAGTGTGCTTACTTTGCTAAGTAGGAATCTGCATCTTAATAAGCTTTACAAGTTTGATGGATGACGACATGGATAATGAACAACCAACTTTCTTAGTCATGAACTTGTAACTTTTGTTTAAATTCTAATTAAGTGCATTCCAAGATCATTGAAGCGAGTGCTATGTGATACTTATATGTAATGGTGGGAACCTGCTCCGATAAAAGAATCAACAGGGCATATATTGTTGGTTTTTATTTGATATTATTATTTGTTATTCGTGAAGTAGTGTGGTGCTCTGATTCAAACTTTTCTGTTCTGATGTTCTCATACAAAAAAATATTACTTTCTACAGGATTCTTGCCAGAGGACTGGGATAAATTTATAGTGAAGTATGTGTACCCAGTTTTCACCCCAACAGTCTTACTGTTTTTGGCTGGAAGTGTCGTATATGGAGTCGTGAAGTACTTCCAAAGTGAGGAATCAAAAAAAGATTAGATTGGTTTTGCCGTGGGATCTAATTTCATTCAACAGTTGCAGGCCAACACCAAGGGTCAATGTCTGAGTAAATATCTGGTATTAATCATACCTTTTTAACTTTATTTTCTGTACCGAGATAAGTGAAATCTGTATAATGATGACATAATAAATATAGAATGAGTAATTTTTCTGAAAATGAAACACCAACTCACCTGTTCAACAACTATTACTCCTGTGTGGTACTTAGGATAAAATAAATGTTTGCACCCCTGTGACGGTCCAAAAGGATCTTGGTCTTGCTTTGTTGATGTTTTAGCCATGTGAGTATCATTCGTTTCAAATAGAACATGTGAAGAAGCCATAATGTAGTAAGACCTTGTTAGATTTTAGAAAAGTTTCCTACCTGGGTTGGGCTTAATTTAGTAAGATGTGTTTTTCTCCTTTTTTTCAGCTCGGTTTGGTCCTACTGTATTCCTTTTCTTTATACAATCCTGGCTTATCCCTGGAACATGTGCAGTCCCTCGAACTCACACATGTCGGAAATGAAGGGAGAATTTTTTTTTTTTTTTCCCAAGTTGTATATGAATTTTAGGGGACTAGTTAATTCAAAGACATTATTTGCATATATACATAAACATGAGATGCTCTTCACAATATTTGTTTCTGCATACATTTGGTCATACTTGTGGACTGAATTCTTAAGATCGAAAAGCTACTTTCAAGCAGAAGCAGCAGCTTTGCAAATAGGCAAATCCTTCTCAAGATTTGGTGGCATTCTGAGAATTGGGTTGCTTTCAAAGAAATTGACTGGCTTTAGGTCGAAACTCGATGACACTGTCGGCATGATAGGAAAATCCTCCTGGCACGGTATGTGGTGAAACCCTAATGTGTACCACAACACAATGTCTTTATTTTCGATAGGCCGGTCCCTGCACATAGAAATAACATGTTTATCTAGAACAGAAGCCAATTTTGGAACCTAACATTCATAGGGAGAAATTGCAACAAGTGTCACCTCTCAGACCAAACAGCTAGAGTGTCCTCCCCATGGCTCTGGTAGACAAACAGTCCTCCTGCCCATTGCTCGCTCCGGTTGTATGGTGTCACCCATATCTGATTTCCAAGAAAAATCAACAAGCGCATAGTTCAATAAAAAAGTAATGTAGTTGAGAAAATTCAGTCCAAACATGCAGTACTTTGGGTTACATAGTGTTAACTGTTAAGTGAGGTTGCCTATTTTTCTATGTAAAAATTCTGTAAGAAGGTGGAAATAAGCCTGTTAGATACCAAGTCTGTATGAACTCTTAAGCCAACAATAGAACTATTGTTTACTGTACCTGGTTGTTTGTAAATGCTCCTCTTTTCTGTGGAGGATCCAGATGATCAAGTAAACTAGCTGCAGTACCACCAGGAACAATCTTATAACCAACAGGATTCCCAACTCTAGTCTCTTTGGACGGATTAATAACATGAAATTCTGAAGGTTCGTATAATTTGAGTTTGATCTGTGCATCCTTCTCTGTCTTGGCTATGTTTCTATCAGCTCTCAGATAACTTCTTCTTGGTGAACCCTCTTCTGGTGATGTGTTTTCTCTGACTAGATTTACCTTCACAAAAGAATTGTCGGATCCATCGACGTCCATGTCTAGGTAGAAGGTGACATAGTGATCGTGGATGACGCCGACAACATTCTCTGACAGGATAGTGCCGTAAAGTTTCTCATTTTTAGGCACCTTGTTCAGGTTGTCATATGGGGTGCCTTTCACCATTAGAATTCCACTGAGTCCAACCTGACAGGATAGTCAAGCCAAAAATGACAATTCTGGAGTATCTTGAATCATCTAGCACTGTAACTAAGTTTTAACAAATAGAGATACCTTGACACGGATAAGTCCATCCATTTGGAACTCCCAGTCAACAATATAATCATAGTTTGCAACTGAGGCTGCCATTCGAACCACCAAAGTCACCTTTGGTCTCACTTCCCTAATCTGCACATAAATGTCAAACACACGCTCATTTGCACCACCTTATTATATAGCAATGAACAATACAACTATCTGACAACATTGGAAGCTAATTATTCACCTCCATTCCTGTGATAGGACTTTCAGCATGTCTCCAACCAATATCACCAGCATAACTTTCGAAAATACATATCATATTGGATCGAATGAACGGCGTTCCATCAGAAGCCGTAAACACTCCATCCATATAACGTGCATACCGAGGACAATCGTTAAGTGGGTCAAGTGGCATAGCTTGTAAGCCAAACCCATATTCACCAGCATCCATGTAAGTCTTAAAATACCAAGCATCAGTAGGATCCATATAAGGTACAAACAACTCTGAAGTTAATCCTTTGTACATAACGTTTCTTAGAACCCCAGTTTCTGAATCTCTAATCCTAGCTTGAGAAATAACCACACCAGCTCTCGGGTCAGGTTTTAAATGAAACTCCCAATTTGCCCATTTAACTAAATGACCATCTTCAATTACAAAACTAGGACCTTTTGGTTGTTCAATTGAAATCGGGTTTAGAACCCTCATCATTAAGGGTTTATTTGGTTGTTTAGAAAATCTATAATCAGTATTTGAAGCTTTAGGTATTGGAATATCTATGCCTAAATCTGTTATTTCTACTACTTGTTTAGTATCCATATCAAGAAGAACTGTCAAACCTTCAATGGGTCTCATATAAAAATTTATTGTACCTTGCATGGTGTAACATTGGACTTTAATCAACCTTCTCTTTTCTTCCTTTGTTCCAAACCATCCAGTTGAAAGTGGCAAGCATGCAAGATCAGCAAGATCAACGCCGCGACTAACGATCGTCCGGTTGAAATTTGCATCAGAAAGGGGTGCCCATGCTGCTGAATTCATATCTTCTATAGTCATAGTTGGGTAACCAGTTTTAGTTTCCCTGATATCATGTTGTATGACTTTGTTTGACTCCAAGTCAATAATGAGTACATGGATTTGACCATGAAGAAGTGCAATAATTGAAGCTTTTCTTGGTAAAAGTTTGTCACCTTTTCTCCATTTTAAAACTAGTTCCTTTTCTGGTTCTTCTAAGACTAAGGAATGGATAGTAAAAGAAGATGAAGAAATAGTAAAAGGTGGGTAAGATAAGAGGATGGATTTAGCTTTGTTCATTTCTATGATTGTTAATGGGTCTAATGGGTGGTGTGGGATATGAGATTTATGATCTCTGATTGTTTTTTTATAACCCAGATAAAAGAGATTGTTGCTTGATTTGGACTGGAATCTATTCTTGGAAGTGCACCATGGAGAATAGTTTGAGCAGTTTAGTAGGTCTGATTTGTTTGGGATTAGATTAAACCATGATTTAGTGAAGAGGAAGAGAAATAGAGTTGTTATGAGAATAAACATGAAACGAAGTAGAACTCTCGACTCCATATCTCTATCTTGATATCAATCTAAGTTGTAGTGAGGGGGGAGATATATAGAACCAGAGATAGAGAATTGGTTGTCTCTCTAGCTAGAGAGTGGAGATAAGAGAGTGAGAGTGATCAATGGAAATGAAGATGAGTGTGAAATTTTTGTTGTTACTCTGATTACATCATCATCATTATCACAATCAAAAATGAAAAAGTTGGTTTTGGTGGGTGGAGAGTCATGGTCCATTTGGTGGAATCTCTCTCAGTGTTTTGTTATTTTATCAGTTTAGAGAATATTCTTGTTTGCTTTTTTTCTTATCAAATCCCGGTTCAATTTTTTAGCCAAAAGAATCAGTCAACTGTGATAGATTTTGTCAAATTGGTCGCATGGCCAAGAGACAGAGGGTGCAAAAGTAGCAAAATATGAATAGCCTTCATCTCTGATGCACTTCCACACCCCTGTCTGGCTAGCCGGTTACATAGTCTCTCACTCTCTCTTACGTATGCACCAATTGGGTGTCCATCTTTAGTTGGTTCACTTCTCCGGTCCACTTTGGAAAATCCTCATAAACAATACTATTAACCTTTATATAACTATATCCTGGAAATGAATGGAATTGTGATAGTTTTTTTTTTTTTTTTTTTTGAAGCATGAAATTGTATTTAAGTTAGGAAGAAATAACACGAGGGTACATTGTACCCATAGAGTGCCATTACAATAGGACCAATACACGATGTGTTTTGTGGTCCCGGATTGTTGTGGATAGATTTCCCGTTGTGTTGTCATCTGCTGCTTTGTTTGCTAACCCGTCCGCCGCCTGATTTCCTTCTCTGTAAATGTGGTTTATGGTGCAATGCGGAATTTGGGCCAATCTAAGCTTGATTTCTACTATCATATTGTTTAAGTACCAAGGTGGTTGAATTTGTCGAGGTTAAAAACCTTAGAAGATTTTCCGAGTCCGTTTGAATTGCACCTTTGGCCATTCTCGATCCGGCATTCTTGACGCTATGAGCATGGCCCAAGTTTCCGTGATGAGGTTGTTGTTATCCCTAGTGGTTGTGCAATTGCTAAGATTGTGATAGCATTTTCGTTTCGGCAAATAATTCTCGCTCCTGCCAGTCTCGGATGTCCTCTAGCTGCTCCATCTGTGTTGATTTTGATCCATTCTGGATGGGGTTTACTCCATCCTACTAAAATTGTGATTGACTTGGGAATATGATGCATAATGTTTGTAGAAGATTGCATTCCTGGTAGTACCGGTGGGAGGTTCTGTAGGCGGGTAGCCATTTGGAGTATGTTTGTTGGGTTTGTTTGCTTTTGGCTGTATACGACGTCATTTCTAGCTAGCCAAAGGGACCAAAAGAGAAAGCGAGAATGTGGTGGTGGTTTCGTTCCGATTTTAGCCTTTGAAGAAGTAGGGATATAGATGTACGTGGGTTTATTGAAGTGGGTATTCCTTGGTGGGCGCTCTGTGAGTGGATATCAGGGGAAGCGATGGGTTCCACGAATCCATAGCGATCGGACAATGTAGCGAGGATATGTTTTGCGGTTTGGGGTCAGAATTGCATTGGGGGCAAAGATTGGAGTTGGCGAGACGGATGTGATTGAGTAGTTTGAGGGTTGGTAAACCCTCGTTAAGTGCTTTCCACAAGAAAAGCTGTACTTTTGGTGGATAGGGAGCGTCCATAGGAAGTTGGTTGGAGGGGGTGGTGGGTTGTGCTGCAATTGATCTGAAATGTCTGTTAGGCATTTGTATCCTGAAGCCGTCGTGTATTTTCCTGATTTTGTGAAGGGCCAGATTATTCTATCCGGATGGTTCTCATGTGGAAGGTGAAGGTTGACAATTCTTTCAGACTTGTGTTTGGTGGGAGGATGCTCGGCTTTTCGTGGTTCCAAGACCGGGTTAATGGGTCAATGATATCGGCTGCGATTTTATGGGGTAGCAAAGTGTTGGGTCTATGTTATTTTCGAACTGAGGGATCCAGTTTGCTTGGATTGGGGTGGTGGAGCCGTTTCCTATCTGGTGAAAGAGATGTTTTTTCAGGGTTGGTATGAGGGAAGCCAGATTCCTCCATAGAGTTGGTGTATAGGACATGTTGTTGGAAAACAATTAATAAAAATTGATTTTTTAAAGTTTTTAAGGAAAATAATAATTTATTATTTTATTTGTGAATGAAACTTTTTAGTCCCACATCGGGGAGTTCCTCTTTTTAAGTTGTATTATTCCATTATATAAACAAATTCTCTACTTTTGTAAAATCTATGGGAAAGGGGTTTCTGTATAATTTAGAGAGACCCCCAAGGGAAGATATTTTATATTGTTTTCTTTAGCGTTCGCGATTTTCCTTAAGGGTTTTTCGGAGTTGCCAAGCTCAAGTTGAGAGCATCTACTACATATGCTAGTAGTAGGTGTATTAGGGTGTTTTATCCCGGAGATATCCGTCCTGTGAGGGCTATGGCATCACTCTTGAGTGTAGCCGGGCGCTAATGTCTTAAGGACAGCGTGTCGAACACGTAACTCATTCTGTTTTTCAAAGTTTTACCATGTTATTGTTGCGGAAATCTCGGGGCTCGCTCGTTTCGCCAAATCCTTCGCTTCCATTACAAATGAGCTAAGTATTAATAAATTTCATTTATTTGACTTTTCATAGTTTTTGATTATTGCACCCAACAATCTTAGACATTATAATTTGTAATAATCATGAATGTTAATTGTGGAGTGAAAACCAAAAAACAAATTTTTGGTCAGCTGTAGAGTTTCGAATTTTTCTCTTAACCTAGAAGGAATTTCGATGAACCCTTTTGACCTAATGTGGTAGACATCGTGATAGTTACCCACAAAAAATTTCAGAATTTTTGGAGTTGTAAAAGTATTTTTTTGATATTTTACAGAACAGAGAAACGTTCCTGAAAAGTTCTGACGACCAGAAATTTGTTGTTGACTAAATTAGTTTTAAAGGGGTAACCATGAGTTTTCTGAAATGGTGATTCAAGCGAAGTTTGTAGATCTAGATGTTATGTTCAAAACTCATATTTTATTTTTGATTCGGAACTAAGGTTTGTGAGATGTGGTGTATTAGGTGATTGGGAAATTACCGTGTCCGTGGTCAGAGTATAAAAGAAGATTGTGACATGAAACTGAAAAGGGACATGGCTACCAGGCGCATGTGGATGAACACAAGTCTTCCAAAGATGACAAAGGAAAGAACATCAAACACAACTCTAAGCGTAGTCTTCATAAGAAATGTATGTTTCGTAAAACTGAATCCTGCATTACTTTAATTAAGGGTGATTGTTATGTTTGTAAAATTCCTGGCCACACGGCAGTAAATTGTAGACAACATAAAAACCTTAATAAATGAAAGTAAATGCTAATTTAGTTGAAACAAACTAGAACGATTTCAGTGGCATGATGTTGGAAGTTATTTTAATAACCAATGTGAGAGACCAGTAGGTGGAATCTGGAGCCACCAAGAATGTTTTTGAAATAGAGACCTGTTCACCTCCTATCAGAGGATAGGGGATGTCGAGAAACTCTTTATGAGTAACTCATCTGTGACAGAGGTTGCATAAAAGGTAAAGGTCGAGCAGAAGCTCATATCTATAATACTCTCACATTGAATGAAGTTTTCATGTTCCGAGCATATGCAAGAATCTTGTATCTTGTTCTGGCAAAAGGTAAAGTTCTTCCCCTAGGTGCTTTGTTCCTTGGATCGTTGTATTCTCATCTGGACGCCTTAGCAATGGACATGCATGTTTCTAACGGGTACAAGAAGGTGGAGTCGTACGTTCACTTCGCTTTTCTTCAGGCATTCTTATGGGAACACTTCAAAAGTTATGCTCCTACTCCTGCTCCTGCAAATTCGCTCAGCAACTTGTATGGTGGCTCGAGAATACTCCGTTGGCATAGGAGGCGTCCCAGAACCGGCGCGAGTCTTGTGGACATATTTGACAATGTGTCTTCTGTAGATTTCCGTCCATGGGGGCCGATCCACCCTTCCATTGTTCAGCCAAAGACTTTTGCTATTGCTTCTGATGGTCCTGATGCTGTGTTGCGCACCGATGTTAAGACTATGAGATTTGGGGAAATTTTTTACCTGCACAGCTGCATCCCAGGATATGTCCCGTCTTTATTCAACGAAGAATTTCTGTGACTCCGTACAATATTGTGAGGCGGCTCGTCAAATGGGATTTGATCAGGGTGTCCCATTTATCCGTCCACCGTGGGTTAGAAAGAATTCCTCCCAAATATTCTTAACGCCGACGTGTTTTAGAATGGGTGAGCCTTCCCTTCGGCCTATTGGGAGAAACCCAGTGGTAACCGATAAGTACAAGGAATTTTGGAGGAGGCAAGCTGTTGATTTTCCGGGGAATTCTCGGAGAGTGTTGTAACGAGTTCCCGTGGTGAACCATCTTCGACGTTTTGAAAAAGCATTTCCGGTTGAAGCCACTTCCGCCTAAACGGACCAGAGCCGAGGATTGCGGTCCCCAAGCGAGGAGAGAGATCCAAAAGGAAGGCTTGTGGTTCGGTGATCCTCAATTCCTCCAATATGCGCAGTATTTAAATCTTTTCCGTTGGTTCCTTCATTTCTCCAGAGTAAATTCTTCTAAGAGTGATCCTTGCTTGAAATCAGGGAATTCCGAAAGAGAATGTCTTCACAAGGTTGGCGCGCATTCAGAATGAGAAGGCTGGGTAGATGGTAAAATATTTAAGATTTTAATTGAATCTGGAAAACTTGTTGTAACTAGGCAGTGATTTTTTAGGCAAGAGTTATAAGACTTTGGGTCAATATAAGCTTAACGGAAAAACTGATGAAGTGAACATAGTTGATTCTTGTGCTTTCTTTATGTGATTGAATGTTTTGCGTGGTAGACTTGGAACTGTAAACTTATAAGTCAATGCTTAAACTGCGTAAATCTGTGTAGAATCAAAATATGCTATAAAACCTTTTAGCACACAAATATTCAGAGTAATTCTAAGCCCTTAGAATTTATTCAGTTAGGCCTAATTGACATGAGTTCATCCCAAAACCACCTTGGTAAAATATGGTTTATAACTATCGTAGATGATTGTACGAGGTACTATCTTGTATAATTGCTTAGGGATAAGGATGATGCCTTAGAAGCCTTAAGATGTATAAACTTGAAGTTGAAAACCAATTAGAAGCTTTTAACATAACAATCATATCCTTAAGGAGATGATAATTGCCATGTTGATTAGTTCGGGATTACCTGCGACCTTGTGTGTGTGTGTGGGTGGGGGGGGCGTCCTTTTACCTAGTATATCCAGAATAGAGTACCCTTTTAAGGATCAAATGAAACTCCATATGATTTATGGAAAGGTAGATGACCTTCTTATGAATGCGTCAAAGTGTGGGGCTGTTTGACTAAGATTGTCATTCCTCTTCCTAAAAGAACTAGATAGGAACCAAAAATGTTGATTTCTTCTTATAGGGTATGCTCAGTATACTTCTACATATAGTTTTTAATTTGGTTGTGTGTTCTGATTTTTTAGACTTCGGTGTGAATATTATTACGAATTCTAGGGATGTTGAGTTCTTTGAACATGTTTATTCTTAAACCTGTACCTAATTAGAGATGTGTTGTTGATCCCCTAGATTTATTTTCAAATAGTCAGAACTTATCTTAAAGGAAGATGAAGTTGAGGTTGAGCCTAAGATAAGTAAAACAATTAAACTTGAGACTTCTTATGAAGCCGACTTCATAACATGTCTAGCTTAGTCTGAGCCCCAGACTTGTAAAGAAGCCTTGACATTTACTGAAACCCCATTCTGGTAAGAAGCTTCATTTAGTGAAATGGACTCAGTCCGTCGGAATCAGACTTGGGAGCTTTCTAGTTTACCTCCAGGAAGTAAGACCATGGGATGTAAATGAGTCTTTAAGAGGAAACGTTAGGTAGATGGAACTGTGGAAAAATATTAGGCTAAGTTGGTAGCTAAAGGTTATAAACTAAAAGAAGGTGTAGATTTCCTTGATTCTTATTCACTTGTGACGAGAATTACTTCTGTTGAGATGCTAATTGATATTGCTGCCATAAACAACTTGGAGATACATCAGATGGATGTTAAGACAACTTTTCTAAAACCGTGAATTAGATAAAGAAATTTACACAGACCAACCTGAGGACTTTGTAGTGAAAGGTTATGAAGACAAAGTTTGTAAGTTGAACAAATCTTTGTATGGTTTTCAAATAAGCACGTAAACAGTGACATGGAAAATTTGATCATGTGATAATGTGTAGTGGATTTAAGTTAATGAATCTGACAAGTATATCTACAAGTAACTTGTTAAGGATACCTGTGTGATTGTATGCTTGTATGTTGATGATATTCTTAAAAATGCAGGAGCATTTTATGTTCCCTTAGGAATGTTTTTAATCTAGGAATGTCCTACAAAATAGGGACGTTTTGATAGTTGTTTCTATATTTATTTTAGGGTTTATTTGTTTAGATTTTCCTTTGCTAGTATAAATAGGTTATTAGGCCCTTCTTAGAAGGTAGACTTTATTATTGTTTTATGAAAATAATCTTTTGATTATCAATGAGTAATTTGGCTTCTAGCCCTAGACTCAATTTATCAACGTCTTGTTGATTTTCTATCGTTCTATTCTTCAAGTTTTCTGTCTATTGTTAGTTTATGCCTGTCTGTTACTAGCCAATCCGCATCAATTGGATTCAGAGCCAAAATCGATCCTACAAACTTCATTATTTGGCGCTAGAAACAAACCCCACAAACCCTAGCCGGCTATAATGGCAGGAAGAATTAGAAGTCGTGGTGGAAGAGGTAATCAAACTTATTCAACAAAACTTAAAGAGATTAGAGTTATAGTTGACAACATGTTGCTATGGTTGGATAAGCTAGAGCAACGTAGACGTACGTAAGCCCTAATGGAGAACCCAGAAGGCAACCGTGGACCTGTTTAATTGTCGGAAGGCAGTCAAGAGGATTATCTTGTTACCAATCACACATCTATTGAATTATCGGAAGATAGTCAAGAGGATTGTGATCATGAAAGCGACTCTTCAGATCTACCAGGAGGAGATTCTGAAGATGGCACACATGAGGTGTTCAATGAAACTTTTTTTCATGGACACGTCGATCATGAAGCAATTTTATTCTCAGTCAATGCGAACGGCGAATATCAATCCTTCATGGATTGGAGTTCACCACCAGTTTACGATACTTATTCGGAAGCTGAAGATGAGATTTTCTTTCAACCAGATCATATTGATCCTCTTACGGGAAAAAACACAAGCATCGTAAGTATTCCCGTAAATCTATATCATTCTGTTTACAAGAATCAAGTTATACATACAGTCGACAATCTTAGTTTCATATCTCAAGTTTTATTTAGAGTACCAGCTTTGTATAATGTTGATGATACGTTGAGATTAGATTCTTATGAAAAAGAGGAAATGGTGTGTCGTAATAAAACTGGTAGAGAGAATTATATCGGTAGGATTCAGGGGAGAGTTTTCTCGAACTCCAAGAGGGTAATAATATCGGAAGAATTATCAGAAGAATTAAGAAGCAACACGAGTCATATGTCAGCCTATCGTGACATTAATACTTACATGAAGAACACAGTTGTGCAATGGCCTGGAACATAAGGTATAGGATGTGTAACTGTGTGTGTAACACCTGACACTGAAGATGAAATCTTATCATCATCTGCGTTGGATCCATTTATGTTATTTACGCTAAATAATGGATACAATTTATGGCATGGAGTTTTCATGGAAGTAGTAAAGCGAGCTCACATAGGTGACTGCATACTTTATTTTGCTACTCAGAATTTGTTTGGGGCATTTCCTTTTAACAAGGAAGCGCATCTAAGTCGAGGAAAGGTAGGAAAGACTAGATATTTTATTATACTGAATACTACCGTTGCAATTGTAAGACACGTTATTGGACTGTATTATATCAACAGATATTTGTATGGTCCGAATGAAGTAACTTCAAGGTACGTCAAACTTTTAAAAAATCATGTAGGTGCAGCAAGAAGATTTATTGTCCCCGAAAATCTTGCACCAGTATTTGAAATCTTACCCAAGAGAATGAAGTTTTCCTTGTTCTCTAACATATGCTATTATAGCAAAACTTATCCCGGAGTTGCTGTTGTTATGCCATCTTTAATGGGGATAGAGAAGCACATTAGGATTATGCTAAAGGAGCTGGTGAAGAAATGGGCAAGGTACAAGGTTTCAACATGGTGGGGTTCAAAGTTTTTCCACTACTGTGACTATTATTTTAGCATTCGGAGATCGCTTCCAACAGTCAGTGAAGTTGGTTTATTTTATTTCCATGAGTTGTGCAATAGGGGAATCAATGATGCAATAAAATATGTCATAGTTTTACCATACGATCAAGAGCGAGAAGAAATGACTGATTTTTGTTCCCGGAAGGTTTTCAATGGAGTTTAGAAGGTTTATGTCCAGATTACCTGTCAACGGATGAGGAATGTTTGAGAAGAGAGGAAGATGGAGTTTCTCGTTATCTGCATTCAATCAGTGGGCATAAATTATTGAAGGAAGTGCAAGTTGAACTCCATGAAGTTTGTGAATCCAACATTCAGAATTTGGGCTTGGAAAGTCAACAGCAAGGTTAGAAAATACAGGGACTAACTTGGAAAACTGTATACGGTGGTTATTGGTAGTTTATGTGATCTTCTTAGAGATTATGTTTACCTTTTGTCAACAATATTTGGCTGCAGCTCTAAGGAATTCACCAGTGGATATTATTCTTAAGGTAACAGGTGCGAAAGGGCAACTAGTGACTAGCAGTACTGACAAGCTGGATCATTTATTTGTTACCGCAGACAAAAGTGATATGCATGATATAAATATAGCTACTAGTCATCTAAGGAACATGAAGCTTCAAGGAGCAAGAGCTACGATGTTACTTCATAGTGAAATTAATCTTGTTTCCGATCGTGGGAAAACAAAAGAAACGTCGTTTTGTGTTTTAAACATTTTAGTTAACCGAATACAGTCTGAGACTATATTTGGTTTTCATCCACAACAAGTGGCTGATTTTGTATCGCTTCCATGGGATACACATATCGGTAACGATAGAAAGACTGATGCTAGTGACAGAAGCAGTATGCGTCGAAAGTTAAGAACTAACAGTAGTAAGATTAATGAGAATCACACAATAGCAGCAAATATTAATAGATGTCATGAAGATTTACAAGGAAAACCAAGGAGGAATTTGTTGTTTGCTTGTCGTGATTCAACCACTAGCCCGGACCAGAAATTAACATGTTCTGGATATCAAGATACGGTAGTGGAGTTAATGATTGTTTCTGGGATCAATATTGGTGATTCGGGTTTCGTGTTTGATCATGGAAAATCAGCAAGGAACTCATATGGTGCACCGGAATTGGATAACATTTCTTGTTCATTATAGTTTAGGATCTCCAAGGCTATGGGTTTTTTTTTCGATCGTGGGAAGGTTGAAGTGACAACAAAGATATATGCAGAATTCATATAGCATCTCATCGGAGATGAGATTTATTTCAACCTGGGGTGGTTGATGCAAGAGCATTTTATGTTCCCTTAGGAATGTCCTACAAAATAGGAACGTTTTGATAGTTGTTTCTATATTTATTTTAGGGTTTAATTGTTTAGATTTACCTTTGATAGTATAAATAGGTTATTAGGCCTTTCTTAGAAGGTAGACTTTATTATTGTTTTATGAAAATAATCTTTTGATTATCAATGAGTAATTTGGCTTCTAGCCCTAGACTCAATTTATCAACTTCTTGTTTATTTTCTATCGTTCTATTCTTCAAGTTTTCTGTCTATTGTTAGTTTATGCCTGTCTGTTACTAGCCAATTCGCATCACTTATACTTGATACAAACATAGATGTGATTAATTACACTAAAAACATTCACTGAATGAGAACGTTGACTTGAAAGACTTAGGCCCTTTTAATGTAATCTTAGGGATGATGATTAGAAGATAATCAAACTTTTATAGTCTTAGTCATTCTCATTATGTTAAATTTGTGCTTAAGAGATACAATCAGTCTGATGTTAAGCCTGCTTGTACTCCATACGATTATTCTTGTACACTCGAGAAAAATAAGGGTAATGTAGTTTCTTAACTTGAATACTCAAGACTTATAGGATGTCTGATGAATTTAATGAACTATAAGAGTCCAGACATTGCATATATTGTGAGTAAGTTAAGTAGATATACTTGTAGTCCAGAGCAAGAGCATTGGGATGCACTTAGTAGAGTATTATGGTACCTAAAATACTCTATTACCTTTTGTTTGATTTATGAAAGGTATCTTGTTGTCCTTGAGGGACTTTGTGATGCAAACTGGATAGTCGACTCAGAGGAGTCTAAGTCTACGAGTGGATATGGAGGGTTTGTTTTTGGAAGATTTCCAAACATACATATATTGCTCAATTCATTATGGAATCTGAGAGTATTGTGTTAGATAAAGCACGAGAGGGGGCCGAGTGCCTAAGATGCCTTTTAGAAGACATTCCTCTCTGGCATAGGCCTGTGCCAGCTATATATATATACATTGTGTTATCCAAGCTATAATAGATAAAGCTAAACATAACTAATCTCAATCGGCGTTATTTCCATTGATTGGATAAAGTCCAAGGAGAATATCGCACAACCTTTGACGAAAGGTTTGTACAAAGAGATAGTTAAAAGAGCATCGAGGGGGATGGGGCTTAAGATCATAAATTAAACTTGCCATGAAGGATACTCAACCTTGCCGACTGGAGATACCAAGATCAAGGTTTCGAATGAGACAACTAATTTGTGGTGGGTAAAGGTAAACACTATCAGAGAATTTCATTCTTTGTCCCTTCCCTATTGTATAGACGTGATAGTGTGACTGCATGTGAAGGATGACTTTTAAGAAGTCTTAATGAGTTTTATAATTTCAATTTAAGATTGAAGTGGGATGCAGCAGTAACACTCTTTATGGAAACCCACCTATCTGAATGAGGAAGTGGGGCCGCTTCCTATGGGAATATGAGCTTTGATTCTCTAGAGCATTCTGAGAAACAGGATATGTCCAGGGCCAAATTGGACAAAACGGCACGAGCTTGGCAGCAACCTTGGAGATATCATCCGTGGTTGTTATCGCGAATTACATCAAACGCTAGCAGTTCAAGACATCGCATTCACTGTTTCTAGCAAGTAGTTCCGGTAATATCTCACTAAGCAAAGGTTCAAGACCTCATGGACACCTCTGCCTGAAATGTTATTTCGTGCATTTTTTATGTGATTTTCGTTTTGATGGTTTTTGTATTACTGGAACTTAGAACCTAAGGGTCACTAAGGGTTCACTAGTTCATGCTTTTTTACTTTGGTGACAGAAACCTTTAGTCTCACATGTGAGAACTAAAGATGAAAGCTCTCTACACTATTATGATTTATGCAATCCATAGTATGACCCTGGGGTAAACACACTTTTGTGTGAGAGAGAGGACGTAGAAATGACTAGTATGATTTCAACTCACAGACGGTCTGTATGTATGTTCGGTCAGGCAGGGTCGTGAGGTTGAGTTGTTGACTTACCAAGATCTATCTGTATTTTTCATGTTTTATCGAGGTTTTCATTCATGTGGGGGATTGTTGGAAAAAATTTAAAGAAAATTCATTTTTAAAGTGTTTAAGAATAATAACTTATTGTTTTCTTTTGTGAATGAAACTTTTTAGTCCCACTTCGGGGAGTTCCTGTTTTTAAGTTGTATTATTCCATTATATAAATAAATTCTCTACTTTTGTAAAATCTATCGGAAAGTGTTTTCTCTGTAATTTAGAGAGACCCCCAAGAGAAGATATTTTATATTGTTTTCTTTAGCGTTCGCGATTTTCCTTAAGGGTTTTTCGGAGTTTCCAAGCTCAAGGTGAGCATCTACTACATATGCTAGTAGTAGGTGTATTAGGGTGTTTTATTCTGGATATATCCATCATGTGAGGGCTATAGCATCACTCTTGAGTGTAGCTGGGCGCTAATGTCTTAAGGACAGCGTGTCGAACATGCAAGTCACTCTGTTTTTTAAAGTTTTACCATTTTACTGTTGCGGAGATCTCGGGGCTCGCTAGTTTCGTCAAATCCATCACTTCCATTACAAAGGAGCTAAGTATTAATAAATTTTATTTATTTGACTTTTCATAGTTTTTGATTATTGCACCCAACACATGTTTTCGCACTTAGACCATTGATATTTGGGATAATAATTCTGACATCCAACCTAGGCATCTGTAGTTGCAGGATTTCCCACACTACACCCCTCATTCAAATCTGTTTAATCAATCCATTTGGAGATGAACAATGATGTGTTTCATTAATTGTTTCTTGAAAGGTTTACAAAGAAATGTAGAACAAAGCTAAAGAAATTACAATCTCTCTTTTCTTTCTCTCTCCTAATGACTTGTTTCACAATTCAAAAAGACCTCTCCTACAACAGACTTACTCGACCCTTTATATAGGGTATTACATAGTGGGTGACAGCTATACTGTCCTTTATTTTCGGAAACGTCTCGCGAACGCTCGCGAATATACGACTGTTTGTCTTTGCGACACTCTTAAATCTCGCCAAGTCTTTCACACTTTCCTCATGTTCTGATTGTCGTCATCTATTACGTCATTTATTTACCTTCATGCGACTCCTTCGCGATGCGGTTGTTTATTAATCTCGCGAAGTATTGTTGTCGCGATATTTCAGTCCTACATCTTGCCTCTTTTTCCTTGAATATCGCTTGGAGAGCGATTTTTAAGGAAAAATTTGTTCTTGTGGTGATCTTTGACATTCGTTGATGAAGGAACGAGTGAAAGAATACTTGGACTTGAAAAGTACGTACTTGCCTCTATTCTTTTGCGAAGTTCGAAGCTTTGCGAAGTGAACAAGAAGTAATATATCTTCAATTTCCCAGTAAATTTGATTCCTTGAATCTTGGGATGACCGTTTACACGTGTCTAAAATTACTCTTTCTAAGGAAATTTAATGTTATCCGGTCACCCTTTTTCTTCTATTTAAGGGAGAACACTGTTAAAACCATTCCTTCTCTTCTCCTATATCTTCTTCATCGTCCGCAACTATTTCCTGCTATTTATCTTCATCCTCTTCTTATTATTATCTTTGTTATCGTTTTCATGGCATCCAGGTTCGTTATTTTCATTGATTTTGATGATTCTCTTGATTGATTTCCCTTATTGCAATTACTTCATCTTGATTTTGTTCTTCTTTTGATATTTCTTTCGCCATTTTTGTTTCAGCAAGAACAAACCCAGCTCTAAATATACCGTGGTGAACCCTAACATCCCCACTGGTTCGCAACCGAAATCTTCGCAACTGAAGTCTCTGGCTTCCAAAAAACAACCTGCGAGTAGTAAGGTATTTTTAGAGATATTTACTCCTTTAATAGCAATTTTATTGCCTCTGTTTCTTAATTGGTTTATTATTCGCAGGATAATAAGAATGATGACAGGTCTCCCAAAAGGTCTCGCCATAATACATTAGATGCCTCTGCGACTGCTCCAACTGTTCCTTTTTCGGGATTCAAGCATTCTTCTTTCCCTACGGTGTCTTCGCAAGGCAAATCTCCTACTTCAGAGACTTCTTCGCAAGATAATCCCATTTCTTCTTCTCAAGATAATGTACCATTCCCTACAGTGCCACCGCAGGATAAATCAATCCCTGAATTTTCTGCGAGTGAAATTCTTCAAGGCATGCCTATTCCTACTTTTACTTTTACCTCGCCTCCACCTATTGATCAGGTTTCTCCAACTGGCATTCTTATAACTATGGGTGACTCAACTTTTCCTTCTTCCTCTACCATTTCTTCTTCCTCAAAATCTATCTCTCTTAGCAAAGAAAATTTGGAAGGGATAGACATAGCTTTTAAAATTTTATCAGATACCATGAATGATGTTAAAAAAGCCTCCACTGATCCCACCAAATCTAGCGTTTTCGAGTCTTTGGGTAAATTCTTTGGTTCCGATACGATATCGCGAGCATCCTTGGAACAAGAAATTAAGACTTTGAAGAATAATCTTCATAATACTTTGTTGGATCGCGATAATCTTCACAGGAAGAATGAAGAATTAAAAGGTATCTCTCCTTTTTTTTTTTTTTTTTTTTTTTTTGAAACTTGGTTCGCCTCTCAAGTTTTGCACCAGAAACGTAAGATGGAGATATATCAACTGGAATCTATTGTGGAAGAGACTCGAACGGAAAGAGACGCCTGGATGGAACAGTATAACCGTTTAGATAATCTTCATACGTTTTCTGTGGACCAAATAAATAACCTTTCCCAAGAAAACATCTGCTTAGTTCAAAACCAAGAATTATTAAGTAGTGAAGTGTCGCGTCTCTCATATTCTTTGAATAAATCTAATTTGGAGTTGGAAACCTTATCAGATGAAAACGGAACTTTATCTCTTGAGAGGCGAGCTTTATTGGATAAGGTGGCAATATCCTCGCAACAACTTGATGCTTGTAAAAAATCATTGAATGAGCAAGAACAATCTATCTGCCTACTGAAAAATAAACTTGAAGATACTACCACTGAAAGAGATAAACTTATTCAGAATAGAATAAATCTAAGTGTGAAAGCCAACCAACTCAAGGATGATTATACCAAGTTAAAAGAATCCCATTCTTCCCTTGCGAATCAAAATAAGTTATTGATTTCTAACGAAAAGAGTTTGTGGTCGCGGTTAAAAGGTCTTGTTGGTGATGGTTTTGATAATGCCATGGAAAACTGGGAATAATTGCTTGGCCCTTACTCAATATCTTGTCTCATGAAGGAAGGTAGTCATAAAATTTGATTGCCTTTTCCATTATTTTTCTTTTCTAATTTTCTCTTTTCCATTATATACCATTTTGCATCTTATAATTTTAATGTCTTCCTTTACTCTTGCGAGAATCGAGAAAAATCTTCACTCTTCTCTATCTACTTTGGAAGCGGCGCATGCTAAAATTTGTAAGGAAAATGCAACGCTAGTTGCTTCTCTTGCCCAATCTCGCGACCGAGCCAGAAGGAGGTTTAACTACCTTAATCATCTTAAAGATATCCAAAGTAGAAATCAACAAAAAGCACTTCTTCGTCATTGGATAATATCTTACTTTCTAAATCCCTTGATCCTGTCTATGTTGAGCCATTGGATGTTGAAGATGATGAAGTACCCAACTCTCCTGACAGTGATTATGATTATGAAAGCTGCGAAGACCTCGCTAATAATGAAGTTATCAATAAGGAACCGCGTGAAAGAATTTCTGATGAAAACCCTTCAACTGGCGAGGGTGAAGCTGATAAGATTGTTGAAGAATCTTTACCATCTCCTTCAGCTGAGCAAGTTGATGTAGAGAATTAAGTTTCTTTGTAACTTTGTTGAATGTTTCTTTTTGATTGCAAAGTACTAAGGCTGATTTTGGATGAATTAGTTTCTATTTCTTTCTTATTATAAGAACTCATCTCGCCACCTTATCAAGTAATCCCTTTATTTTCCAATGAACCTTTTGTTGTAATCTTTCTCGCGATAGAAGGATCTCGATTTCCCATATCAAAAATGTTTAAAGATCTTTCTTGAATGCCGTTATTGCGACAAGATTGCAGGATGTCTCTACATTTTCATGTAATGACCCATTGATCTTGCCTTATCATTATTTGTGTGGTCTTATTTTGCCTTCCTAAGTAAAGGTCTTATTTTGCCACCCCTCATTGCGACAAGGTCGCAGGACGTCTTTACATTTTCATGTAATGACCCATTGATCTTGTCTTATCGTTTCTTAAGTATTTTTGCCTATGCAGGATATTGTATTTGCGACAATATGACAGGTTTATATGTTCTTGCGACCATAAAATCCCGCGACATTGTCGTCTTTGCGATGAAATCGCAGGACGTTCTTACATTTTCATGTAAAAACCCATTGATCTCATCTTACCCTCGCGTTCGTATTATTACCTCTGCAGGATCATTGCACAAATATGACAAGCCTAAATTCTCTTGCGAGAATAAAGCCTCATGACATTTGCGTCTTTTGACACTTATCAGCTCCCTAATGGAGGGTGCCGCCCTTATCTTCTCCCTGGTTGCCCCTTCAAGGAGGCGTACATCGGCCATACAAGACTAGCTCCTCCCATCCGGTCTTAACAACAACCAGTTGTTTTCGCAGCCTCTTATCCCTTATACCTATATGGTTTATGGTTACGAGACTGCACCCTAAGTGGAGTTTTCTTGGCCGAAAAAGATGTGCCAAGACTTGTCAAGAGTGGTAAGGAAGTTCCATGCTCCCCGCACTCTTGACTCAACCGTGTACCTCGGCGCCTTGGTCATACACTGACTCCTTGGAAGAGACCCTCGGGCGTCCAACCAGGGTATAACCTTATATATATAGTTGGAAATCCAAGGTATCTCCCAGGATAGGCTTTCATGGGCCCCAAATTTCCATGACCCGTGGTTCCGGAGCGGTATAACCTTCCACCGAGTCATGTTAAGTGATCCCCCTTATATGACGTACTTTAGGTCTTACATTTGCCTCTTGCGAAGTATCATTCGCGAACTAGGGTGTACGCCATAAAGGTTTGTCCCATTCACTCACTCATTCATTTTATCAATTTATTCGATCATTTGTCTGCGAAGGTTTTCGCACAATCTCGCTTTATTTCCATTGATCTCGCAATCGTTCTGTCGCGAAAACATTACATTACCAACTCATTCTATTTCTCCCATTTTCTATGGATAATATTTCTTGAGATATAACCTATTCCACGGCCTATCTAATTTTTGCCCTACATCTTTGCCTTCAGGATCCATTAATTTATATGCCCCTGTGCCAACTATCTCCTTGATAATATAAGGTCCATCCAATTTTCTTGCCAGCTTGCCACCATTTTCTCGCTGATATATAGGTGTTTTCGCAGCACCAAATCACGGTTGAAATTCACGTATCTTGACGCGCTTGTTATATTCTCTCGGCCAATCTTCGCTGGTAATTCTCCATATCTTTGTAGTGCTCTCTCTCTTTTTCTTCTAATTCATCTAACTTGATTAAGATGTTACCCGCACTAAGATTTTTCTCCCAAGCTTCTTTCTTTGTAGTTGGAATTTTCAGTTCTGTTGGGAGTACCGCTTCAACTCCATATGTTAAACAAAAAGGGGACATGCCTGTAGCTTCTCTTCTAGTTGTATTATAAGCCCATACCGCATTGGGTACTTGTTCGCACCATCCTTTATTGTATCCTTCTAACTTTTTCTTCAATATATCTGCGATTGTTTTATTTGTCGCTTCTGCCTGACCATTAGCCTGTGGGTATAGAGGAGTTGATTTCCCACATCGTATTTGAAATGCATTAAGCAGCAATTCTATATTTTATCCTTCGAACTGCTTCCCATTGTCAGATACCAACTGTGCTGGAACTCCAAATATGCATATAATGTTCTCAAATATAAAAGTAAAAACATCCTTATCGCGAATATGTTGTACCGCTTTCACCTCTGCCCATTTTGTGAAATAATCTGTAGCGACAATCAAATATCTTCTCTGTCCCGTTCCTGGTAAAAATGGCCCTACAATGTCTAATCCCCACTTTCCAAATGGCCAAACACTTGTTGAAGAATTTAACGGAGCTCCTGGTGCATGTATTTTCTTCCCATGCCTTTGGCAATCCTCGCAACGCCTTGATACTTGTTTCGCGTCCTCATGCATATATGGCCAATAATAACCCTGCATTTTTGCTTTATATGCTAAAGATCTTCCTCCGCTGTGATTACCAGCATCCCCACTATGCAACATCTTCAATATGATTTCTCCTTCCTTTCTTGTTAAACATCTAAGTGAAGGCCCGTTAAAAGATCTTCGATATAGCACTCCATCTCTTAATTCATAATTTGTTGCTCGGCTTTTTAATTTGTGTGTCTCTAATCTATTTCTTGGTGTTTCTCCTGTCATCAAATATGCATGAAGCTCCGTTCTCCAATCTTCTTCGCAGAGTGCTTGTGTTCCATCTTCTACTGCCATTACATCGGTTTCTTGTTCTTCTTCTTTGTCAATTGACGGCATCGAAAGTGTTTGTATTTTAATATTTCTCGCAACCGGATCTGTCATCATACTTGATATAAAAGCAAAAGCGTCCGCGAGTCTATTATTTCTCCTTGATATATGTCTCCACTTTATTCTTGGTATCTGCGTCGTCAACTCGTCAACAAGTTTTTTATATTTTTGCAAAGACAACTCGTTTATAGCATATTCTTCTTTTATCTGGCGAATTGCCAATTGTGAATCACTAGTAATCCTTACATTCTCCGACTTCATTTCTATTGCAAATCGCAAGGCATGTATTATAGCTTCATATTCTGTTTCATTATTTGTTGATGCAAACT
The DNA here is from genome assembly GCA_023531295.1 of Papaver armeniacum. NCBI lineage: Eukaryota > Viridiplantae > Streptophyta > Magnoliopsida > Ranunculales > Papaveraceae > Papaver > Papaver armeniacum. Next base: position 29,981 of record JAJJWW010015231.1, read on the forward strand.
CCAATCGAAAGAAAGAGCTATTTTATTACCCTCTGGCGATATCACAACAATTCCTATTCCATTTCCTTCTCCATTTGATGACCCATCTACCAATATTTCCCATCTATTCGGCTCCGTTAACAAATCTTTCGGATCTCCATGTTCTTCCTCAACATCCATCATTTCTTCTACCGATTCATCTTCTTCCAAAGGGAATTTCTGCTAAAAAGTCTGCGACAACTTTTGTGATTTTGGCGAAGATAGTATTTCATATTTGAGTTTGCAATGACTTATTTGAGCATTCCATCTCTCAACCCTTCCCGACCTCTTTGAATTCTTCATCACTGATTCTATCGGTACTTTTGTCACCACCTTGACAACATGCGCTTGAAAATATATACGAAGCTTAAATGTTGCATAAACTAATGCTAAGATTAGTTTTTCAATTTTTGAGTAATTCCTTTCGCAGACGTTGAAAGTTTTTTGATGTAATAAATTGGTTTTTCTACTCCTGCGTCCACTCGTAGTAACACTTGCACTTAATGCATGCGAAGTTGTTGCAAGATAGATCAACAATTCTTCTCCTTCTTCCGCTTTTTGCAAAATTGATATGTCCATTAAATGTTCTTTTATTCCTTGCAAGGCTTTCTCACACTCATCTGTCCATTTAAACTTCGATCCCTTTCTAAGGATGTTGAAAAAGTGCTTGCATTTGTCAGACGATCGCGAGATGAACCTCCCTAGCGAAGCTAACAACCCATTTAACTTTTGAACATCTTTTATTGTCGCCGGTGTTGGCATATCGCGAACTGCTTGTACTTTTTCTGGGTCGACTTGAATTCCTTCTTTGGATACAATGTATCCTAAAAATTTTCAGGCGACCCCAAAGGTGCATTTTTCTGGGTTTACTTTGATATTAAATTGCCGCATTTGTTCAAAAATTTCTTTCAAATCCTGTACGTGGTCTTTTGCTTTTCTACTTTTTATTAACATATCATCAACATATACCTCCAGTGTTTTATGTATCCATCTCGCGAACACCTTCTCCACCATTCTTTGGTATGTCGCATACCGGCATTTCGCGAGACCAAATGGCATTTTTGTATAACAAGTACAATCCTCTTGGAGCAAAGAAAGCAAGTATGTTCTTGGTCTTCTTGGCGAGAGGAATTTGATTGTAACCCTTGTATCCATCAAGAGAAGATATCCTTTCATTTCCTGCCGCTGCTTCAACCATTTGTGGAATATCTGGTAATGGGAAACTATCTTTAGGACAAGCTTTATTTAGATCAGTAAAATCTATACAAATTCTTATTCCTTTTTTCTTCTTTGGAACTATAACCATATTTGCTATCCATTCGGGATATTTTGCTTGTCTAATAATTCCTGCGTCCAACATTTTCTGCAATTCTTCTTCTATTTGAGGATGATATGTTGTCGCAATCTTTCTAATTCTTTGTTTAAAGGGTTTTACATTCTTGTCAATTTCCAATTTATGGCAAGCCACAGATGGATCTATACCAGGCATTTCATTCATATCTCATGCGAAAATGTCTTTATAATCTCGCAACAACTCACTTGATTCTTTTCTCTTCATCCACTTCCATTTTAGTCCCAATTTTTAAGATTTTAGGCTCCTCTTCGGTTCCAACATTCACTTCTTTTGTTTGTTCTGTTGCGACATAGCTAGACTTCGGCTCTCCCATAGGAGTTGGTCCTCTTATTTCCTTCGCGAACTCACTCCCTTCTCCCATGATTTCGCTGGTATTCCTTTTCCTTCTTTTGCTCTTATCATGTAAATTCTAAATTCCTCTTCTTTCTTAGTTGCTTTTATCATCTTCTGCGATCTTTTCGCTTCTTCCTTTGCCCTTCATAATGCTTTACCTCGATTTGATAATATATTCTTCCTTTATCAATGTCTCCTCTGATCTCACCAATTCCACTCGGTACAGGAAATTTGATGCACTGATGAAGTGTTGATGCTACTGCCTTAATCGCATGTACCCAAGGTCTCCCTAACAATATGTTGTATGGCGATTCCATATCCACTACACTTAATGTCACTTGTGTTTCAATTTCTCCAAGTAAAATTCGCAATTTCATCTCCCCTTTTGGTACTGTTATAGATTTTCCAAAACCATGAATATTATATCTTGGAGAACTCATTTCTTCATCTTTATATCCTAATTTTTTGTAAGTATGGTAAAACATGATACTCACCAAACTTCCCGTATCCACCAAAGTTCTATTTATTTCCCATTCTTCCGCTACCTTTGTCGATTCTTCTCTTTTTTTGCTTGCATTTATCGTGATCACTAGTGGAGATGTATGATTCAAACTTTTCTCTAGGAACTTCATGGTTGTGAATGTTATTTTTGTTTTTCCCATTCCTTCAAAGACGATGTCTTCTCCTCGTCTATAATCTTCTTTCCTTGAAATCTCGTTTATGTATCCTTCCTCTAATATTTTCATGGAATTCATTAACCATTGCTTTTGTAATTGAATTGTATTCCATTTCTTCACTATGTTCCTTGCTTCTTAATTCTTCTATCTCATCCGATTTAACCTTTTCCTTTCTCATTTTCTTGATTTAAGCGATTTTAATTGTACTCTTCAATCTTCAATCTTATTCGTCCCTGTTTCTAGCGCATATGTAGTTGCAGGATTTCCCACACTACACCCCTCATTCAAATCTGTTTAATCAATCCATTTGGAGATGAACAATGATGTGTTTCATTAATTGTTTCTTGAAAGGTTTACAAAGAAATGTAGAACAAAGCTAAAGAAATTACAATCTCTCTTTTCTTTCTCTCTCCTAATGACTTGTTTCACAATTCAAAAAGACCTCTCCTACAACAGACTTACTCGACCCTTTATATAGGGTATTACATAGTGGGTGACAGCTATACTATCCTTTATTTTCGGAAACGTCTCGCGAACGCTCGCGAATATACGACTGTTTGTCTTCGCGACACTCTTAAATCTCGCCAAGTCTTTCACACTTTCCTCATGTTCTGATTGTCGTCATCTATTACGTCATTTATTTACCTTCATGCGACTCCTTCGCGATGCAGTTGTTTATTAATCTCGCGAAGTATTGTTGTCGCGATATTCTGGTCCTACAGCATCCTTGTTATCATTGAGTTGCTTATGCTTAAGTAAAATATTCAAAATGTACGGACCTTTTGTTGTTGGCTACTGCGGTTGCCTACTTGTGAAAATATCAAGAAAAGGCGGTGAAAAAACTGTCATGTTCAACGATGTATTTTTTGAAACGGTAGTAAACCATTTTGGTCCACCATTTTTATGGAAATCCATGCAAAATGATGTCAATCGACTACTAGCTAAGAATAAGGAGAGGGGCTTTCTCGGAATGCTAGGTAGCCTTGATTGCATGTATTGGGTGTGGCATGGATGTCTATGCTTGGCAAGGTCAGTATAAGGGCCACTATACAAAACCAAACCGGGGTCTTGGAAGCGACAACTTCTTTTGATTGTTGGATATGGCATGCTTTTTTTGGCCTTTAGCGTTGCAATAACGACATCAATATCTTGCACAAATGATTATTGTTCTAAGATTTGACATATGCAAATGCTGTAACTGCTAATTTCACCCATCAACGGCCATAAATATAACATGGGGTATTTGTTCATGCTCAAAGGTTGTTTAACAGAATACAGAAGGCGTATAGGAAGGATATGGAATGAGTATTTGGAATTTTGAAAAGAAAGTTCCATATAATTTGTGGACCATATCGTTCATTTAAACCAATAAAATGAATATATTTATGCTCACCTACATCATTTTGCACAATATGGTAATCGAGGAAACTCGACGGGATAAAATTTGGGTTCATTATCCAGATAAAGATTTAAGAAAAGAAGTACAACCCGCTTGGGGTGTGCGTGCAAGAGAGTATAGAATGGTAGAAGAGAGAATTCAAAACAGAGGCTTACATTTAAGACTAAGGGAGGATCTCACTGCCCACTTGTGGGCTGATTTTGGAAGAAGAAATCCTGACAAGATTTAGCTTCACAAGATTTAATTTATTTTTTGAATGTAATTTGATTTGTGTAATTTGTTTCAGTAATTTGATTCATGTACTTTGATTTGAAACTACAACTAAGGACTAAACTAAAATTAAAAGGATTACATTTGATAACACAAAGGATTACATCGATAATTTAAACTAAGCCAGTATAATGGTATTATTGTTATCCTCCTCTAAGACGTCTTCTTCCCCGGAAGAATCACCGTCAACTGGTGGTCGTTGCTAGGTCTTCTGTGCTTGAATTGCATCAAATTCGTCTTGCCAGAACCGAGGTTGTGTCCGATTCATCTTGGAAGTGTCCTTTCCCATTATTCCTCGCATGTGTGCATTAAAAATATTCTTTTCAACAGCCTTACGACCTTTTTTCATTTCTGAAGCCATTTTCTTACGTGCAACTAACTTATCCATATCATTCTTCTTCTTTTTTTCAAAATAATCTTGAAGGTTGAAATCAGCTTAAGTTAATGATTGGGCAACATCTTGAGCTTTTTTGCTTTTTTCACACCCTCTCCATCCCATACTTTAACATTTCCATTAACATTCAGATTAGAATACCATGTATTGATGCACCAGTGTTGGGTTGAGGGTTTGAGTTTGTTTCTAGTGAAGAATAAGGAGAACCTGGAGAACCATGTTGGGATCCAACACGCTGGGATTGACTACCATGTTGGGATCCACCGGTCTCGTCAGGGGATTCCTTTGGTACTACATATCCATCCAACATATCAGGTTGTATCAGTTGATCTTTTTGAGGATGCGGAAGAATTCATTGTGCTTGAAACCCGAAGTTCTGGTTATTTTCCATTCATCTCTTGTTTTTCGTTGCTGCAGTTTCAACAATATATAAATTGGATATTGCAACAAATTGATAAAAGATTCAAAAATCAATTAAATGGTATGTAAGTGCAACTTACTACATCAACATCAGTATCACCACTTTCTCTTTTTCTTTTCATTTGCATCATCGAAGCAACCCAACTGTTCATATATTTGTTGATTGCATCAAAACGATGTGAGAACCCGGAAGCATCACGATTTTTTGGATATCCGGTTTCCTGACAGAATTGTGTAAAAATATTCCCCAAAGCGTATGATATGACTGTTGAACACTATTGATTGGATCAAGTGTAAATGCTACATAAGCTCTGCAGATAGCTTTATCTTCCTCTAAACTGAACTTCGGACCACAAACTCTTTTTGTTGCAGATGTATCTGCTTGACTTGTCATTTTCTCCGAGAATTTGTTTTACAAATAATGAAGTGAAATTATAAGGTGGATGTAGAAGGTGTGGGCAAAGTGAAATTATAAATATTTGTCGGTGTTGAAGGGGTGATTGAAGTGGAATTATAACAATTTTCTAAGTGTAGAAGGTGTGATTTTGGAGTTGAAATCAACTGAATTTATAGGGAGGGAATCGGTAGCCGTTGGATGAACTAGCCGTTGACGGCTCAATAAATACCGACCATCTCAATCTGGGAAGAGCATCGGCTCTGCTGGAACCGAGTTTCGTCTCATTGTGAGCCGGTCGGCGTAGATAGAACCGATCGTCTCAAATTGAGTCGATTTACTCAATCGACTCAATCTGAGACGTGATGAACAAAATCTTTTATTGAAGGTTTCTCCACCCATTATAATCCTTTGCCATTCCGACTGTAGGTGGTAACCTGGAAAATCCGCCGATATGCTAATCACATTGGAGTTGCTCTTACTATTCAACAATGTTCAAAGTAGAGGGGCAAACACTTAAATTTGAGAGTTTGAACATCGAGTCAAAATATTTGATGCGTGGCAAATATTCCAGCACGAGAAAATTTTGTGCAGCGATATAACTTCTGTCGTTGAGCGATCAATGTTGAGTCGCGACATACAACTTTTGTCATAAAGCGATGGTGGTTAACTCACATGATTAATATTTTGTGATCAACAGCTAGGTCCAACATCTCTATAAATTTGTTCAAAATCAGATTTCTTGCAAAAATGACATTAAATTCGCAATAAAGATAACCTCAAGTTACTGGTAAATTTTATGGTCCATAGTATTTATTTGGTGATGATGAATCTATTTCTAAAAATTATGTATTTTTTACATCTGATGCTATCAATGGTGCACAACAACAAGGTGCAACCTTTTGACATAATTTTTTTGATGAATTTCGTAAAGAACTGGGAACCTTAATAATCTTGATAGAGATGCACTATCTCATCATTTTATTTCTATCAACAAAGTAGTTGTTGATTATGTAGCTTTGGTCATGCAAATGAATTGATGCGAAATAAGGGGTGAAACTGAAGCAGATGTGGCAAGAACAATTCAAATTTTTTTTTAAAGAGGAGTGTTCCCATGACCGTGCTCTTATTTTACAAGATTTTGATTTCTCTCTCCTTTCTCCCGCAAATTTTTTGTCTTTCTTCTTCATGTTTACACATAGAAAATTGTTATTTAGATACTTTTATTTGTGATTTGATCATATGTAAAAATCAAGAAGAAGATGAATCAACCTTTTTGCGGGTTTTTTCTTCATATTTTACTGGTTCCAAATAATTAATTGGAGACAGAAAACCAAGGGTTTACAGAGTTCTTTTATGATTAATTAAAGAAAATTGCTCAAGTTAGTATTTTACCAGAGAAAAAGTTTCCCAAGGAAAAAATACTCACATTTACCATTTCCATAAAATTTCTAGTTTTATATCTCCGAATGGAAATAATTTACAGACCTATCTTTGTTGGTATTTAACAGTTTTAGTATTTTTGTTTGCTAGGGTTATTTAACAGTTGATACCCGGTAACTATCCAACACATTGGTTTGGTACCCAACATTTAACAAATTAAGGGTTGGCACCTGGACCCGTCGTTGACCGGTGAAATTTTTGTTTGACCGATTTTTATTTTAGTTTATTCAATCTTTTATTAAAAAGATATTCAAAGTTTCTAATTTATCATTAATAGAAACCCTAGTCTTTTTTCTTCCTTTCAAACCGCAATTAAAGCAAATACAACCAAGGAATAATTTTAGAAAAACTTTATTTGGTGAATGATATTTACCAACTATACATATTCAATGGTTAATGATCCAAAATCGAAATCGGTAATAGTGAGAGAATGAGCTTGAGGATATGAATCTCAGAACCATATAATTAAGAGGTTTTAATGCTGAGAAAAGAAGGAAAGAAGAAGGTGGTTGCTTCTGATGGTCTAACTTATGTTATTTTTATGGGTTTAGGACATATGTTAGAGAAAAGCTTGGTTGAAGCCATAAGTTTTGTTATCTCAATCTTCTTGTCAATGTTAGATGATGATAATTATTTCTTGATTTATAGTCTATTAAGTCAAGTCTCGGACTAGGTTAGAATTTGGTAGTTAAGTATCATACATCACACTCGAAAACTGAAGATCGATGAAGACATTTGAAGAACTTATATATTAGGTATGTGAAGACCAAACTATTCTATTTACTCATTATCTTACCATTTCATCTATTGAGACTTTGTCGTATGACATTTAGTAGATTTACAAAAAAGAAATTTCGATTCAAGCTTGTCTTGTTGAAAATCCCGAAATATGACTCTAGCATAGATGTTCAAAGGTCCTTAACAATATTAGTTCGAAAAAAATTATTGTTTGATAATTAATTTGTAGATTAATTAAAAATAGCCCATACAATTGATTTTATCATTTGGGAATGTTTCAAACATCATAACAGAGAGTTTCATGAACTTATGATATTTCTGTTCAGGATAGGTTGGCAAACTCGTTTGCAAACCATAGATATCTGATTTTAGAAATACAGGAAGGTTGGGAACCTATTCGCAAACGTCAAGTTCATCTGGGAACAGTTCACAAACCCGGTTGGAAAACCATGATGAACTGATTTTTTAATGTTGGTAGAAAAGTATTAAGGTTGGCGAACCCGGTTGGGAAACTGTGTCCATCTGAGTTCATAAGCCAAGAACAGTTGGCGAACTCAATTCGAAAACTGTGTCCATCTGAGTTCTTGAGCTGAGTAAGGGCTGGCAAACCCGGATCACGAACTGTAGCTCCCTAACTCATAAACTAGCCTTACGTTTCACAAATCTTCTTACTAATTGTTCTAGTAAATTTAGCAGATGCTCAAAGACTTATTTTTTAAAATATGTTTAGAATTGTTATGACTCTCTTAAACACTTATAAGACTTCGTTGATCACTTAAACACTTATGTGTGTGCATCATGATTAAACTATTAAGTATTTTTAATGAACATCATATTTCTTATTGTTCACATGGCATATTTGTCAAACCGTTCCAGAACCAGACCATTGTAATATATTTATATTGTATTTTCAAAACCTAAAGTGTTTGCTTGATTTCCAAGTTATCTGAGCTTGAATTATAAGCAACCCTCAGTCTTGAAAATCTATAAATAGAGGTGCTCTTTGAACTGGGAAATTAAATCCCTGACACTTTGTGTCCTTGTTGATTTACAATCGTCCTCAATGAACCTAGGTTTCCTCTGAGAAACATAATTAGGTTTACGACTAAGAGACTTCGCTTTTGGGGATTCATTAATCCAGATCCGACTATCTTTTACCTTGATAGTTCGTGTATCTTGATCTTGCTTTTCTGTTATCGAGGTTTTCGTAATCTCTTTCAAGCAAGATATATAGAAATCACAATGTTCTCTTCGTCTCAGACTTTGTGATTCCTCAAGATAGATATATGATAATTGATGTTTTGAAGATTTTTCTTGAGAGGTGGTTAAGAATCTAGGCTGCTTTTCGGGAGTTGTAAGTTCTGTATTTGTGAGGTTTGCTAGCTTGTCTATTACAAATAGATTTTCACACCTTGATCTCTCGATCTAAACAAAAATCAATAAGATTATCTGTTAGAGGAATATTGGTGTCAAAAGTATTCATTGTGGCTGAAGCAACTCTTAGGATGTAAAGGACGTCATCTAAGGTAAACAAGTGCGTAGAACCTTGCAAGGTTCAAGAGATGTAAGGAGCGTGGTTGTAACTGAATCGTTTGGAGGGTTGATTCGGTCTTATCTGCATTCCATCCAGAAGTCTGATAGTAGGCTAGTGTTTGTAGTTGGTTAATACAACTCGGTGTTCAAATCCGGACGAGGTCCCAGAGTTTTTCTGCAATTGCGGTTTTCTCGTTAACAAACCTTCTTGTGTCTTGTGTTTTTTCTTTTCTGCATTATATTGTTTATATTTATAATTGAATTTACGCAAGTTGTATATATTTAATCTAAGTAGATACGTCCATCTAATTGTGATCGATTACAAGACTCGTTCTTGTAGAATTCGTATCTTGAAATATATATAACAAGTTTATTTACTTGGCAGAATTCCGATTGGATTATTTGGATACGACTAGATTGATCTTGGATACTGATTTTTGAGATAGTCCAAGTATTGTTCTTAACAATCAGGTTCATGAACTCATTGTATCATACGTACTGATTGAGAATAGGTAGAGATATAAACTCTTTATACATATTGTCAAGGATCATTAAGTTGGTCTACTTGCAATTGTATTAGGTTTTTTCCATAGAGGTTGCCGAACATAAAAGTTGGTGGTGTATTTGGTAGCCCCACGTTTTCAACATGATTTAGAGATTAAAAGGAAGAAGACCCTGCTGCTGCCATGTTTATTAACAAGGGTTATGAGTGATTCTTTGAGTTCAAGAAGGAGAAAGAAAGTTTGGATTCAGGAAGTGTTGTGGTTTTGAGTTGAGTTTCTCCGAAAAATACTATTTATAGTCTATTTGATACTACTAGAAGAGTTATTAATGACTGACACGATGTTACTACTGTCTGTATCTAAGTGAAGTTGTTGAATCCCTTTTGTCATATACCATTCCATTGCTTCCAATATAGCTAGCACTTCAACTTATTATTCATCTAGAGCTGCTCCAAAATTTCTTACACATTTTCTCAAGATTAGTCCACAATATTAGTATTAGAGTTCTTATCAAAAGAAGCATCTGTATTAAATTTTGTTTATCTAGCTTCAGGACATTTCCAACTTTCAGGTAAAATAGTTTGTTGAAACTGATCCATAGTAAATACGTTCACGGAGTTTTCCCATTTGGAGAAATTTTTGTGAGTGATTGCACATTATCAAGCACAACTGAACATTTGTATTTCCAGACCGTCCACATGCTAAAACATATAAACCTTAAAGATTTTTTATAGTTAGCACAATAAAAATTGTTGGTTTTGAAAAAGTTAGTAATACAGATAACAAAGTTGGCATTGACAGCAGGAGTAAAAAATATTATCTAATTAAAGAAAATCGTATTCTATTAACCACCTGACATTCATTGAATACGTTGGTGTTGATGGTGGATTTTCAACAAGAGATAAAATCGTAAAATCATGATACTGCATGTTTCTGACCCGGCTTCAAGAACGCATGTGACGATTCATATTTTATGATCCGTGAACCGTTTCACGATCTCTGACTGAGTATGTTTCTCGAAACGCCTCCAGTCGAGCGTTCGATGCTAAACACATTTCATCATACCTCTATGTAGAATCAAATGATTGGGAGGTTCTCTAGACATAATTGTTTGTTAGAGGGCTTAACACCTTCAGGACGTCACGCTGCTCATTGTTCCTTGACTACATAGAGAGACCCACCTCTACATAGAATAATGATTGGGCGGTTCTCTAGACATAATTGTTTGTTAGAGGTCTTAACGCCTTCAGGACGTCGACGCTGCATGTTGTTACCTGACTATGTAGAGAGACCGTGTATAGATTCAGGTGGCTCTCTAGACATAATTGTTTATTAGAGGGCTTAACGCCTTCAGGATGTCGACGCTGCACGTTGTTCCCTGACTATGCACCCTTCAGAACGAGTATGGTGCTTCAACTATCTCATATATCGATTCTGCAAATAGATTAATTCTATCGTGACATTCATCCACTGAATTACTAGAAAATAATTTATTATATCTCATTACTCTGTTCCCTAAATTCCCCGACTGGATTTCATGGATTAGTAATAGATACTCAATTCATTTTTATTACTCCATTTCATGAATCATTCTACGTTGAATTTCATGAATTGGTAATAATTACTCAACAATCGGGCGTCTGGACTATCACCGAGTAAGCCCCAAGAAAATGGTGCAAGTGTACTCAACGATGATGCACGAACGAGCACCCAAATGCACAAACGGGCATTCAAAATATGGACAAACGAGGAAATCTACGCAAAATAGGAGAGAGAAAATAATAATAAAAAATAAAAAGAGGCACCTAGGGACCAGGCCTACCGGCCGGCCGGTCATGCTGTCGTGGCCGGTCCCCCACGCATCTTCCTTTATTTTTTTCTTATTTTATTCGTGATCTCATGAAAACTCCTTCATTCAAGCAACTTTCCTTGTTTGAGAAAAACTCATGGTTTCTCCATATTTTCCTTCAAATATGAAAAATAATAAAAATATGGGAAGGTGTCATGGGACCGGGCTACCTAACCGGACGGCCATTCCCTATCCATGGCCGGTCCCACACCTTGCAATCCCTTGTTTTCATAATTATTATTTCCATCATCTCATGAAACTCCATCGTTTGAGCAAAAGCCCTGGTTTTCCATATTTTCTCAAATATTGCTCAAACGATGAAAAAGCCAAAAAGTCAAATGGTCACATGACCGACTAGGCTATTCACGAAAAATATTAAATTATTATTATTTTAATATTCTCAAATTTTTTATCAAACTAGCAAAGTCCTACTTGCTCATTCGAGCAAAATCAAGAATTTCAGTCAACAATCAAACTCTTCGGAAAATCCAAAATATTGCTCAAACGCACACCAGAAAATACCAAAACTCTCATGACCGAGACACGAACATTATGGTGACACGGTCATGCTACCTTGACCGACCAAGGATTCCCCTAAGGCTTGCAAGGAGCCGGTCCCACACATCTTTATAATTTTGACCTAATTTGCTCAATTGCACATATTGGGTCCAAACTCTTTCCAACCAACTTGGAATTTGGTCAAACGACCATCAGATGGTCCACCAGGGCCGGTCCCATGACCCCTTGGTCGGTCCCTCACTTATCCATAATTATGTTTCATCACTTAATGCTCAGACGATCATTATTCTAACAAATGATTAAACCAGCATTTAATCATCCTTTCACCAACTGGTCAACAAAGGACTTTGGTACATGCTCACATGAGCACCTGGGCCTACATGATCGTCCATCATACCATGTAGTCGGTCCCTCCTTCACACAGTGATTTATTTTCAATAAATCATCAACTGATCAATCGATCAAAATTAGGGTTTCATATTGAATGCTCTGCAAATCATAATTTTGAGAAGGTTTAAACACTAATAATTTTATGTTGATCCAGCGATCAACATCTTAAATAATTATATAATATTCGGTCCAGCTACCAATATTTTAATTAATATTTTATTTGGTCATGCTACCAATAATTCATCAAACGAGCAATATTTGCCCAAACGAGGAATATTGATCTAACTATCAATATTCAGTAATTTTACTTAGACGAGTAATATTTGCTCAATCCATCAATATTGATTCAACTATCAATATCCAACAATCCATCATACAAGCAATATTTGCTCAGACAAGCAATATTTGCTCAGTTCATCAATATTTATCATGATCCAGTTATCAACATTTATTCAAGAACTATACGTCTCAACAGACATGTTAAATCCATGAATCACTGAGCATTCGTCAATCATGCTCGATTCAACAAAACTTAGACTCACTATCTAATCAAGTCATCTACTGACTAATCAAATACACGTATGCTTTGCAGACTCCACGTTTGTGAGATATCAATTACGTCACATGGAGGATATTAACTAGGGTTTTTGTCTGGCGGCTTACGACACGTGTGTTCATCCACGATGAGAAATGTGAGTAAGTTGTGCAAGCGGTTGAGGGAGTTAGAAAAATAGTGGGTGGACGATCAACCAAGTCTCCACACGACATGAAACTGATTTTACCACGATCTCCCACTTTCCCACTCTTTCACTCAAGAAACCGTCACACTTAATGGTATCAATGTGTTTACTATTCTGACAATATAAATAAGTTCAAAAATCGATGAATAAAGAACAACAATTCTCGATTGAAAATTATTTCCAGAACTCAACAGTTCATCAATTTGCAGAAACCCACAACACATCCACAATCCTTGATCATCATTGATCCCACACAATTCTCATCTTCCCTCCTACAGATCAACCCATCTCCCTCTTTGTGACCGAATTGACTCTGGAACGACCATTGACTTGGTTTAGGCCGGAGTCCTACAGATTGATCTCCTGAACTCAAAGCACTCCCGTGCAGTGCATCTGTTTGAGGTTAAGCAGTTTGCTCGGTTGAGGAGTCTCGTCCGCACGGTCGTCTCTTCACTTTCCTAAAAAACCAGCAAATCGTTTTTTCCCATCTACATATTGGCGACCGCAGTAGGCGATTAATCTCTCGGTTGCAATCTCAACTCGTCAAAATGGTTGATCTTAGGTCAGGTTCAGTTACAAATCCTAACACAAACAATGCTAGCACTAACAACAACGGTGGTACTCCAGAAACTACTCCTGCTTCGAACAACGGTGCTGGTGATACCACTCCTCCTCAAACCGACATCGGGAACCATCCTCTCTTCGGCCAGTCTCCCGAGGAAATCAGAGAAAATCCACCTACCATAGATGATCTTATGAAGGTGCAAGAAACTCTCGCTAAAAATCAGATTGACATGGCTGCAACCCAGAAAGAGTTGTGCAATTATCTCAAAACTCTCACTGACAAGATGTCAGAGAAAACTCAGGAGAAGGGAAAGGCCAAAGAGACATCCTCGACTGCTGATCCCGAGGTCACTCCAATCCATGTAGTATACGATGATGAAGTCCACAAGGCTACAAATAACCCACCAACGAAGGAACCTGCAGACTTCATCACCCGTGAGGACCTGAAACGCTTCATGGAGGATCGAGGAAAAGACAAAACACTATTTGTTCATCGTCATCAACCTCTATATCCTGCTGCTACGCAAAGAATTCCTCACCCGAAGGGCTATACTTCCCCAACGTTCACACTGTACAACGGAACATGGAACACTAGAGAACACGTCTCTCGATTCCTTGAGGCACTAGGAGAGCAAGAACACAACCATGTCGTCCGTATGAAGGAATTCTCTAAATATCTGACAAGCCGAGCATACACCTGGTACAACAACATTGCACCTGGGAGCATCGCCAGTTGGGGATAAATGGTTAATGCCTTCTACAGGAAATATTTCTTCGTCTCTAAGAAGATTACTCTCTCTGACTTAGGAAGAATGGCTTATAAGAATATTGAGCATCCGAAAAATTATGTGAAGAGGTTCAGAATACAAGCTTTGGATTGTCATGACCCTAATGTCAGTGAACAAAAATTGGTGGACTTGTGCATCAACGGGATGATCCAAGTCTACAGAGCCTTGCTGGAAAATCTTCGGTTCCAGAATTTCTCAGAACAAGAACTGCAAAAGTCGAGGAACCGCGAGAAACTCGAGGAAGTGGCAAGCACCTGATCAACAAGCAGTATAATCTCTAACCTTCCATGAGTGTTGCTGAAGGAAGCAAGAGGAAATCCTAAGCACAACAGCATAAGAATGCTCCTCCAACGTCCCATCCTACAAAGGCACCAAGGAAGGACAACCAAACTAGAAACACACAAGAACCGGCTCAGCGTCAGCAGAATGACCAGGAAGAACCAGACTTTCCTTTCCCCATTGAAGAGGTGATCGAGTTGTTGGAAGTCTGGATTCAACACGGTGCGATCAAACTACCATCCGTCAGAAGAGAGCCAACAGAGGAAGAAATAGAGAATCCACGCTACTGTCGCTTTCATAGGTATGTCAGTCACCCAACAAGCGATTGCGAAAATTTGAAACTCATATTCAAAGAAAAGGCCAATTCAGGAGAACTGGGACTGAAGGACTACACAAGAATCCTCTCCCAATCAGAACCTTCATACTCTCTGAACAACCAGTCAAAGAAGCAGTTCAATCATTGATCGAGCATGTCTGCGAACTGTTTTATCGTTCAAAGTCTCAAAGGATGGACATGTTTGCGGCTTTGAACCATATAGTGTCCGGGAAACGACTGTCCATTCCAGAAATGCTCCTTGAGCCTCCAGTCACTGACAAAGAAATGTATGACTGGGGACTGCTCACCACAATCAATATCAAAGGGAATGAATTCAAGCGAGCCTTGTTCCTTTGAAAATGTTGGCACTCGACAAGAAGCCAATCATGCTCCTGTCTCATTCAGAGACCATGAAGGAGTCTTCAGGGTTGCTTATGGTTACATCATTCTCAAGATGAAAACTGGTTCAACCTGGGCAGACACCAAATTTCACATAATTAGGGAGGACCCAGGATATGATATGATCTTTGGACGAACATGGATTCATGCTGAAAATGTAAATCCAACACCTTCAATTGCACATTTCTCTGTTGAAGAAAACTCTGTTTCATAAGAAATAGAGGATACTCCATCATTCGAGCATCTGGAGGAAGTCAAAGCCTTGATGGAACTAACGGAAAAACCTGAAGAAGATGCCCATGCTTTCATCAAGAGGTTCCGCACTCAGGCAAGTCTCATTTCCCCTAATGTGTCTATATTATCAACTTTCAAACATGCTACCCTGGTCCGGGGACTCAATCTTGCTAATAACCTAGCACTCACCAAACGCTATGAGTGGTTGGTCTCGCCTCAGAAATACTTCACCAAGTGGTTAGATACGAAGCCTCTCATAATCCAGCATTCCACTGATACGGCCATTGCTAAAATAATGGCCAAACACAACAAGCAATACCCTGGATACTCTCCCTTGCACGAGTGTCCATATGTGCCACAAGATTGGAAATCTCCACAAACATGGAATCCCACTATACGAGGAATTCAAAACCAGCAGAAAATATTCAGAGCACGAACGATCAAGCCTAACAAATTTCATGAAGGGGATTTAGTTCTTAAAGCAACTAAACGCAATCTCCATAATGCAAGAAACTCTAACTGGGAAGGGCCTTTTATGGTCTCTAAGTATGTGGTTTGTGGATACTACAAACTGATCAACATGGATGGCAAGACCAGTGTGCCAGTGATACATGAGAATTGGCTCAAAGCCTTTGACTCCTGAGGCATTCAACGTCTTGGGGTGTTATTTGCTCAACGCACGAACAAATGCTCGAGACGCCCAATGCATTTTAGGATTTTCTTTCACCTGTATTTTCAATTCCTCCAAAACGTTTGAAATACTTGCATCCAGTATTTGAATTCAGTTTTTTTATCAAAGTTCTTTTATTTAAAAAAAAATCTCTATCAAATCCAAAAGAAAATCCTCAATCACTCACTTAGCCAAAACCAATCAAAAATCAAAACCAAAGTAAAACCTCACATCTCTCAGAAGTTCTAGGTTCAAGAGATTATGGAAAGGAAACTAAAGGAAATCAACAAAGAAAGATTTTTGCTCCTCTGCAATCTTCAGGTCTCGCAAGGATGCATTCTCCCGCTCCAACTCTTCCATCAGCTGGGCGACTTTAGCCTCCTTCTTCGTCACAACATCACTTGTCATAGGTACATTCTTCTCGAATGCTTCCTTGATGGCTTCAATTCTCTCACGAAGCCATCCCACATTGAAACCCAGTTCCTCAGAATTCTTCAGGTTGTACTCCCAATCAAAGAGTACATCTGGAGTGACGGTACTTCTAGCTCTGGTTCGTATATCGTCCATGATGCGCAAGATGGTTCTCACTTGCATTGTCAAGAAGTAACTTCGTTTGGAATCTTTTTTAACAACAATGTGACCATACATCTTCCATAGCTCCTCATACATGCAGGCATACACAATAGGAATGCTAAATCCACCAACTGATGTGTGATATGGGAGTAACTCGCCGAATGGATGATCACAAACAATCCCTGCATTAGGGTATTCATGCACTATTATGCGGTTCTCAATCATCGGAACAACTTCAATAGTTACGGGAACAGTTTCTTCTATTGTTGGAGCAGACTCTTCCATTCTGGGTCCGGTTTCTTCTACCTCTGAAGTGATGATGATTTGAGCTTCATTATCCTAGACAACTTCAGTAGCAACATTCTCATGGAATTGAGGTGCAGAGATGATAACATAATCAACTCGATTCACCATATGATTCGAATCATCATTGGCTCCGTTATTTTCTACTTCGACATTTGGCACCTAATATGAAGATTACACCGGATTAGGACGCTCCAAGCATGAAAATCAAAAGGAAATCATAAAATACAGCATGTAAGTGAACTAACACTATCTAAGTTCTTTACTATATGTTCAAGACATGAGCAAATAGTGTGAAATCCATAAAAACACGTTTTTCAACAAGCTCGTCTGAGGAGATTTTACACTATCCTGTATAAGACGACGAACTGGGAGCAATTGGTGAGGAATCCAAGTTTGAGACATATACCATTCTCTTCGTATTAATATTCTCTACAACATATCAAAATTTCATAACAATTGGATAAACGATCAAAGAGATGTGTCCAAACCATTGGACTACATGTCAGTTGAAAATTTTCTGGAAGTCTCCTGGAATTTTACTGTTTCGCCTATTTAGGCCCCTAAACATGCTTAAAACTCAAAATTCTTCTTTGAAAAAAAGCTTGGAAATTTCCTGGGAATGAAAAAACATGGGTAGATCGCGAAAATACGACATCGGACGAAGTTTCTACAACGTTTTTACTGAAAGACTGAAGTCTGGATTTTTCTGGTGACGTATTTCGGCAAAATTTCTC
This sequence comes from Papaver armeniacum, assembly GCA_023531295.1. Taxonomy (NCBI): domain Eukaryota; kingdom Viridiplantae; phylum Streptophyta; class Magnoliopsida; order Ranunculales; family Papaveraceae; genus Papaver; species Papaver armeniacum. The sequence goes on from JAJJWW010015231.1 coordinate 47,818, forward strand.
ATTCGTTCATGTGGGTTCTCATTTATTCATCCCAAAATCATAAATTTCATACTTCTATGAATAAAGTACATGGTAATACTTACTTTAGGGGTCTCTAAGACGTTCGGAGGATCAATATTGCCGGAATCACCATTAGTAGCATTATTTCCTTCATTCGATCATGGGTTTTGAGAATTCTCCGTCTCACCATTTTCCTAGGAAGAATGAGCATTGTCAATACTTTGTTCATCCACGAAATCTCCTCCTAGATACATCAACAACAATTATTAATATTTCATTCAAGGAGTGCTATGAACGATTATACGAAGAGGTACTTACATCAACTTCTTTTTCCACGCTCGATTGAGAGACTGTTTGTTCAGCAGCAGTGAATTGAAGACCATCAAGGCTCGATGGGGAAAAGTTCTGAGACGAAGTAACAAACATTTGTTTCATGATCCTAATTGCACGGACAAGAAAAAGTCATGGTATAGGGAACGTTAACAACTCACCAAAGAAACAGCCGGGGACTTTACATTGTTTGGTATCATTTTATAATCCTTACTTCTGGATTCTCCGCCCCGAAGACTTACTGCTATTTCTGAGTAACCCACATCGATCCGAGGTCTCACAACACGACCGTCCTATGGATATTTCAATCTCGGCCGAGTGGAGACATCTCAACAGTAGTAGGTTCTTTTGAGGGAGTCCGAGCAGCTATTACAAAGTCATGAAGGCGTTCAAGTTGCTGGGTCCAGAAACCGATATAACCCGGAGTTTCATATGTGGCTTGGTTAGAGCAAGGAAACATATATCCACGACCATTCAGGTACGTGTAATCCAAATGAGCCTAAAGTTGTTCAACTGATGGTTTATTCATTCGAACGTTCGAATCACATTGGTCAAAGCCCATCTGGCGTGCTGCTCTGTCAGTGTTATACTCTTCCACGAAGAACTCTCCATGTATTATTCATACTAAGTAACCAGGAGTACAACTTAGTATGAAGGATCTCTCACCATCACTCAGAGGTCCCGGATGTACCATTTATTGAAGTTGCATCCGTAGAGATGTCATCTCTGGAAACATCATCTCTGGAAGTGTCATCATGGGAGTCATTCATTCTTGCAAAGTGGTTGTGACAGATGCATAACATATCTACTTCAGCACATCGTTCATACAAAGCGCATGATTCAACAAAACAATGAAACATGGAATAAAGATGCTCACAACAGCATCTACAAAAATGGTAACTTTCAACTCTTACTTTTTTACGATTCCACTAACAGTAGTGATTGTGATACAAGAGTTAATACTTCAAAATTTTATCGTCTCCTCGAACCTGCAAACACGAGCAAAATTTTTATTCAAAAACCAAAACTTAATTTTTCATTGCGTGAACATTCACTACAATTATGAAAACTCACATACAGACATTATTTCACCATGAATAATTGTCTACTTTCAACAGTTGTTCAAAATCAAAACATTGATTTTACAAAAATAATTTTAACATGAAACTCACGTGAATTTGAAAAAATTGAAAAAGCGGGAGTACAACAACCACACCCAATATTTCTCTTAGCAATCTGTATGGACAAACTCCAATATACTTTCTAGAGAATCAACTAGACAGTCAGACTCAATCTAGATAAAAAATATATCAAAGAGTTTATATATCAATCTCTCGATTTGATCTTTACTCAAGCAAATAGAAATCTGCGAGTCTTTATCAAAGAGAGATAACTTGGATGGTACCAAAGACCAATATCCATGTGTCAATCAATTTAAATCAACAACCAAAAGGTCGGATATTCTAATTGATTGAATAACGCACAACCTGTGATATTTCAATTATATAAACAAATATAATGCAGAATAGAAATAACACAGACACCAGAATTTTGTTAACGAGGAAACCGCAAATGCGAGAAAAACCCGGGACCTAGTCCAGTTGAACACACACTGTATTAAGCCACTACAGACTCTAGCCTACTCCAAATTAACTTTGGTATGGACTGTAGTTGAACCCCAATCAATCTCACACTGATCCAAGGTACAGTTATGCTCCTACGTCTCTGATCCCAGCAGGATGCTACGTACTTGATTCCCTTAGCTGATCTCACCCACAACTAAGAGTTTCTACGACCCAAAGTTGAAGACTTTAATAAATAAATCTGTATCACACAGAAAAGTCTACGGTAATAGATAAATCCGTCTCCCACGAATATACCTACGAGTTTTTGTTCCATCTTTTGATAAATCAAGGTGAATAGGAACCAATTGATAACCCAGACTTATATTCTCGAAGAACAACCTAGTATTATCAATCACCTCACAATAATCTTAATCGACGCAGCGAAAAAAGATTTTGCGGAATCACAAACGATGAGACGAAGTGTTTGGGATTTCTTTTCTATCTTGCCTATCGGAAATAAAACTCAAGCCAATTATTTTAATTGTACTCGTACAATAGAAACAACAAGATCAGATCATACAACTACAAGAAAAGTAGTATCAGTCTGGCTTCACAATCCCAATGAAGTCTTTAAGTCGTTAACCTGATTAGAGAAGAAAACCCAAGGTTAAAGGAGAATCGACTCTAGCTTATGCAACTAGTACCACACATAAGGTGTGGGGATTAGGTTTCCCTGTTGCTAGAGTTCTCCCTTATATAGTCTTTCAAATCAGGGTTTGCAATCAATATTAGCTTAGTAATAAAGCATTCAATATTCACCGTTAGATGAAAACCTGATTAGATTCAAGCTAATATTTCTCAACCGTTGGATCGAAACCTTAGCTTGTTACACACAAATGAAATATCCAATTTTGGGTTTATGTAACCATTCCCAAACATTGGCATTTGTTGGTTCAACAATAGTTAACCAAATGGTTAGCCATATGAGCAATTTCATATCAACCATATTCTTCTTCACCATAACTAGTTCAAATGAATCAAATGAACTAGTTAGAGAGTTGTTAAATTGCTTAGATCTTATGTAACTACACAAGACACAATCGAAGCAAAAACGGTTTGATTCACTCGAATCGGTTCATGAACTTTATACCCACGGTTTGCAAAAGCATTCCTTAGTTTATATAAACATGAGTTCAAGAACAACCGATTTTTAGATATAATCTACTCAAGTTCGCGGACTGGGTTCGCGAACTTAAGCTCACGGAAGGAGTTCACAAACTCCAGCAGAAATTCTCGGGTCGAGAACTTCCTTGATTCGCGGACTTGGCTCACGCCACATTCCGTTTCTCTTGATCAACAAAGTTCGCAAACTTTGGTTTAATGAATAAGGACTTATACATATATGTGTTTCCACAACAATGCTTATATCCTACCAATGGTTATGTAATCTAAACTCTCATTTCAATCATTGAAACATTCTCAGAGAACGTTATATAGCCGTTATTCACAGACCATTTTTCGTCAGAGCAATTTTCAAAGTGATTGAAACATAACATGACATTCGTCACTAGGTAAATATGAATTTGTCTGCGAAAGCTTACCACCACATATTTCGAGAAATAAATAGGCGAGTTAAACTCGGCTCGAAATAGCAAATGTGTATAATGAAAGTCTATATATCAAATCCACTTTTGTCTCAAGAATAAGAGATAGAGTAAATAGACTTTTGAGTGACATATAATTTTGATGCGTGTCGTAGGTGCAATCAAATTAATATCTTATTTCCACTCAATTAAAAATAATATAATGGAAGTCAAGTTCGTTCCCACGAGGAGCAAGAGATTCTAGTTGTAAAAATTGTCACAAAAAGGGGGGATGTATAAAGCAAAAGAAAATAAACAAAGCAATTAAAAGATAAAGTTGAAATCAATAAGAGAGACAAGATCAAGGAATCCTTCTTCGTTGCAAAACAATGAATCAAGTTATCTTTTTCATCCACATGTTATTAGTCATGATTATCACCAACCGTAGGTAAAGCACTAGATCGAGTGTTAAACCCCTAAATCCCTTGTATCACCGGATACGGAAGTTCTCGACTACCGGATTCTATTTACCAAACCACCTAGTAGTAGATCACTCTAGATGTAATTTAAATAAATGCATTAAGATTTATGAATTTATTAGGTCAATATTAGTAGTTAGACTCTTAGATCAAGGTCTACTTGCTAACGTTGTTTTCACACACAATTGCTCCACGGAATCCCTCCGCAAGGTCTCGTGTTTGCTACTTATGTAAAGAGTCAAGAAACGATTACTTATCCCCTAAATTTCACTAGCTTTAGATCAAATTAACAAATCAATTTAGCGTGCACTCTAAACAATCTATCAATCAATCATGAATAAGTAAACATTCCTATTAGTAAAAACAAACGATAATCATGTGAAAAACTTCAAGATAGAATTGAAACAAAACTCAAATCATATATTAAGAACTAGGAATTCATCCTCAATCAATAATAAAATTAGGTACTCATGTCTTTGAAATTCACACAAATAATTAAAGGGAGAATTTTTCAAGTTCACACAAATAATTAAAAAGAAGAATTTTGAAAAGCAAGCAAAAACACAAGTATTGTGTGTGTAGAGAGGTGTGTAAAAGATGTAGAAAACTTCTCTATTTATAGGCTTCAATATAATCCAAATCTTCCAAGGAATAGAATCCTCATTCCATAGTAATTCAATTTCCAAATTCAAGTCTTTCTCATCTTCCATCTTCTCTTTCCAAATTTGAGCCAAATTCTCCATCCAATTCCAAGTCCAAGTCTTCACACCCATGAGTCTAGAATATTCTCACAAAATTCTGCAATTTTGGTCCGCCGGAAAACTGGTATTATGGCCGGAAATTGGCCGGAATCCGGCAAGAATAGTCACCGTCGGTCACCTGAATTCTTCGCCGTCACTGGTATATTCGACGGAATATTCCGTCAGTCCACCGTTAGGACTAACGGTCAAAGGGGTCAAACCGTCAGTCAACCGGGTCAACGATCCAACTCGGTTGGGTCAACTCGGTCAAGCACCGAGTCAGAGTATGAGTCAGAGTCAGCCCAGTCAGCACCGAGTCAGAGTCTAACTAGACTGACTAGACTTGGCATGAGCTCTTGCAGGCCTAAGCTTTGCTGCACTATCATTGTGCTTCATCAATTCATGTTCAGCCAAGATGGCTGTGCATCCTGCAAATCCTATCTCAACACCATTTCCAGCTCATTTTTATCCATTCTCAACACAAAATCTGGTGCCACCTCTTCTGCTTCATGTTCTAGCCATTACAACCACACAATTTCTCCATTGCCACTGCCAATCATATCACAAAGCTCTCTGAATACATCAGCTACACTTTATTGCTTCTCACTGCGATCATTTCATGAACCACCAGCTAACTCCTCAGCTTGAGCTCAATTCTCGCTGTAAACTCGAATCGGAAAACACCCATTCAGCACAACCACCATATCCAATCTCAGCTGCATCTCAAGCCACTGCTCCAGCCAACAACCATTGCAACACATCCTGCACTTCGATTCAAACACCAAGAAACTGCACAGAAATATACCACCTTCATCCAGCTGAATCTACTACCCCAGAAACCTGCTACTGCAACCAACACCATCACTTGATCTTCCTACAACTTCTCAATCTCACCTGCAAGTTCATACATTCACTGCAACACCCAATGGCAGCCCTGGCCCTACATCACAAACCTTGTCTCACTTTTACATCAGCAAACTCCCAAACTTCACAGCATTGCCCTGTAACTCTGCCTAGTTATTGCGCTCACCAACTTCATCTCTTCTTGCAGTCCTTGCATCACAACAGCTACTGGGACTTAACCATCTGAGCTGCATCCACCAATTCAACCAACAACTACTTACTGGCAGATGCAACTTCAATTCAATCCACCAGAGCCATATAAACCCTGGTTCACTCTTCCATGGCTGCAAAATCGAACCACTATCTTAGCTTCAATCTCTCAAATTCATCATCAATAACATCTCCGATCCACGGCAACACAGTGTACTCAATCTTGAGATAAACCCATCTCAGATAATCCATCAAAAACCCACTCTGCTACTGCAATTTCTGGATCAAACCCCAATCTTCAATTTCATCTCAGATTCAACCTCCAATCTTCCATTGAGTTCCCGATCTAATTCATATACGTCAATAGCAGAAATTCATCATCGCTCTTCTCGATTCACAATCATTCCCGAGCAACACAGGTACCCAATTTCTTCGTCTGGATCTGAATCCCATTTCCTGAGCATCAACAGCACCATTAACGGCATCAGCTTCGAATAATAAAACGCAGGTCAATCAAATTTCCATCTGCTTCTCTCGATCTGCAATTCATGGCAGTATCAAAACCCTACTTTAATTTAGTCATCCTCAGTTCCTTCCACGCACTAATTTTCCATTTTTCCCCGGTTTCATAAGCAGCAGCCTTTTGTTTCTCACTTTCAGAGATGTAATAATGAAATGAGAAATCAAAAACAAGTTTCTCTCGATTTAGGGTTAAAGAGTAGGGTTTGTTATTCAGTATCCGGTTACCTTGCTAAGGGTTAACCATCTGGCAGCCCCTTAACATTTGCTGGTCTGTGTCTAGTATTCCTCCCAAAAGAGTTGCCCCTTAACCTTGACTGGGCTCCAGATAGTGTTCGCCCATGAAATGACAATTTTGCCCTTTTGGCTCAAATAGAGTAATTTCTTCTTCTTTTCCTCCGTGTGACTCCAAAGTAGCTACAAAACTCAAAACAAGCGTAAAATACATAATTTACAAGAAAAAATAGCAAAGAAAGCATAAACAATAGATAGTAAATAGGATGTATTCTACACCCTATCAAATTCCCCCACACTTAGACTTTGCTAGTCCTCGAGCAAATCAAACTAAAAACTCACAACTTCAAAGCGTTCAAGCGTCCCAAGCATCCAAAGAGTTATGAGGACATAGAGTTTACGCATGCTAGTAATAAGAAGTTAGAAATACTAAAGAACATATTCTCATTCTTAAATGTTGAGTGAGAAATAACCACACCATAATGAGAGAATGCGTGTTTAAGAAACGATCAATAAGCATTTCGCCTCGACTTCTGCCTTACCAAAAAGGATTTTATGATAATTGCACTCAAAAAGACGGCTTTTTTATGGTTCTCACATGTGTGCAGGTAGGAATGAAGAGAGAAATCTGCGACACGTTGAATGGTGGGAAGGACAACTTCCGAAATATTTTTAAAAACCCACATCTTTTAACATTTTGAAAAACCATTTTTCTGACGATCTCTAAGAAAGGAAATCAACCACTATTATCGAGGATGAGATTACTTACTCACCTTCACATCCGATCGCCAATTATGATAACACCACTCTCACGGCATCCAATAGAAACGTCTTCCGCTCCTCGTCTTGATTTTCTTCCGTCTTCGGCTTCAACTATTGGTGATAAATTCTCTAATTTCATAAATCCTTAACAATTTGTAACTCTTTTTACCTTAAATCCTTGTCGCTTGAAACTTCCTTATAGATTTTCCTTCCCCACGGCTTATTAAGTAAATAAAAACGAAACAAATTTTTCTTTTTTTTTTTTTTTTTTTTTTTTTTTTTTTGAATTGAAACAAGAGAAATTAAATACAACCATGACCGTGGGAGAAGTATTTTACCGCTTGATTCTTCACAACTTGTATCGCCTCAAAATCATAAACTTCAATAATAATCACCTTTTGATTTTCTTTGCTCTTGTGAATAAGTCTTCATACTTGAATATAGAATTATGCTCATTGTATTGTAAGTCCTCAACATATATGTAAAAATCTGCTCTTTGTATGTTGCTTTACTTGTATTTGAAATTTGCTCTTTTTCTCATTCCGTTGCTTGTAAACCGTGAATTTTTTCCAACTTTCCTTGTAGATTTTGATGTCGCTCCTTGTTGATGATGATGGTGTTTCTATGGATCCGTTGTTGTCGCGAGAGAGAATGGTGCTAAATGCAAATCGAACTACAAGAAGGAAGCTTTCATCCATGGATGTCACCCTCATGATTGACAAAATTAGCACTCAAGAGATCAAAGAGTCGTGCTTCTATTGGTGGGAGGTTGGGTAGCTCACCATTCTACCCGGAATTAACGTACGGTGACACACACTCAAAAGAAAGCTCTTTAGTATATGGAAAAATTTCTGGTCGGTGCCTCACATGATATGAATACGGGTAGTCTCCACTAATGATTGATCAGCAACTCTAATAATGCATTTCTCCCTGCACCAAATTCGCATCACCGGCATGATTAAATCCATTATTTAACACTCTAACAAGCAAGAAATCCGAATGTAGTTCTCTAACATTTCCAAGTTCAATTATGTCGGTCAAAATCTCTATGTAAACATACCTAGTAGTATGCTAGTGACTCTAAAATCTCTAAAAGTTGGAGTTTTTATGTAAAACTTTTTTTTTTTTTTAAGTTTTTTTTTTTTTTTATTTTTTTTTTTTTAAATACATGCTTAACCACTCCCCCACACTTAAACCTTACATTGTCCTCAATGTAATTGAATCGTCCTAGTAAAGTTAATGTGGGAAATTTTAACATGATAAGGAACAAGAAAAAGAAATAAAAAAAATAAAAAACAAAAGGATAAGAAATACAAAACCTATGGGTTGCCTCCCATGAAGCGCTTGTTTTAAAGTCGACGGCCCGACTTAGCCCTTGCCGCACATTACTCCTCCAGAGGGAGTGAATTTTGAAATGAAAGTTCATCCACATTCACATAAGCGATGTTTTCATAGTATGGCTTCAATCTATGGCCGTTGACTTTGGAAACCGAATTGTCTCTAAGACTAGTAATTTCAACTGCACCATGAGGAAAAACATTAGTAACAACATATGGTCCAATCCAACGGGACCTTAACTTTCCAGGAAATAGTTTAAGGCGAGAATGATATAAAAGGACTTTTTGTCCCACGATGAAGCTTTTACGAGAAATCATCTTGTCATGAAAAAGCTTGGTCTTTTCCTTGTAAATACGGGCATTCTCGTAAGCATCATTACGTATCTCCTCTAGCTCATTTAGTTGTAACTTCCTTTGTTTTCCCGCTTCATCATACTCCATGTTGAATTTCTTTTGTCGCCCAATAAGCCTTATGTTCAAGTTCAACCGGAAGATGACAAGCCTTGCCATAAACCAACCGATATGGAGACATACCAATCGGTGTCTTATACGCCGTTCTATACGCCCAAAGTGCATCATTGAGCTTAAAGCTCCAATCTTTCCTTGTGGTATTCACCGTTTTATCAAGAATGGACTTGATCACACGATTTGAAATTTCCGCTTGTTCACTAGTTTGTGGATGGTAAGGCGTACCAATTTTGTGTGTTATGTTGTACTTCTTGAGGAGAGCGTGGAAAGCCTTCTTGAAATGTGAGCCTCCATCGCTGATCACCACTCTTGGTGTTCCATGCCTTGTGAATATGTTTTCCCTTACAAAATCACAAACAACTTGAGAGTCATTAGTTTTGGTGGCTCTAGCTTCCACCCATTTCGAAACATAATCTACGGCAAGAAGTATATAAAAGTTTCCATTCGAATTGACAAAAGGGCCCATAAAATCAATACCCCACACATCAAAAATATCAACGGCGAGAATTGGTGTGAGTGGCATTTGATTTCGAGCACCTAGATTGCCCGTTCGTTGACATCTATCACACGATTTACAAAAAACATATGAATCTTCGAACAAGGTGGGCCAATAAAATCCACTCTCGAGAACTTTGAGAGCCGTACGTTTAGAACCAAAGTGGCCACCACAAGCAAAAGTGTGGCAAAAGGAGAGAATGGATTGAAATTCGGAGTTAGGTACGCACCTTCGCATTATTTGATCAACGCCATATTTCCATAAGTATGGTTCATCCCACACATATTGCTTAGCTACCTTCTTAAGTTTCATCTTTTGGAAATTATACATTGTACTAGGTACTTTCCTTGTCACCAAGTAATTCACTATATCCGCATACCAAGGTTTTGATTCTTCCATGGAGAAAAGTTGTTCATCCGGAAAGCGGTCATGTAATGGAAGTTCCTCTTGAGACATAACAAGTCTACTAAGATGATCCGCAACGGTATTCTCCACACCTCTCTTGTCCCGAATTTCTATGTCGAACTCTTGTAACAAGAGGATCCACCGGATTAATCTTGGCTTAGCTTCTTTCTTCTTTATTAAATGTCTTAGTGCGGCATGATCGGAATACACAATAACCATTGTACCCACCAAGTATGATCGAAATTTTTCCAATGCAAAAACTATAGCCAATAACTCCTTTTCCGTGGTAGAATAATTGATTTGTGCATCATTAAGGGTCCTAGATGCATAATAGATGACATGGGACAACTTGTCCACTCTTTGACCCAAAACGGCTCCAACCGCATAATCACTAGCATCACACATTAATTCAAATGGAAGATTCCAATCCGGTGATTTGATAATCGGCGCACTTGTCGACATTTCCTTCAATTTGTCAAAAGAATCCTTGCATTCCTTGTTGAAGTCAAAAGGTACCTCCTTTTGTAATAACTTGCACATCAACATGGAGATTTTGGAGAAATCCTTGATAAACCGCCTATAGAAACCTGCATGGCCAAGAAAAGAACGTATCTCCCTCACCGAAGTGGGATATTGTAAGTTTCTTATTAAATCTATCTTTGACTTGTCCACTTAGAGCCCTCGAGAGGACACAATATGACCAAGTACTATCGTGGTAGTTTACCATAAAGTGACATTTCTCCCAATTAAGGACAAGGTTTGTGTCTATGCATCGTTTAAGAACTAGTTCAAGGTTGTTTAAACAACCATCAAAAGAATTGCCATAAACACTAAAGTCATCCATAAATACCTCGATGATGCGCTCCAAATAATCCGAGAATATACTTACCATGCATCTTTGAAAAGTAGCCGGCGCATTGCAAAGGCCGAACGGCATCCGTCTATATGCAAACGTTCCAAACGGATAAGTGAAAGTGGTCTTCTCTTGGTCCTCGGTGCAATAACAATTTGGTTGTATCCCGAATAACCATCCAAGAAGCAATAATAAGAATGCCCGCTAACCGTTCCAACATTTGATCAATGAAAGGTAAAGTAAAGTGATCCTTTCGGGTTGCGGAATTAAGCTTTCTATAGTCAATGCACACTCTCCAACCGGTTTGAACTCTTGTAGGAACAAGTTCATCGTCTTGATTTCGAACAACCGTGACTCCGGACTTCTTTGGTACCACTTGTACCGGACTAACCCACTTGCTATCGGAAATTGGGTAGATTACTCCCACACTTAGCAATTTGAGTATCTCTTTTTTCACAACCTCCATCATGGGAGGATTAAGCCGACGTTGAGCATCACGTACCGGCTTCACGTTTTCTTCCATTAGAATCCTATGCATGCACATGGATGGACTAATGCCTTTGATGTCCGCAATTGTCCACCCAATAGCCGTTTTGTGCTCTCTCAAGACTCTAAGCAAACGGTCTTCTTGTACCGGTGTGAGGTTCTTTGCAATAATCACCGGAAGCTCATCTCCATCTCCCAAGAAAGCATACTTCAAATGGTCCGGAAGTGGCTTCAATTCTAGTTTGGGCGCCTTCACAATAGATGGTACAAGTATTTCATCATTCACGGGCAAAGAAATATATGAAACATTACCCTTTTTAGCTTCTTGCAATGTCGCCAAAGCACCACACATCTCCACCAATTCCTTGGAGATCTCAACATCCAAGTTAGACAAGCCGTGGATGTCCAATTCAATGCTCTTTTGCAACACCACATCAAGTTCATCCTCTTGGTTCAATTCCACCATTTGTTGCACTAATGAATCAACCACATCAATGGAGTAAATGGAATGCACATCACTTGGGTAGCGCATGGCTTCAAATATGTTAAAGTGTATTATCTCCTTATCGAATTCCATAGTGAGTGTACCCTTATCAACATCAATCTTCGTCTTTGCGGTCTTCATAAAAGGCCTCCCAAGAAGTAAAGAAGTAGATGATCGATTCTCATTGTTGTCCATATCCACCACGAAGAAGTCCACCGGAAAAATAAGCTCATTTACTTGCACTAGCACGTCTTCTACAAGTCCCTTTGGATATATGTTCGACTTGTTTGCTAATTGGATAATAACTCTTGTCTCTTTCAAAGGTCCAAGATTCAAGGAGTCATATATTTCGGCCGACATCACACTAATGGAAGCTCCCAAATCAAGTAAAGCATGTTCAAACCTTTTCTTACCAATAGTAATTGGTACCGTGAAACCACCGGGATCCGTGCACTTTGTAGGCATCTTCTTTAATAGCATAGCCGATGCACTCTCGCCAACTTTAGTAATTTCATTATCAAGCAACCTATCCTTCTTGATGCATAATTCCTTCATGAACTTAGCATACCTTGGTATTGTCTTGATGGCCTCAATGAATGGGATGTTGATTTCAATCTTCTTGAAGATATCCATAAGTGCCTTGTCTTGAGCTTCTTTCTTGGATTTAGCAAAACGACTAGGAAAAGGAGGTGGAGTAGTGAAAGTAGAAACCGGTTCCTTGGATTGGTCGGTTGGTGTGGAATTCTCCTTTGGTGCGGTTTCCTCATTGTCTTTGACTACCTCTTCAATAGCTTCTTCATGATGACTTGCACTCTCCACTTGTCTTCCACTTCTTAAAGTAACCGCATTAACATTCTCTCTTGGATTCACAAATGGTTGTGAAGGAAGTTTTGTGGATGCTTGATATTTTAATAGGTTCACATCGGTCGCCAATTGTCCCATTTGAGTTTGTAAATCCTTGATGGCCGAATCGGTCTTTTGTTGGATTTGTTGGAACATAGAAGTAAGACCTTGCATACCTTGCATTAACGCATTGAGCTTGTCATCATTCAAAGAATCACGCTCCTTGACTTGTTGTGGTTGGAATTGTTGAGAACCACCTTGTTGTTGAGGTTGAAAGCGTGATTGTTGGAAACCACCTTGTTGCGCATATGGATTAGGAGCCGCCGCTTGCTTGTTTGCATAACTAAAGTTAGGATGATCCTTCCAACCGGGATTATAGGTATTGGAGTATGGATCGTACCTTGGCCTTTGATTTGGATATAAAGCATTTACTTGTTCGGTCTCACCATCCGAAATAATTACATGGCCATCCTTTGAATCATTATCTCCATGTTACCCATCCTTTGATCAAGATGTGATGATGAATCACTAACTTCATGCACTCGCCTAACCATTGGTTCATCTCTTGTGTAGAATTGTTGCGAGTTTGCAGCCATACTTTCAATCAACTCTCTAGCTTGGGTCAAAGTCTTGTTCATTAGTGCACCACCACCCGCGGCGTCAGAAGAGACCTATCACTTGGGTTGAGAGCTTCGTAGAAGTATTTGAGTATCATAACGTCACTAAATTGATGGTGTGGACAGCTTGCCACCAACCTCTTGTATCGCTCCCAACATTCATACAACGACTCTCCCACATGTTGCTTCAATCCACAAATCTCCTTGCGAATTTGAGTAGCTTTGGATACGGGAAAATATCTCTCGAGGAAAAGTTTCTTCATACCATTCCATGTTGTGATACTTAGGAAGGCAAATAATATAACCATTCCTTAGCATTGCCCGCCAAAGAAAACGGGAAAGCTTTCAACATTGCTCCATCCACATTAGTCTCCGGTGGAAGCATAGCCATAACTATGGTATATAAGTCCATAAGATGTTTGTTTGGGTCCTCATTCACCATGCCATGGAACTTCGGTAACTCTCTAATCAACCCCGGCTTGATCTCGAAAGTTGAGTTAGTTTGGATACACCATTGTTGTGTATCAAGCTTGTGAGAAGCTAGGTCATTGAGTGTACGTTCAGCCATTGTTTCTTCCTCTTTGTCCGAATCACTTGATGAAGAAGGAGGAAGTGGAGTGTTAACCGCTCGAATGAAATCCTTTAGTTGAGTGCCGGATCGAAGACGTATTGGACTCGGTCTACCCTTTTTAAGCATTCACCAAAGGTATAACACCTGAAACAAGATTCTCAAAAACTAAGTTAGATACGGTAAAGAATCTAACAAAGCAAGAATAAAGAAAAAATAAAAATAAAAACAACTAAAATCGTCCATTTGCTCCCATAAATTATCTTGTTTTAAACAACGGCGCCAAAATTTGATGCGTGTCGTAGGTGCAATCAAATTAATATCTTATTTCCACTCAATTAAAAATAATATAATGGAAGTCAAGTTCGTTCCTACGAGGAGCAAGAGATTCTAGTTGTAAAAATTGTCACAAAGGGGGGATGTATAAAGCAAAAGAAAATAAACAAAGCAATTAAAAGCTAAAGTTGAAATCAATAAGAGAGACAAGATCAAGGAATCCTTCTTCGTTGCAAAACAATGAATCAAGTTATGTTTTTCATCCACATGTTATTAGTCACAGATTATCACCAACCGTAGGTAAAGCGACTAGATCGGTGCTAAACCCCTAAATCCCTTGTATCACTGGGATACGAAGTTCTCGACTACCGGATTCTATTTACCAAACCACCTAGTAGTAGATCACTCTAGATGTAATTTAAATAAACGCATTAAGATTTATAAATTTATTAGGTCAGTATTAGTAGTTAGATTCTTAGATCAAGGTCTACTTGCTAACGTTGTTTTCACACACAATTGCTCCAAGGAATCCCTCCGCAAGGTCTCGTGTTTGCTACTTATGTAAAGAGTCAAGAAACGATTACTTATTCCCTAACTTTCACTAGCTTTAGATCAAATTAACAAATCAATTTAGCGTGCACTCTAAACAATCTATTAATCAATCATGAATGAGTAAACATTCCTATTAGTAAAAACAAACGATAATCATGTGAAAAACTTCAAGATAGAATTGAAACAAAACTCAAATCATATATTAAGAACTAGGAATTCATCCTCAATCAATAATAAAATTAGCTACTCATGTCTTTGAAATTCACACAAATAATTAAAGGGAGAATTTTCAAGTTCACACAAATAATTAAAAGAAGAATTTTGAAAAGCAAGCAAAAACACAAGTATTGTGTGTGTAGAGAGGTGTGTAAAAGATGTAAAAAACTTCTCTATTTATAGGCTTCAATATTCTCCAAATCTTCCAAGGAATAGAATCCTCATTCCATAGTAATTCAATTTCCAAATTCAAGTCTTTCTCATATTCCATCTTCTCTTTCCAAATTTGAGCCAAATTCTCCATCCAATTCCAAGTCCAAGTCTTCACACCCATGAGTCTAGAATATTCTCACAAAATTCTGCAATTTTGGCCGCCGAAAAACTGGTATTATGGCCGGAAATTGGCCGGAATCCGGCAAGAATAGTCATCGCCGTCACCTGAATTCTTCGCCGTCACTGGTATATTCGACGGAATATTCCGTCAGTCCACCGTTAGGACTAACGGTCAAAAGGGTCAAACCGTCAGTCAACCGGGTCAACGATCCAACTCGGTTGGGTCAACTCGGTCAAGCACCGAGTCAGAGTATGAGTCAGAGTCAGCCCAGTCAGCACCGAGTCAGAGTCTAACTAGCCTGACTAGACTTGGCATGAGCTCTTGCAGGCCTAAGCTTTGCTGCACTATCATTGTGCTTCATCAATTCATGTTCAGCCAAGATGGCTGTGCATCCTGCAAATCCTATCTCAACACCATTTCCAGCTCATTTTCATCCATTCTCAACACAAAATCTGGTGCCACCTTTTTCTGCTTCATGTTCTAGCCATTACAACCACACAATTTCTCCATTGCCACTGCCAATCATATCACAAAGCTCTCTGAATACATCAGCTACACTTCATTTCTTCTCACTGCGATCATTTCATGAACCACCAGCTAACTCCTCATCTTGAGCTCAATTCTCGCTGTAAACTCGAATCGGAAAACACCCATTCAGCACAACCACCATCTCCAATCTCAGCTGCATCTCAAGCCACTGCTCCAGCCAACAACCATTGCAACACATCCTGCACTTCAATTCAAACACCAAGAAACTGCACAGAAATATACCACCTTCATCCAGCTGAATCTACTACCCCAGAAACCTGCTACTGCAACCAACACCATCACTTGATCTTCCTGCAACTTCTCAATCTCACCTGCAAGTTCATACATTCACTGCAACACCCAATGGCAGCCCTGGCCCTGAATCACAAACCTTGTCTCACTTTTACATCAGCAAACTCCCAAACTTCACAGCATTGCCCTGTAACTCTGCCTAGTTATTGCGCTCACCAACTTCATCTCTTCTTGCAGTCCTTGCATCACAACAGCTACTGGGACTTAACCATCTGAGCTGCATCCACCAATTCAACCAACAACTACTTACTGGCAGATGCAACTTCAATTCAATCCACCAGAGCCATATAAACCCTGGTTCACTCTTCCATGGCTGCAAAATCGAACCACTATCTTAGCTTCAATCTCTCAAATTCATCATCAATAACAGCTCCGATCCACGGCAACACAGTGTACTCAATCTTGAGATAAACCCATCTCAGATAATCCATCAAAAACCCACTCTGCTACTGCAATTTCTGGATCAAACCCCAATCTTCATTTTCATCTCAGATTCAACCTCCAATCTTCCATTGAGTTCCCGATCTAATTCATATACGTCAATAGCAGAAATTCATCATCGCTCTTCTCGATTCACAATCATTCCCGAGCAACACAGGTACCCTCTTTCTTCGTCTGGATCTGAATCCCATTTCCTGAGCATCAACAGCACCATTAACGGCATCAGCTTCGAATAATAAAATGCAGGTCAATCAAATTTCCATCTGCTTCTCTCGATCTGCAATTCATGGCAGCATCAAAACCCTACTTTAATTTAGTCATCCTCAGTTCCTTCCATGCACTAATTTTCCACTTTTCCCCGGTTTCATAAGCAGCAGCCTTTTGTTTCTCACTTTCAGAGATGTAATAATGAAATGAGAAATGAAAAACAAGTTTCTCTCGATTTAGGGTTAAAGAGTAGGGTTTGTTATTCAGTATCCGGTTACCTTGCTAAGGGTTAACCATCTGGAAGCCCCTTAACATTTGCTGGTCTGTGTCTAGTATTCCTCCCAAAAGAGTTGCCCCTTAACCTTGACTGGGCTCCAGATAGTGTTCGCCCATGAAATGACAATTTTGCCCTTTTGCCTCAAATAGAGTAATTTCTTCTTCTTTTCCTCCGTGTGACTCCAAAGTAGCTACAAAACTCAAAACAAGCGTAAAATACATAATTTACAAGAAAAAATAGCAAAGAAAGCATAAACAATCGATAGTAAATATGATGTATTCTACACCCTATCAAATTTCAAGTCTCCACATACCTTTTAGTCGATGAAGTTCCACCAGTTCCTTGAGTAGTCCATTGTATTGTATGATGATTTCCATGGAGTCTTGAGCTCAACTACACTTTCTATCCTAGTCCGAGACCTTTAGCTATAATAGGCTAGAAATCAAGACTTATAGTTTTGATCACTAATATTGACAAACATGCTTGAGATAGCAATGCATGCGAGTTCGACCGAGCAATGCTCTAACAAAAATATATATGTATTTTTGCTCCCTCATGCGAGCATACGTCTTTTAAATAAGAGTATATTTTCAAAAATTCATGAAAGCTCATAGACAAAAAATTAATTACTAACAGACGCATGTCTATTTAAGAAAAATGAAACTTTTCTCTCGTACGAGCATCCACCTTTGAAACGAGAGTTTATTCCCTTTTGTGAAATCTCACATATTTATAAAAAATAAAATTTTGGATTTCGTGAAAGCGCATAGACAAAATTTTTATCATTAGACTCAAGTCTATTTTGTTTGTTTCTTAAACTAACGAACGAACAAACGTCTGTTCCTAAAACAAGGATTTATTTTTTGGGATGGGCCCGTAAACGCTAAACCGACCAAAACTGGACGTCTAACCGTCCAAATCAGCAGTGCCTCGTCTCTCCTTACTCATGAGATGACACTCTATCACAATGCCAGAGTCCTAACCTGGGCATTTGCTCGTACATGACATCATTGGAGCAAATCGGGGATTCTGAAAATGCCTTTGTACGACTAAGTTCGACTGCTTATCTCGTCCACTGGAAAATCACCATCCAATGCTTACTGCGGAACATGACTGTCCCTCACTAAGCATGGGACTTAATGTTGATGGTGGATTTTCAACAAGGGCTAAAATAGTAAAATCATGATACTTCATGTATTTGACCCGGCTTCAGGAACGCATGTGGCGATTCATATTTTATGATCCGTGAACCGTTTCACGATCTCTGACTGAGTGAGCATTCCTCTCAGAGTAATGATGAATATGTTTCTCGAAAGGCCTCTAGCTTAGCGTTCGATGCTACACACAATTCATCATACCTCTATGTAAAATCAAATGATTGGGCGGTTCTCTAGACATAATTGTTTGTTAGAGGGCTTAACGCCTTCAGGACATCACGCCGCTCGTTGTTCCCTGACTACATAGAGAGACCCACCTCTACATAGAATAATGATTGGTCAGTTCTCTAGAGATAATTGTTTGTTAGAGGGCTTAACGCCTTCAGGACGTCGACGTTGCACGTTGTTCCCTGACTATATAGAGAGACCGTGTATAGATTCAGGCGTCTCTCTAGATATAATTGTTTGTTAGAGGGCTTAACGCCTTCCAGACGTCGACGTTGCACGTTGTTCCCTGACTATGCACCCTTCAGAACGAGTATGATGCTTCAACTATCTCATATATCGATTCTTCAAATAGATTAATTCTCTCGTGACATTCATCCACTGAATCCCTAGAAAATAATCTACCTAGCTGGCCGGCCATGCCCTAGCCCTGGTCAGTCCCACACCTTGCAATCCCTTGTTTTCATAATTATTATTTCCCTCATGTCATGAAACTCCTCTGTTTGAGCAAAAGCCCTGATTTCCATATTTTCTCAAATATTGCTCAAACGATGAAAAAGGAAAAAAGTCAAATGCTCACATGACCGACTAGGCTATTCACGAAAAATATTAAAATATTATTATTTTAATATTCTCAAAATTTTGATTAAACGAGCAAAGTCATACTTGCTCATTCGAGTAAAATCAATAATTTCAGTTAAAGATCGAACTCTTCTGAAAATCCAAAATATTGCTCAAACGCACACCATAAAATACCAAAACTCTCAGGACTGAGACAAGAACATTATGGTGACACGTGAATGCTACCTTGACTGACCAAGGATTCCCCTAAGGCTTGCAAGGAGCCGTTCCCACACATCTTTATAATTTTGACCTAATTTGCTCAATTGCTCATATTTGGTCCAAACTCTTTCCAGCCAACTTGGAATTTGCTCAAACGACCATCAGCTGGTCCAATGACCACCAGATCCGGTCCCATGACCCCTTGGTCGGTCCCTCACTTCTCCATAATTAGGTTTCATCACCTAATGCTCAGACGAGCACTATTCTAACGAATGATTAAAACATCATTTAATCATCCTTTCACCAACTGGTCAACAAAGGACTTTGGTGCATGCTCACACGAGAATCTTGGCACTACATGGTCTTCCATCATCCCATGTATCCGGTCCCTCCTTCACTCAGTGATTGATTTTCAATAAATCATCAACTGATCAATCGATCAAAATTAGGGTTTCAAACTGAATGCTCTGCAAATCATAATTTTGAGAAGGTTTAAACATTAATAATTTTATGTTGATCCAGCGATCAACATCTTAATTAATTATATAATATTCAATCCAGCTGTACCAATATTTTAATTAATATTTTATTTGGTCATGCTACCAATAATTCATCAAACGTGCAATATTCGCTCAGACAAGCAATATTTGCCCACACGAGGAATATTGATCTAACTATCAATGTTCAGTAATTTTACTCATACGAGTAAAATTTGCTCAATCCATCAATATTTATTCAACTATCAATATCCAACAATCCATCATACAAGCAATATTTTCTCAGACAAGCAATATTTGCTCAGTTCATCAATATTTATCATGATCCAGTTATCAACATTTATTCAAGAACTATACGTCTCAACATACATGTTCAATCCATGAATTACTGAGCATTCGTCAATCATGCTCGATTCAACAAAACTTAGACTTACTGTCTAATCAAGTCAACGACTGACTAATCAAATACACATTTGCTTTGCAGACTCCACGTTTGTGAGACATCAATCACGTCACATGGGGGATATTAACTAGGGTTTTGGTCTGGCGGCTTACGACACGTGTGTTCATCCACGATGAGAAATGTGAGTGAGTTGTGCAAGCGGTTGAGGGAGTTAGAAAAATAGTGGGTGGACGATCAACCAAGTCTTCACACGACATGGAACTGATTTTACCACGATCTTCCACTTTCCCACTCTTTCACTCAAGAAACCGTCACACTTACTAGGATCAATGTGTTTACTATTATGACAATATAAATAAGTTCAAAAATCGATGACTGAAGAACAACAATTCTTGATTGAAACTTATTTCCAGAAATTAGCAGTTCATCAATTTGCAGAAACCCACAACACATCCACAATCCTTGATCATCATTGATCCCACACAATTCCCAGCTTCCCTCCTACAGATCAACCCATCTCCCTCTTTGTGACCACATTGACTCTGGAACGACCATTGATTTGGTTTAGGCCAAAGTCCTACAGATTCATCTATCGAACTCAAAGCACTCATGTGCAGTGCATCTGTTTGAGGTTAAGAAGTTTGCTAGGTTGAGGAGTCTCGTCCGCACGGTCGTCTCTTCACTTTCCAAAAAAAACCAGCAAATCATTTTTCCCCATCTATAGTTGGTTTAGAATATGTCTCTGAATCATTTTCCTAACACTAATGCATTTATGAATACATTTCCACATAAAATGTAAAACTTTAAGTGGAAGATTCATATTCCATAATTTTTTCCTAGGGAAAATATTTTGGTTACCAATTTTGCTGCTTTGATATTGATCTCTAGTACTGTTATAGGCTGACTTCGTAAAAAATTCCATATTCTTATTTTAGGTCCATCTAATCATATCCTTCAAATAAGTGGGAATTTTAATCCTTCAAATATGGGTAACTATATGAAAACGCGGGGGCATAACACAGACACCGGAATTTTTGTCAACGAGAAAACCACAAATGCAGAAAAACCCCGGGACCTAATCCAGATTGAACTCCAAACTGTATTAAGCGCTACAGACACTAGCCTACTACCAATTAACTTCGAACTGGAATGTAGGTGAGCCCGAAAAGGTATCCCACTGATTAAGGACAGTGACACTCCTTCCCAGCAGAACTCCGCGCAATTGATTCCCTTAGCTGACATCACACCAAATAAGAGTTGCTACAACTCAATTGAAGACTTTAAACCAAATCTGCCTCCCACAGATTAAGGCTATATATGATTTCCTTTTACAATCAAATAGTTTGATCAAAGGTGTGAAAATTGATAGCAATAGACAAAGTCTAGCTAACCTCAAAATCCGTATTTATGCAACCGAAGTGCATCCTAGATTATTATTCACCTCACAAGTATAAAACCTGTGGAATCAACAAAGTATGAGATGAAGAGAACTTTGATGATTTATATCTATCTTGATCAAGTGAGAGACTTAACAATCGATCATGATACATGAGTTATCAAGGAAAGATAACTGGACATGGCTTCACGAATCCCTAGGAAGACTTTGTAGTCTCTAAACCCTAAAAGGGTTAGGAAGAGGACGACTCTAGATACAACAAGGACACACCAAAAAGTAGTGTCGGGATTCAAAGATCCAAATTGCTTGAAGTTTTGCTTTTATAGACATTCAAACCATATGTTGCTTTAGGTTTAAGCTAAGATAGCTTTGGAACCAAGCAAAAATATCCACCATTAGATGAATCTTTGAATATGATTTACATAAACAAGATATACAATCTGGTTAGGTAAAACCTCAACCGAACTGTGTACAAAGACTATGTTCAACATGGTTAGCCGAAACTAGCCTGTTTGAACTTAAAAGCTTAATATTCATGTTCACAAACACACAAGACATTAACTCTGAGTCACAAACATGTAATCAAAAAAGTCTAGTATTTTTAGAGAATTAATAAAATGTTAATTATCTCGTAGAAATAATTTAAGCGCACTTGAAAATATAGTTGACATGGTATAGGTGTACAAAGTACAAATACAATTGTCGTTTGTGAGTCGGTTCAATCATAGTACGTGTACCGGTTTGTAAACATTAAATCAAACCGAGTTCCGGAGTTAACAGAACTTTCATAATTAGGTCTATGACTAAAATACTTCACTTTGGGGATTCGTGAAGCCTGGTCCGACTATCTTTTACCTTGATAGTTCGGGTATCCTGATCTTGCTTTTCTATTATTGAGGTTTTTGTAATCTCTTTCAGGAAAGATAGATAGTAATAGCAAAGTTCTCTTCGTCTCAGACTTTGTGATTCCTCAAGATAGATATCTGAAAACTATTCTTAATTGATAAGTTGAAGATTGTTCTTGAGAGGTGGTAAAAAATCCAGGCTTCTCATCTAAGTGAGTGTAAGGTGTTCCGGATTTGTGAGGTTTGCTAGCTTTGTCTATTGCAAACAAATTTCCATACCTTGATCTTTGATCTAAAGGGAAATGAAATATGTTTATCTCTGTAGAGAGACAGATTGGTATCGATAATCCTCATTTAGGTTGAGGCGACTCTTAGGTTTGTAAAGGACATCACCAAGGGAATCAATTGTGTAGAGCCTTGCGAGGTTCAAGAGGCGTAAGGAGCATGACTTTAATCGAATATCTAATAGGGTGGATTCGGTCTCAATTATATTCCAGTCCGAAGTCCGATAGTTATGTAGCTGCTTAATACAGTTTGGTGTTCAAATCTGGACGAGGTCTCAGGGTTTTTCTGCTATTGCGGTTTCCTCTTTAACAAAACTTCCGGTATCTTGTGTTTTCCCTTTCTGCATTATATTGTTTATATATATAATTGGATTTATACAAGTATTACATATATAATCTTATTAGATACGTCCATATTAATTGTGATCAATTACGAAACTCGTTCTTGTAGAAATCGTATCTTGAAAGACAGGATAACAAGTTTCATACTTGCGAATTCCGATTGGATTGTTTAGATATGACTAGATTGATCTTTGATATTGATTTTTGGGATTGTCCAAGTACTCTTCTTAACAATTAGGTTCACGAAATCTATTGTCTATACTTTCTGATTAAGAAGATATAAAGATATAAACTCTATATACATATTTTCAATGATCATTAAGTTGGTCTACTTGCAATTGTATTAGGTTTTGTCCAATACAGGTTACCGGACGAAAAAGTTGGTGGTGTAGTTGGTACCCTCCCCTTTTTAATACTTCTATCAAATAAACAGTTAGTGGTGCACTTGGTACCCTCCCCTTTTCACTTTAAAGAAAGTTGTGCCCCATGCAGAGTTAACGCTGAAAATCGTCATCAGAATACACATATCCAGGAACAAAATAATCATACATCAGCTTCTCGTGGTAAAAATATCGCTCTCGCCACGCCTGTGTTCTTTTGAATATTTCTTTTAGCTCTGAAGGCCTAGGTATTATCCTAAAATGTAATTGCAGCATAGTATTTGGGCGCCTTTTAGCCTCAGCTGAGTCTACGTTCCCTAATCTCCATATACATTTCTTGCTCTTCCTCGTGTAAATCCATATCCATTTTCATTTACTCTTCAGAAGAATCAAAATTAGGATTCATGGTGCAAAAATTGAGAGAAATTGATTTGTATAACAAGGGTGTGATTTGAGGGAAGAAAATGGTGAGACATTTATATTGACGTGAAAATAATCTTGCCTATTTAGCCATTCGCGACATATATTTTTCGCGCGTCAAATACTATATTACTTCGCCGATTTTGTTTATCTGTATGGCATGGAAAATTTTGGTTTTTTGTCATTGCCATGAATTCTCCCTAATGGGGAAGATTAACTCTTTGAAGAATGATAGGTCCCAAATAAAAACCATGGGATCCATCATAAATATTTTGGGAGAGTCGGTTTTGGCATTGTTTGATACATATTGTCAGCTCGGAATTTTTGAAAACAAAAAAGCTGCATTAGCATCCTTCTTTATTCCCATGGGTCTATTACAGATACAGTGAGCACATAATAGTCAAGTTTTTTTTATTGTTAGAAGCAGAGAATGCACAATATCCAATGGCAATAGAAAAATCGGAAAAAGAGGGGAAAAAAAACTACCTCACAAAGAAAAAAATCCAAATAAATAACAAGTCCATATGTACCCTAATGCCCTTAGCAGCAGCCTAAGCTAACATCAAATCTTTAGCGTCAGTTCCTAAGCTTATGTCTTGAAAGAATATTTTTACTCGAAAATGGGACCATTTCTCCAGGTAGTAGTATTTTTATATGGGTAAGAAAAAGTAACCTCAGTTGGACTGTCGTAAGATTGCTACCGGAGGTTGATTTCACACGGAATTACCAAATTTATATAATATAAAACAATATGCATGTAATACCCCAATATTCGGCAGTGGGTGAACGAATGCAATATATGTAATAGTTTATCCTTTTCTAAGACCAAGGCCTTTCCAACACAATTGGCACCAGATTTGGCAGAGAACCTTCTATTAAACGAGTTCAGGCGGGAGTAATCCACGGATTGGTGACCTCGTGGTAAATTTAAATTGGATTACCGCATAAATGCCCGTTGAAAACCCCACACTTCCGGATAACCACACTGGCTAAGTAGAGACAATATCTATGGAGGGACGGGTCGTTACAAATGGTATCATGGCCGACGATGGGTCACCTGTTGAGGGTGAGAGTACGTTGGACGAGATAGGAACGTCGGAGATCTGGGCTTGTATATATAATCTGGAGCCGAGGACGCCTCCAATTTAAGGTGGTGGTATTGTAATACCCCGATATTCGGCAGTGGTTCGCCGAATGGAATACATGTAATGGTTTATCCTTTCCTAACACCGAGGCCTTTTCAGCACAATTGGCTCCAGAGTTCACAAAAAACTTTGCAGTTAAGGGTGCTTGGACTAGAGTAATCCAGGGATGGGTCACCTCCCAGAATTCTGCTGCCAGGTGACCATAGCCGAGCCCGTTGAAAACCCCACACTACCGAAGTGGCTAAGTGAGGACAATATCGATGGAGGAACGGGTCATTATAATTCATCAATAGATTTACTGGATTGATAATCTTTTTTGGAATTTGTTAACCTCCTTTAATAGCTTGGATCGTTGGAGGAGCTCATTCGAAATTTAAGGCTTGCATGAAACATCTACATTTGGGCCCCATCGAATAATTTATTCCGGAAACAATATTTTATGAATTCTAGCTTTGCGTACAAACCTGTTTTGAGGCATACTGATTTTTTTTAGGCATACCTAATAGTGCCAAAATAGGGTCACTAGATAAAAAACACCATCACCCTTTATCCGCCCTTTTTTAATAATGACATAACTATCCTTACTTAATTAGTTTTAATGATCACGATTAGATCTAATGATAATGATTAATTAGTAATGCCAATGATTGATTAAAGTTGAGATGTTAGTGTTATGTTAGTACAAAAATCAGATGAGAGTTGGGTTTTTTTTTAGAGGAAGAAGAAGTGAAAGAAAAAAAAAAACTTAGATTTTTGAGAATATTGCAATTCAAGATGGAGGTTCAAATGACGAATGAGAATCTTCATCTTGTAAACAAAATATAATACATGGGTATGTTTAATGTTCTTTTATAGGTTGAATTCCTCAAAAAACAGAATTTTACATGCAAGTTCGGCGAACCAGAGAGAGGTTGGGCTGATAACTGGTATGATACATAGATGTTTAGTTCGGCTCAAAATCTAGCAAAGTCGCATCAGCCGAACATCATCGAATTCCAAAACTTATTCAAGTCGGCAGTTCGGCTCAAAACCTAGCGAGGTACAAACCAGCCAAACATCATTGAATTTCTGAACCAATTCAAGTCAAAAGTTGGGCTCAAAATCTAGCAAAGTCGCATAAGACGAAAATAATGTTTCCATAAATCATATACTAGGTTCGACTCAAAATTGATATTTCAAGATCAGCATAACTGATCTTCTGAAGAAAAAAAAAATGAAGAACAAGCCTAGGTTCGTCTGATAATTTCACGACTTCTTGAACCGAACCTACCTCTGTAAACCCTAATTTCATCTTTGAAATATGATTCTTTCGATCAAACAAAATAAAATCAATCACAAACAAGATGAGTTTGTTACAAATAACTTCTAATATACATCTGAGAGCGATCGGGATTTGGATTTCGCACCCCAACATCGCTTAGTTCGATTTGTGCTTCCTTTGTTTGATTATTTTTTTAATTGAATTAGAGTCCAAGCTGTTTAAGTTTAAAGGTTATTTTGATTTTTGATTTTTGATTTTAAGTTTTTTAGAGTAAAGACACTTTAGTAATTTAAATTGTTTAAGGATATACAAGTAATTAAACTATCCTTTAGACACCCCTTATAAACCCACCCTAGATGGGATAATGAATAAGTATGCCTAAAAAGAAATGAGTATGTCTCAAAACAGGTTTCTTTGTGTATAGTTGGAACTTGGGAGTCTCTGTTTGGGCTGTGTTGGCTCATGGCTATACATCCAGATTGGTTGCTAACTTGCTATTATGGGGATGTAGGCCCATAGTCGTACTTACTAGGATATGACCCGTGCCGTAACGGCACGGGGCTATGAGTTGTTTTGGTGTTGGTTATTTTTTTTTTCTTGGGAAAATACAATGAGCTGAGTGTGTGAAATTTGGGGGAATGATAATCTTTCTTAAACTGAATTCGAAGCTTTGATCGATATTATTAACATCAACAAACTTGAAAACCTAAAGTCCCTAGCGGGAACTCGTAGAAATTCATAGTTTGATAAAATTAACTTGTTGACTGCATTCCAAATTAAAAATGCAGTTCAGTCATGATTTAAATAGATTTTCATTTTGAGCTAAAAAAAATCAATGCAATTTTTTTCGAAATTCAAAAAGTTGAATGTGAGCCGGGAACTCTTCTTTCATATCCTTAAAAAGTGTTATATCTGCATTAATTTTTGGAAGCGCTAATTATTTTCAAAAATGAATATTGACCGTGTGCTCGTATGAATGTATAATTGGCATGTAGATTTTCAATCAACATTTTAGGAATATAAAGAAGGGTCCAGATTAATTCACATATTGATTTTACCTATGACAATGATTTAGATTTTTAATGAGAATTTATTTGGGTGTTACTCCTCTCATTTAATGTCAAACCGTTACTTTTATTCTAAATCAAACGCCCATTAAATTAACTCTTAATTTAATCTTCATTTAATGTCAAACCGTTACTTTATTTCCTCACTATGTATAAATAATTTAAGACGGCCTTCTAAGATAATAACAAATACTCACTTTATAAACCATCAAAGGTTATAAATATGAAGAGATGTAATTTCAGGGTTTATATGATACAAAGATAATCAACAAACATATACACGACTCTAATCCAACCAAGAGTATGAAAAGTTAAGAAATGTTATTTACCCACCAAAGTTAAGGGCATAACAATGAAACCGTCATTTTCTTCGTCATTTATTTTCACTCCATGTAAATCCTATAATTTTGGCCTGAAGAAATCAAAGTCTAATTGGATAATTCCCTATCCAGAGAACAAAAAATTGTGTAAAAAAAATAGAAATTAAATGGTATGGTATTAAAAAGTCCCTAACATAAGAATCAAAATGAATAGATAGCAATCATATTTGATCAATAACTTTTGACTGCAAATGAAAAAACAAAATTGAAATAACAAAATAAAATAAAATTACTCATGGATATGGTTTTGGCATCCCGGCTTTCACCACGTTGGGTGAACTTAGCGAAGAACGACTGCTTTCTTGAAAAGATTGAAGAATTGTCTATCCGGCCACGATACAAACGCTAAGACAGGCAGTTTTTATTTCACATAATAGGTCTTGCTATTCAAAAGGGTGTTGGAGCTCCCAAATAAATGGACAATTCCCTTCTTTATATGCCTAAATGGGAGGAATAACTCCCAAATAAATGACATTAATTAATGGGCAATCAATTTAAATTCATTATCTTAGGTACAATTAATATTATGTGAATTAATCGGACCCTTCTTTATATGACTAAAATATAGATTTAAAATCGAAATACATAGCTTAATCGAACCATTCTTTATATGCGAGAAATGAATCGAATAACTTAAATAGGTGCCTCAATCGGGCCGTTCTTTATGTGTCCAAACTGTAGATCTCCGTCCAAATAGAAAAACACCATTGTCTCTTATAATATAGATAAGTAGCTCATCCTGTACGGAGATGGTTTTTGGCTAGGTGATGGTGCATTTGGCACCGGGATTCAATTTTAAGGTCTGAGACAAAGTTTCATAGTTCCGGCATTATGTTTTTTTTTTTCATAATCAGAAAATTTTACAACTACTTTATCTTTACACTCTCGCCGAAACTTTTCAAATATAGTAGGCACCTGATAGACTAAAACCATCAAAATTGCTGCTGGTACAAATTCACACATTCGGTGTACCTATTCAGTAAATCCTGTGGGTACAGAAAGTTTTTTCTCGTATGGATTTGGTACACCGGTATAACTTATAGCAATCTAGAAAAACAACATTATGCATTTGAAATTATGGAGTTGACTTGTCATTTCCCATCAGTAAAAGCGAGTATTCAGCAGAGCAGAGCGCCGAAACATTTCTCACCAGTAAAAGCGAGTTCTGCTGACCCACTTGACTGATATTTTACTGGATCCCACCGTTAGATTAGGACCAAACGGAAACACAAAGATAGTACACTAGTACTTATTCTGTCAGGGAGAACTGAATCTATTAGCTACCGGAATCTAGTAGCAGACTAGATGGACCAACCAATTAATTCATTGGATCATGGAGTGAATCTTATTCTTGAATCTTTCAGCCACCCTTTGTAGTTGTCTCCCACTTTTTTGGAAACATCTTATCAACGGTAGGCTCTCTCTGGCTCTAGCTGGGGTATATTAACTTTATTTCTCAATTACTCTTCCGGTCCCCCACCACCGTCTGATGCCGAAAGATTGCCTTAAATTCTGCTGAAAATCTAACTAGATGATGGAACATGTCTGAATCAGTGTCAAATTTTAGTCCAAGAACAACTTGCAAACTTGGTGCACTTAAATCTACACAACTCTCCAGGTATACTTGCAAACTTCAATACTCCTACTCAACCGCTAAAATTCATTCCCCCACAGAGAAGAAATCAAGTACTCCCTCCGTTCCGATTTACTCGACGTTGTAGAGTTTTTCACGGATATTAAGAAATATCAGAGAGAGTAAAATCTTTCCAATAATATCCATATTAATTCCTACTTAAAAGTTAAATAACCTAGTTTTGTGTTTCTAGAATATAGGGAAAGTTATCAATCCTACTTGGGATGTACAAGATTGAGTATATATCCTCCATGTGGTTTATTTAAAAGTAAGAGTAATTGTTTTTATGTTGATTACCATGAGAATTAATTTTCTGGTGTGATTCCAAAGCAAGGGTAGATTAGTGAAAATTGGGGAAAAAAAACTAAAACTTTCATCTAATTTGGAACACAAAAGAAACCTAAAAAAATAAGTAAAATGGAACGGAGGGAGTATATTTTTGTACATTCTTATAATAAATATAGATTGATAAATACAGTTTGTACTGTATTTTTGAAACGAATAGATAACTACAAAGTTTACATCCTATGAGATGTGTGATAGCGCATAACTATCTGCCACAAATGGGTAATTACTTACAAAATCTATGCACGTATGGGAGACTAATAATACTCCCATAACTAAACCTAATTAATGTACAAAAATTTCGATGAATGGAAATCAAACTAGACAAGCTTCTATAGAAAAATACGCAGCGGGTATGTATAGATGGATGACTAAAGTGAACATTTGCCATATTATCAAGCTGATGCAGATCTAGCAGAACAAGAAGGGAGATCTTTCGGGACAGTGGGTGCAACATGAAGGATTGGATTGTTGTTGAAGAAATTTGCAGGTTTCAATGCAAAGCTGGATGATACCGTAGGCATTATTGGGAAATCCTCTTGGCAAGGTACATGGTGGAACCCCAAAGTGTACCAAACTACAATGTCTTTGTTCTCAATAGAACGATCCCTGTCAGACCAAACAGCGAGTGTATCTTCCCCTTTACCTTGGTATACAAGAAGTCCTCCAGCCCACTGCTCGCTTCGATTGTATGGAGTTACCCAAATCTAACAAAATCAAAAGGTTAGCAATTGGTTTCCACTGCAGTTTACAAAAAAAAAAAAAAATGTGTACAAAATTCATGTCATTTTGTGAGGTTGAATTACCTGATTGTCAGTGAAGGCACTTCGGTGCTGGGGAGGATCATTATGATCTAGCAAACTAGCAGCGGTACCGGCTGGCACAACCTTGTAACCAGACGGGTTCCCAATCTTAGATTTCTGAGATGGGTTCACGACATGAAACTCTGACGGGTCATAGAGTTTGAACTTGATTTGTGCATCTTTTTCTGATTTTATAACATGTTTTTTAGTTCTCAAAAAGCTTTTTCTAGGCGATTCACCTGGTACAGTCTCTTCTTTTACCAAATGCACTTTGACGAACGAATTATCTGGCTCGTCAATATCCATGTCTAGATGAAACGTTACAAAATGATCGTGTACAACACCGATCAAATTTTCCGATACCAATGGACCTGACGTATTCTCTTCTTCCGGTATTTGATCAGCATTATTGTAATGAGTTCCTTTCACCATCAACATTCCACTTAGACCTACCTGTTGTTCAAAGATGCATCAATAATTTGTCACAATTTAGATGGAAAAAAGAGGAATAATTTCTATGTCGATTTTTTTTGGAGATCTCAAACGGAGTATACCTGGACACGAATTAATCCATCTTCTTGGAATTCCCAGTCTATGATGTAATCATAATTACCTACCGTAGATGCAGTTCGTACTACTAGAGTTACTTTTGGCCTTGCTTCTCTTATCTAGCGGACAAAATTTGAAATAGAAGTAATATCAGAAATTAACATTTTTATCAAAATTATTGTTCTACTAAAGAGGCGTGGCTTCGTTAATTTGGTATCAACTCCCCAGTCTTTGGTTATAAATCTATTAGGCCACTCGTTTGATTGATTATTCGCTCCCAAGTCCCAACTACTCGTTAAAGGAACAATCTTAGCTTTAAACGAGGTTACATGTATTGGAATAGATCATTGATTGAACCGGGCCGGTCATACCGAATTTTCAAAAGCCAGTGATTCAAATTTTCAGAAAAACAAAACTAATCTTGTTATTATTATCACAAGTATTTCGTCACGCGGTTCGCACGTGCTTTCCTTTTACTCTCTCATGGGACCTGAACTACTCTCTCCGATCTCTACACTTTATTCTCTCCCGATTTGTTATTTCTTTTTTCACTTTTACCTTTATGCCCTCATTTAATTTAGATGACAGTTATGAAGTTATGGGCAAATTTGGACTTTCAAAATTTACAGCTTCATTTTACTGTGGATGAACAGTACTAAGGGGTTCCCTTTATAATAGTAATAGATAGTAGTTTGAAATTTTAGAATTTAAATTCTTCTGTTCATAAGTGACAAGTTAAGTTGCACTGAATATGCAGGTGCAATTTAAATTTAATTAGGCCAGCCCGAACAAAAACAAGATTGCACATGAGCCAAAGATTTTGTTCACGGCTTCACGCAAATTTTTTGCTCATCATTTAAACCAACCATATAAATTAAGCTTGTTTTGTCTAATACAGTGTGATTTTAGTACGAGGAAAAGAATTTTCATGATTTATATGAGGTCGATATCCAGCTCTTGATCGAGTGATCGATCTGGTCCATCGATCCAATGGTCAGGATCACCAGGATTTTTTTTGTCCTATATGGACTGAAATCAGTTCTTAGTAGAGCTAATATCAGCCTATAAATTATAAATCATGAGAATTTTGGATGTTGATGTTAGTAGTAGTCATATGAAAGTTAAAAAATAGATTTTTTTTTGTTTTTTAATCGATTAAGAATTTGGTGTTAACGAGTTAAAAAATGGATTTCACTATGGGTTTTATGGTGCCAATATTTTTTTTGAACATAATATCCTATCAGCTTACGTTATTCATATGATTTTTTTGTGTTGCTTTTTCAACTTTGCAAGACAAAGCAACTCCTTGTTCCTAATAAACGTCGGTAGTTTGATTAATGTTTTTGTTCCCAACTGTAAGGGAAGAAGAATTTGAACTAGCTTTATACAGTAGTAGGTTTTATAAATTGGACTGACTCAGTATCTGAATCGGGGTCAAACTTGATTTTGAAAAAGGCAAGCAAATGTTTGAAATTTCATAAAAAAACAGAATTATAGATTTCAATATCTGTATTATTGTGTTCATATTTAACAAGTTAGGTTGCAATAATTAAGTAGGCAAGTTAATTAATAGGCCGGTAGAGTAAAACAAGAGGCACGTGCATTAGAAGGCCACTTGGATTTTGTTCGCAATTTCACGAAAATCTTTTGCTCACCATTATTGTTTTCTCCAATATGGTTATAGTAAGAACAAAAAGAATTTTAAAGGGTGATGGTAGTTTAGTACTTAATACGATAGTGAGAAGAAATGAACTGCTAATTAAGATTTTCATTTGGGATATTTATACCTCTGGTCTTCCAAAATCTGGACTTTCCGAGTGACGCCATCCGACCTCACCAGCGTACCGTTCGAAAATACAAGCCATATTCGATCTAACAAACGGCTTCCCATCAGCAGCAGCGAAAATACCATCCATGTAACGTGCGTTATGAGGACAATCGTTAAGTGGCACTAACGACATAGCAGTGAGACCCATACCATATTCTCCAGCATCCATATACGTCTTAAAATACCAACCTTCACTAGGGTCCATGTACGGTACAAAAAGCTCTGACGGGAAACCTTTGTACATCACACTTCTTAACATGCCAGTATCGGGATCTCGAACCTTAGCCTGTGAAATTATAACTCCGGCTCGAGCATCCGGTTTTAAATGGAACTCCCAGTTAGCCCAGTTCACTGTATGGCCATCAATAGTGAAACTTGGTCCAAGAGGTTGTTCCATGGATATAGGATTGATTGGTTTCATGTTTAATGGTTGCTTATTCTTTTTCTGCCTAGAGTACTGATAATCCGTGTCAGTTGCTTTCGGAATCGGAATATCATTTCCAGTATTAGCAATTTTTAGAATTTCTTTCTTTTCAAGATCTACCGTGACTGTTAAACCCTCAATGGGTCTCATGTAGTAATTCGTGGTACCTTGCTGTGAAAAACATTGGACCTTTGCCACTCGTTTACCTTCTTCATTTGGCCCGTACCAACCCGTGGCCAGTGCAATACAAGCTATGTCAGACAATCTTACACCTCTTGAAACGATAATTCGCTTGAATTCTTCGTTTTCTTGGGTTATAGTTGTCGCTAACTTTGTATCTTCGGGAAGGAGCATTGGGTACCCAGACGTCGGATCGATTTTATGACTAATGACCTGAGAAACTTCCAGGTCTACTACAAGAACATGAGAATGAGAATTCAAAAATGCAATTACTATAGCTTGTCTAGGAGGAAGGGTATGCCCTTTTTTCCATTCCAAAACAGTAGATTTTTCGGGTTCGTGTAGAGATAGAGTGTGAATAGAAGGATAATTTGTTGAAAATGGTGGGTGAAGTGAAAGAATGGTATTAACTTTGTTGATTTCCTGCAAAGTAAGTGGATCTAACGGATGTTTTGGAGTTTCAGTATAATGATCAATGGGTTTACGTAGATTTTCGTTTTGCAATAAAACATTTTTAGATTTTGAGTAAATTCTGTTCTTTGGAGTGGTGCACCATGAAGAGTATTCAGAACAGTCAAGAAATAATGAATCTGTGGGAAACCATGAACGTACTAGGGCTATAAGAAGAAGTGATGAAAAGAGAAGAAAGAAACAGTGTAGATATGTATTAGCTTCCATTTGAGGCTCTAATGGAAGCTTAAGTGACAAAGAGAAGAGAGATTAATAAAGGTGAATTATGAAGAAGAGCCACTATGTTCCAACGGTTTATATAGACACCAAAACTATGGGGAGGAATCTTTATGGTTGAAGTTAGGTTCGGATATCACTTTATGAGAGGATGTAAAAGGTCTTAAATTCGGCCACTCGCTTAGAAACAAAACTTGTATACACATGGAAGGGAAGAAAAAAAGTTCATTGTATAGATATCGAAAGCTATGGCAGGTGCGGAACCAAGGGTTACCCGCATGTGGAAGTTACCCACTCAGAGCAAGTCTTATGGTGGAATCCAACCTATTCCAGATGTGGAAAAACAGTGGAATGTCAAGTCTAAGTTTTTGTAATAAAAACGGTGAAAGTCCTAGTTTTTATACCACACCTCTTGCTTGCAATGTACACAATATAATCAATTCTATACCAGAGCTGGGCATAACATTCTCACGTGTAATCTCAGTTTAACTTAATCTGGGTTGCACAGACACGGACGTGTAGACGCGGACACGACACGATGCGGACCCGAATACTACAAAATTCTCAAAAAACTAGGACGCGGGCATGTATATACTAATTTTATTTATATATTATTTATGTATACTTTTTTTTTGAAGCATGAAATTTATTAAACTACTAAGGGACGGTTACAAGAGGGTATATAATACCTGGCTTGA
The DNA here is from genome assembly GCA_023531295.1 of Papaver armeniacum. NCBI lineage: Eukaryota > Viridiplantae > Streptophyta > Magnoliopsida > Ranunculales > Papaveraceae > Papaver > Papaver armeniacum. Next base: position 82,515 of record JAJJWW010015231.1, read on the forward strand.
TTGAGGTATACCCAGATTAATTGGGGTATACCAATTTTGTTCCCATCCAAAGGAGTGTGCTAAGGGGTGTCTAAAAGGTGTTAAAAGACCAAATTGCCCATACTAAAAAACCTTGCAAAAAAAAAACATATTAAAAAAAAATCAAAATCTTTCTTCTACACTCTAACTATACATGTGAAATCAAAAAAAAAAAAAAAAAACAAACGAAGAATCAAAACGAACCAAAAGTCGTGAGTGGTATTTTTTGTCGACCTTGTCGACCAAAATATAGTCGGCGAGGGTATAAGGTTGAATAACATGCCGACTTTTCATCTCTAAATTTAGTAATTACGGTGGTCGGAAAGATATCCATATCTATACCTTGCCGACTTTTCATAACATCCATGGCGACGATCGTAAATTTTTCTACGGTAGATAGGGTATTTTTTGAAGACCTTGCCGAGCTTATACCGCCGTGGTTTTTCAACCACGGCGGGGTATTTTTCTCAACGGCCCAGGCGGGGTTTTTTTTGTAGACCTTGCCGACTAATATTTTTCAATAGCCCTCTCCTGTGTGAAAAAAAAAATAAAGTCGGCATGTTCTTCATTTAAATACCTTGCCGAGCTTATACCGCCATAGGTTTTTCAACCGCCGGCGAGGTTTTTTTCACCAGCCGGCGGGGTTTTTTTTTGTAGACCTTGCCGACTAATATTTTTCAATATCCATCTCCTATGTGTCAAAAAAAAAAAAAAAAGTCGGCATGTTCTTCATTTAAATACCTTTGGCTAAAATTGGTCGGCATTTTATTCAAACAAAGACCATGCCGGCCATATATAGCCGGCACCTTATTCAAACGTATATCTTGCCGACCTTTGACATTTTTGAAAACCAAATTTTTTGATCGAAATCGAACTCATAAGACGGATTAAAGGTTTAACCTACTGGATTTTCATTTTCAAAATTTTAATCTAAACTCAATTAATTAACCTAATCAATTTTTTAGTGTTAATTAAACAAGGGCATATTAGCCATTTTGAAAATACAAGGTTAAGGGGTGGCTTGGCTTTACTTCAAAATGACCCTATTTTGTCTTATTGGGTATACCCCAATTAGTTTGGGTATACCCCAATCAAGCCAGGATATAATACCCCTAGATTTATCAATTACAATTAAAGATAGAAGCCATGAACCTACAGTAACATGATACTGGAGTAGAATAGCGATCTTCAGATCGAAGTTGCATCGGGGGCGGATGCTGGTGTCGAAGGTCAGAAGGCCTTAGGTCAATGCTTTCCACAAGAAAAGTTGTATTGTTGATGGACACGAAAGTGTCCGTAGGAACTCAGATGGTGGTAGATGTGTTCGACGCAAGTGATTAAAGTTGCTAGCCATGCCTTTGTATCTTGATGCTGCGGTGAGCTGCCCGACTGATATCTGTTTAATCCTTTGTTTTTCATCTCGATCCATAACTTCAAAATGAGTTGATTGACTCTTGAGGTAGAATCCAATCTCCGCCCTTGAAGGATTAGCACTAAAATGCTAAATTGCTATTATAGAGGTTTCTGAAAGCTTTCTAAAAATTGATTTTGATCTCTCCCCTTAGAAGTGCTAAAGCTAATACAAAGACTACTAAAACTGCGACTAAGAAACAAACAAAATTACAGACTCCAGCTGGATTACAACGACAAGGACTAAAGAGTCTAATACACTAAATTCACTAAAATCTAACAGATGAACAAAAGCAAAAGTAAAAACAAACCGAAATATAAGTTGTTGTTGGTAGAAATAGTGGATAGTCCACCATCCCATAAAGCACACAAATTAAGGTTCGTTGCTCATAGTTGTGATACCGGGTATTGAAACAAGTTCATGGTGTCCCTGTAGACAGTGTTGCTGCAGTTGGTGTTGCTGCTTGTGCTGCTTCCTATGATAGATTGACCGTCATTGCTGATTAACACAATATGTACTGCAATTTACTTGGCGCATTTACACTTAGTTCATAAATTTTCTCTCTAAGGTCCCATTTTTCATTATGAAATTACATCTTCCTAATAAAAGTGTTTCTTTCCAAACCATATGATCCAAAACAAGCATCCCCTCTGATTTTCTTGCCAAACACAAATCAAGAATATCCTATGAAGTCTTCATTTGTTAATACCAACTGATAAAATCTTCCAAAGCCCCAACTCGTCGGCATCAACCCAACTCGATAAAAACTCTTGCTTTGAAACTAAAAGCATCACCAAACTTATAGAACTCAAACCCAAGCAGAATCCCGAAACTAATGCAGAGATAAAAAAAACCCATCCTGAACCTAACATAAAAGATAAACAGGCACAAACGATCGGAACCAGGAAATGCCAACACGAAGGAGACATCCACCAACATTAACACAACAAAAATAACCCAGCGGAAAAGCGACAACTGGGAATTCTGGTGGGGTTTGATGGAAATAACGCCTACAAAAAACAAGTTCAAGGGAAAACATGGATAGGGCTAATAAGGAAGCTTCACCAGGCCAAAGATTGGTCCGGGAGAGAAAAGAGTTTCGGATCTGAAGCAAAAGGTTTACACAAACATGAATATGATAAGACTAAATTGAAGGGTATGAATACTGCAGATGAAATTTTGGTGGTCAATTTTTAAGGGATTTAACATTGAATTGAAATATGATTTATGCAGATAATGAGAAATTCTACATAAGATTAAGGCAAAGGTATCCAATTGACAAAGGGATTGAATCAGGACCGAGGGGTCTGAATAACCTCTCTAATCAAGGTATATAAGATTTCAGTAATGGTTAATCAGAGAGATTACCTTCCAATCCAACAAAAGACGGGAAAAAGCCATGAGCAGCAACAAAGAAATCAGATCTGAAGATGATTTTCGATGAAGAACAGAAGAGGCGAAGACGCCTTATGAAATCAAATCACAGGACCGCAGAATCACCAAAATAGCGAGAAAGTATGAAAAAAGGAAGGTATCACTTCAAACAATAAGCAAACGAACTAATTGTGTCTCATAGGGCCGGAGAACCAAAGTTCTAGCCGATTAACATTAATGAAATCATGGCGAGGAAATTTTTAGGGTTTGAAAAATCTTGAAACAGAGGTGGTTTGAGTGGGAAAGCGAGGAAAGAGAAAGGAGAAGGGGTGGGAGATCGGTTGTTATTATTTATATATACAATCATGTATTTACACAGCAAAGTCAAGTGTTTCGATTCTGAAAATTAGAAAATGATGCTACATTATGTTGTTTTTATGTATAAATTTCAAAAGAAAATAAGAGATCGTTTTTTTATACACGCCGAAGGTCAAGCAATCAAACACATGGCACAATCAAAATGCATTCTTAATTAGAACGATACATGCCCAACATAATGTCATTTCCAATTACAAAACCCTAATAAGGACCTAAATATCCGATTTATTCTCCCTATCTTCTTATTCTCGCCTCCTCTTCTTCACTTTCCTTCACCGTCGAATTGTTTTGCTTCATCTTCTACTAATACTAAATCCATATCTATCTAGTTATCTCTTCTTTTCCGTATTCTTTAACGTTTGTCCTTTGTTACCTATGTTGTGATAGCAGGACAAAAAATTATTCCAAGATATACTTTACCTTTGTATCTAGATGTATGTAGAATAAATGTTGGTGATCATTGTTTACTGACAAGTCTAAGTTTTTGTGGAATGTCAAGTCTAACCGTGGAAAAACTGCGGAATGTCAAGTCTAAGTTTTTGTAATAAAAACTGTGAAAGTCCTAGTTTTTGTACATAATGTACACAATATAATCAATTCTATACCAGAGCTAATATAGGATTAGTATTATTATTATTTTCGCTATTCGGAGATATTCAAGTTTGTGAAAATGTCCGAACTAGAAAGTTGTAGAATTCGTAGGTAGGTAAAGAAAAAAAAATGTACTATATAATAAGAAAATATAGTCTCGGTCCATAATAAATCTTAATTCTTCCACTGTTGACCGGAAATCTTAGAATCTAAAGTATGGGAATGAGGAAAGGAGACTCATTAGGCTAGGTCTAACCGTGGTCCAAGATTCAAGCTATTTTTTGGATCCACGTCACCAAAATACAATGCCTGGGTGCAATGGGAATCCGAGATTCCATGTTGATACGCGTTTTAAACTCGCAGCAGAAAGACGTTGAGTTTTGTAACCGCGTTTTCTAGGAATACTCAAAAATGTGGTTTCAAACTGCGTATTGACTGTGTTGACCGGAATCTAGGAAGGTATTGGAGGAGGACAACTTTGAAAGCCTTACTTACAGATTGTGACCTTGGATGCATAAGCAGCATAACCTGAGAACATATTTATTGAAATGATAATGAAACAAGAAATTTTTTGCTGCCGAGAAAAAGAATATTAATATTGCAAGGGTTGGATAACCTGGCGAGATTAGGGTATACCCAAACTAATTGGGGTATACCCAATAAGACAAAATAGGGTCATTTTGAAGTAAAGTTAAGCTACCCCTTAACCTATATTTTTGTAAATGGCTAAAATGCCCCCACAATGATTAACTCTAATTTAACTAAAATGATTAAATTAGTTAAATTAGTTAGTTGATTTAGTTATAAGTTGAGTTTTAGAAATCATTTAGAGAGAGAATTAGTATGAAGGAGTAGAGGAGATTTTGGGTTGGGGGGGGGGGGGTGGGGGGGGGTTAGGTTTTTGTGAAATTTGTGATATGAGTGAGATGAGTGATTCTAATCCTGATTTTGAAGTGGGGGAGTCTTCTAACTTTCCTCCTACAGATGAGTACTTGTATGATGATGTACCAGACCACGATCGAATGGATTACATGCATTACCCTCAATTTTATTTTCCTCAAACTCATGATGGGTATGGAAGTGATGAATGTATTGAGCCAAACGAAGAATCCAATGACCAAGAAGAAGAGAATGGAGTTGCAAGTAATCAGGTAGACAACCTAAGTGGTGAAGATTATGATTTTTCCATGCAAATGATCGATTTTTTTTTTTCAATTCTACTGTACAGGGTCGGCAAGGTCGACGCTTGTCGATCATGCCGGCCGTAAAAGCCGGTGTGGTTCTACTTTGCACAACGTGCCGTCTTTTCATGAGCAGTACCACGCCGGCAGTGTAGAAAATTTTAACCTTGCCGACTTCCATTTTTTGAAACACAGGAGCCTTTACTTGAAAATGCTTACGCCGGCATTTTCATGTTTTCATACCTTGCCGGCTGTTTCCATGTCGGCAATGTTTATATTCTATTACGTTCCGTCCTTTTCTAGCCGGCATTGTTTTATATGTCGACCATGCCGACCGTGGTAATACACATCAACTAAACTTTTGATGTTTTGTAGATTGTGGCATTGGTACCTACGGCGGATCAGCCTCAAGCTCAGAAAATTAGGGGTCCCGATACTTCCTCACATTATGCTAATGATTTAGAATGGAAGGAAAAAGACGACGCGGTCAATTGGATTGTTGAGAAAGCAAAAGAGAAGATGTGCGTTCTAGTGAAAAACACCCAACAAAAAGATACGCGGTTTGAAATGGTATGCGAGTGTTATGGGTTGCCGGAGGAAAGTCACAAGAGGAAGGGTTATGTGTATGATAAGAAGACGACTAGGGTGTACAAGACGAAGTCAAAGAAGTGTGGATGCCCATTCAAGATAATTTTTTGGAGGAACGAACACACCGATCACATGTGGAGAATGAGTAGAGTTGATGTTGGTTGGCATAACCATAAAGATCCGGAAACTCTTGTTGGGCATTGTCAAGTTGCCAAGTTGAAACCGCACGAGTTCGAACAAGTTGGGGAATTAAACCAAGTAAGTTCAAGAGGGACGACCCGCATAACCTCTCTCCATTGTCTACAATTTATGCGGCCAAGGCAACTATTAAAAGAATTGAATGGGATGGAAGAAAGGTGATGGAAGAATCACAATGGTTAATACACAAATAAAACTACACGGTGAGACACCATGAGTCATCGGAGGGGAAGGTGGATCGTATTTTTCTTGCGCATCCCGATATGATTCAATTGGCGCATTGCTTTTACCAAGTTTTGTTCATGGATTGTACTTATAATACGAATAGGTACAACATGCCTTTGTTGAACATTGTAGGACAAACCTCGGATAAGCAATCGTTCACGGTGGCATGGTGTTTTATGGATCGTGAGAAGGATGATAGTTATATTTGGGCATTGGAAACTTTGGAACTTCTCTACCACGAAGACGAAACTCCGGGGGTTATAGTCACCGACAATGAGCAAGCAATAATGAACGCCGTGAGGATAGTCTTTCCCAATGCACAAAATTTCCTTTGCACTTGGCATATACAATGCAATCTTAGAAAGAATTGTAGAAGTCATATCCAAAAACCGAAAGCAAAGAAAGGAACTAAACGTGAAAAAGAGGAAGATGAACGTCTTAGCAAACTAACTAAAGAGGAGCGAGAGAAGGAGAAAGAGAAAGAAGACGAAGAATGGAAAGAAGGTGAAATTAAGTTTGGGTTATTCATGAAAGCGTGGGATAAGGTGGTTTGGTCGATGAATGTGGGAAGATATGAGTTAAACTTGAAGGATTTCGAGGATGATTGGGGGACTAATTACCCCAAAGTAGTGGAATATTGCAAGAAACAATGGTTGGGGCCACACAAATAGAGATTTGTGTATGCTTATACTTAGGACTATAAACATTTCAAACTTGAATCCACAAGTATGGTAGAGCAAGCTCATGGGAAACTAAAAGGTCTACTTTTCACGAGTCAAAATAGGATTGTGACGGTGCAACATGCTATCCATGAGTACACTAATAATGATATCGACAAGATAAAAAAACAATTCCAAGAAAGTAGTTTCCGGAAGTTGAAGGAGTTTAAGGAGGATGATTGGTTGCTTGTTGGTATACATAGAAACGTCTCGCATTGGGCAATACGTTTCATGATGAAACATCTCGCATTGTTTAAAAATTATAAAAAGTATGATGACCCGAACACTCCTTGTAAGTGTAGGATAATGAAGGCTATCGGACTTCCATGTTGTCATATGCTTGGTAGGTATAAAACTCTCATTCCTCTTGATGATATCGATCCTTATTGGAAGCAATTATCTTTCAAACCGGCTCCAAGAGAAGATCCCGGTAATGAGTTTGGCGACATGGAACTTGGTAGAATAATCCTCGAAAAGTACCCCAAGTTGAATAGGTTGGACAAACAAACTATGAAGCACAAGTTGATGTCGATTGTTTACCCTTTTATGTAAGAACTTGAAGAACCGGTGAAACAAGATCCTTGCGGTAGACCAACTACCAAAAAGACGAGGGCGGAAGAAAGAGAACAAATCAAAGAGTTTTTGAGTACAAATTGCGATCAAGATCAATCTGAAGGAGAACAAATCAAAGAGTTTTTAAGTAGAAATAGTGATCAATCCAAAAGGGAAAACATTAAAGAGCATTTGAGTACAAACTGCGATCCATCCGGACATGTTTATACCGAGGCGCAATACAAGGAGGAGCCCTCTAAAAAGAAAAGAGGTCGTCCAAGGAATGATTCAACCACACCAACGGTCTCTAACTTGAATACAAATGGCACTTTACCTCTTGAGAGTCAAGCAAGCGTGGAATTTGTTGGAAAAAAAAGGGGTCGGCCAAAGAAGGATTTAACTACACCAACCGTCTCTAACTTGGGACACCAAGGAGATGTTGCGAAGAAAAAAGGTCGTCCAAAGAAGGTAGTACAAACGGTGTTGCAAAAGTATCGCAATCAACTCCCTCCAATTATTCAAGATTTCGTGATTGGTACCGACGATGTTCCGAAAGATGGAAATTGTGGGTTTCACGTTATCTCGCAACAATTGGGACACCTAAGTGGAGCGGTTGAAGAGAATCTCACCCAATGCCAATACATTAGAAAGAAGATGGCCGCTCGACTAGAAAACGACAAGGAGTTCCATATCTCAATTATTCTAGAAGGTTCCATGGAGGAGAAAGAAGCAACTTTCAAAGGTTTGCTAACTAGTGTTAAAGGCCCGGAGGGAAACGCACCGATCAAATGGTAGCATTGGTTGAGAATGCCGGAGTGTGGCCATCTATTGGCGGATACTTGGAATTGCGTGGTACATTTTTTTAGTGAGGGACCTTCTATAGCATTTGCACCGAAACATGCGGTTTGCGTGGACCAACTCAAGCATAGAAGAATTGTCATGGCTTTGGTGGATAAAAATCATTTTATTGGTATACAACTCAATAAGGAATGTCCATTACCTCCTTTATGTAGGTTTAGTTTGTGGGAGAAGTTCACAAACAACAAGAGCAAGGAATGGATGAAAATTTATGAGGACAACATGGCCCTTTGGAATGTTATAGACGAGTCTAGGGAATGTCCCATAGATTTGATTGAGGAGTGATTATGATTAGGGAATAAAGCAGCTTTTTGTGTAGTGTACAATGGAGTACTAGACAAAACATTCGTACTTTTGGAGTACTTTTGTAATCGCATGCGTGTTTTGTGCAATGTACTTTGGAGTGCTACAAATGAATGAAATGGATGTGTTTTTTTGGGTGTATTCTCATTTTCGGCATCATATTTATTACCAAACCCTTGCCGGCTCTCCCAGGGTCGGCACGGCGGTATTATTTCGTCGGATCACGCAGCCGCAATGCATGACAAGACAAAAAAGTCACCCGATATGGCCGGCAAGGTCTGGCTTTCGCCAAGCTGCCGTCGCTTTCTACGCCGGCAATGTTTATGAAATTTACCATGACGGGTTAGAACTCCCTTAAAAAGATTATTCCTGGATGTTTTTTTCAATCAAGCCGGCAAGGTCCTGGTTTTTCCAGGTTGCCGCCTTTTATTGCGCCGGCATTGTTATTGAGGAGAACCATGCCGGATAAGAACTCCCTCAAAAATTGTTCATGAATGTTATTTTCTATAAAGCCGGTAAGGTGTATTATAATATCCATGCCGATAGAACAACCTTCGGAAAGCTTTTAATATAGGATAATGCCGACTATGAGGGCGCCGGCAAGCTTCTAATTTAGGACAATGCCGACTATACATCGGATACAAACCTTAATTAAAGCATACAAACGTTAAAAACTTAACCCTAACACATTTGGGACATATATAGTATCTTTTTCCGGTACACAATTTCTTAGGAGAGGTAATTAGCTTCATCCTACCGTCGCAACATGGATCTGTGCATGGTAGAAGGTTGATTTTAGCAACTTCATCTTCATACGGAGCTACACGCTCATCTATCCAATAGAAAAACCCACAACAAGTGCATTTTGAAGCATATGGCTGATATACACCTCCTATTGCAGCTTTCATGAGAAATAAGAATCCCTTACAACCTTCAATAGTGCATTTGCTTCCTTCAAAGGGACAATCGTTTGCAAAATGACCACTTAATGTACAAAGACTACAAATATTTGGTGGTGAAACTTCCATCCTTTATGCAAGGTTGAAGATGAAGTTGGGAATGCTTTTATAATAACAACATACCTAATATCTTGATTTTGAAATTTCTAGCCATTGAGCATTCAATGGGTTGTACTTTGTACCTAAAAGGTGCAACTAACATTTAGGCCTAAAGGTATAGATTTCATACCATGCCGGCCTCAAGTACTTTGTCTAAAACTGCATAAACAAAATAATAACTTCTAAAGCAACTAAAAATGAAAATTAAAATAAGTTTAACAAGTCTAAAACCACAATCTAAGAGTTCAAAACATAATGTAATAGTTCAAACCACAATAAAGTTTCTAAAGCAAGTAAACATAATAAAGTTTAAGAATTTCAAGGATCCTTCTCATTGTTGTTATCTTCCTCCCCATCACTAGCTTTTTCACCGGCATCAGCTTTTTCTTTTCCCTTCCCCTTTACTGGACCTATGTAGTCACCATCCTCATTGTAATATGGGTTCACTCTAGAAAAGTCACATGCCCTGAAAAAAGTTCTTGGATCAACCTCCTCTTCTTCCTCATCTGATGATGTGCATTCTTCATAGTTGAGGGGATTGCTAGGACTGTTCATAAACCTTAGTAATTCTTCTGGATTTTCCTTACCCATCAAACATAACTTTCTAAACAGGCAATTCTCTTCAGTTTCATCTTTAGGATCTTCTAAATTAGGATAAATTGTGTCCAAATATTCAAATAGCTCTTCTGCATTGTTAACAAGACAAGGTAGATCTTCTTTTGTTTCCTCTGGGAACCTAAACAATGCACAAATAAGATATATGAAAACAAACAACACAACACTGTTGATCTTCTTCCACTGGCCGGCAACGCCGATAAACTAAACAATGCCGACCACCATATGGTCGGTAAGGTGTTAACCAACTACACTGCCGACTACAGTAAAGCCGGTAAGGTGCTAACCAACTACCTTGCCGACAAATAAAAAGCTAGGAATGGTCCTATTTATGAAAGATGCCGACTAATAACTTAGGAAATTAAGGTTTCTGATGCCTAACGTCGGCATGGTACAAGTCTAAAATCACGCCGAACAAATATAACCCGCATGGTTGGTTATTATACCTACGGCCCCGGTTATTGTCCAACAAGATCGCCATGGCTCTACGATGAAAAGTCGGCATGTTATTCATCCCGAGACCATGCCGGCTCTTTGAAAATACCAATGGTCGGCGTGTTGTTCAACTATCGACCTTGCCGGCCAAAAATCTGAAAATCAAAATTTTCGATTTCTAACCTAATCATATACAACAAAACAATAATGGGTTTGAGTTTATAAATCACTTACAATCTTCTTTTCTCCTTTAGAGGTTTCTTTTCAGCATCTTCAAGGATTGCATTCTTGGGTTTACTCGTTCCAACCTTTCCCTTACCTTTTCCCTCTGATTTGGATCTTTTCATGTTACCAGTTGAATCTCTCTTGCTGCTGGATCGTTTAGAATCAACCATTTTTTGTAGAAAATCAAAATTGAAAATTTTGGTTGATTTTAGGGTTTTGGAATGAAAGAGAAGAGGAGAGGGATTAGAGAAGAAGGATTAGAGGAAGATTAATCAGTTTTTAGTTTTTAAGTTTAGGGTTTAGTTTTAGGTTAATTAGTGTAGGGGTATTAAAGTAACTTTATCACGCTTTGGCCTCCCCTTAGTAAGGGAACATGTCCATTTAAATTTGGGTATACCCCAATCTCGCCAGGTTGGATAATTTGCTTTTGTTTTTGAATTGGTTAATTTGCTAGTATATATATATATATTTATACTCGGTTTCATAAGACTATCATGGTTCGAGCCATAATTGAGTAGGTAATTTTATACTCACTTTGTTTTAGGAAAAGTGATATTTTCTTCTTCTTTTTTTAGAACACGCAATTGGGGGATAAAAAAACTAATTGGGGATATAAATTACTTCCCCCAACCAATAGTGTCTGCTAAGGGGTGTTTTGGGGGGGCAAAAATACTAAAATACCCTCCCCTCAAAATAAAAATCAAAAAACTTAAAATCAAAAAACAAAATCATATCCCCATTTCCATCTCCACTTCTTATTAATATCTTTTAGAGTTAGAACTTTGAAACCCAAATATTCCCCATTCCCTTTCAAATTCTAAACTCTCCCCACTCCCTTTCAAATTCTCTTCTCCTTCTCTGCCGGCTCCTGACTTTGGAAACGTTTTTTTTTTTTTACATTCGAAAGTGATGAAGACCATGCCGGTAGTGATGAAGACCATGCCGGAAGTGATGAAGACCATGTCGGAAATGATGAAGATCATACCGGAAGTGATGAAGACATGCCGGAAGTGATGAAGACCATGCCGGTAGTGATGAAGACGATGGCGAAAATAATTTTTTTTACATCACCGGAAGTGATGAAGAACATGCCGGAATTGATAAAGACCCTGCCGGAAAACGGTGCCGGCATGCTTGGTAACTAACATTCAATGTCGTAACTAAATGCCGACATGCTCGATAGAAATCTATCAATGGCAGTAGTCAAGTGAAAAAATAATTCAACTTTCTAGATACTTTAGATCATGTGCCGGCATAGAAATTAGAGCAACATACCATGCCGGAAAACGGTGCCGGCATGCTCGAGAATTAACTAACGTCAGTTTAAGAATGGACCTGATTAAAACCGAAAAATTCAAAACGGAATAGGTTTTGAATTTCAAAACCAAAAAAAAATTCTACGAGACGCTGTCTCGCACTCTGCTAGGGGGCGCTGCTCGGGGATACGCCCCCAGGACTCCCCCAGACCCCCTGGATAGCGTTCTGAAAAAAATAACTTTTGTACCGGCATAGTTTTTGGGTTGAATACTATGCCGGCTTGATTTTCAAAATGGGGATAAGCTCTATGTCTTGCAAGCATGGACGTGGTATGAATACCATCTTGTGATGGCTGCCTCAAGCATTGTATTCATACCATGTCCATGCCGGCACCGAAGCTTTTCCCAGCTGCAAAAATGGTGGATTCAAAGAAAAAAAATCAAATTTTCAACCTCTTAGTAGCAATTCTCTCTTCACAATCTTCCTCCATTTTAACCTAAATAATTTCCCTCTCAAATTTTCTTTCCCTCCTTCTACTCTCACCTCACTCACCCAAACCCAAATAATAATACACACTAATCATTTATCAAAAATCTTATGATTTTACTAATTATTATTAGTCACTAATCTGGATTAGTGAGGGGTAGATTAGGAATTACTTAAAATACTTAGATAAGGGGTGACCCTGATTTTATATTTGGATCCAGTTTTTGTCATTTTCCTATATTCCCCAATTAGTTTTTTTATACCCCAATTACACGTTCTTTTGATAGCTAAATGAAAATTCATAGAAATCTTAGCAATATTTCTAGATTTTCAATTCAACCACAAAAATGCCAACCCTATTGGTGGTTATCAATATTGTTGATGTTGCTAACTTGCTATTATTGGTGCTTGTTCTTTAGCCAACTTCCATGTTGGATCACGGGGATGGTCATTAAATAAATTGGGAAGAAACATGGAATTTTATTTTATTTTATTTTATTTGGAAAGAACAAAATAATTGAAATTATAATTTTCATTGCAGTTTTGGAATCAACAACAAATGTTAGGACCAACGAAAGCCGAAATGCTAAAATATAACTTGTAACTTACAATATCTACCTAAGCCGAAATTATAATTTAGTTTTATAAGCCTAATCACTGCCAGAAAATTATATTATCAATTTGCAAAGTGCAAAACTCAAAATCGAGCTTAGCTCATCCCTAATCTATGATTAACTTCCTTTCTCTCTTGTATACGAGTATTTTATCTCAACGTGATCTTGCAGAGAAACATCATAATCAGAAGAGTACATTGAATAATGCTAATATGCTAGTATTAGTATGTACCGTCCGTTCATATTCTATCGCACAAGATTTTTCTGCACGTGCGTATGCACGTGCAACCTACCATGAATTTTATCATAGGGACCCAGATTCACGCTGTATGTATGTTTAAGTTTAAAACTGAAATTACTAATATACCTTCTCTTTAATTATAGAACATGAGTTATAGGGCATGAGAAAAGGGCCATTTTGGAAATCCAAAATGTGGAGCTTCAAAACACTGTTGATGAACAGTTAAGGGGTCTTCCCTTCATAATAGTACAAGAGCGCTCGGAATGCGCTATGCGCGTCCAAAAATGAAAAAATATCGACGGGTATCAAATAAATACGCTATACATGTCAATTAATGAGGATTCAAAGGGAATTTACATAAATCCTCGTGTATCAACATCTTACATAGTATTCTACTCGTCAGATTTATCAAGGAGTACTTATTATTTCTTAATCGTCAAATTTACTACTACCTCCGTCTCTAAAAGATACACACAAACCTCGCTTTGCTATCTTTTAGAGATTTGAACGTGATTTCATTTCCTTAAATATCATTCATTTTCAACCGTCCGATCCAGAGTGGAACTGAGTTTACCTTCACGTGGCCATATCAGAGAAAACTTATAATTGATCCAGGTATTCGTGAGTCACAGAATAATATCCTTTAATTAGGTCACCAAACGAATGAAGAAAATCCATTTCCCTTTCTGAACTCTCTCTAGAGTTTCACAGAAGAACAACAGCTTCGGTGACCACCACCACAATCACCACCTCCACCACCACTCTCATTCCCACCACAACCACAACCGCCGTGAACAGCTAAAACTTACCATAGCCTCCATCGCAGTCCCCTTTGGTTAACCTAGATGATTCGATGACAGCCCTATCACTTCTCTAAATTATTTCTTCTCTTACACAAAAATCACCAACACCTATCTCATCTGGTGTTTTTCTATTTTCTCAGTTTCCCTATTTGATAATCATCAAGAAATGAATCAATAAGAACATAAATTGGATTTTTTTTTTTTTTTTTTTTTGTGATTTTGAAACTTGGGTAAATAATGGAATCTTTTGAATTTTTCTGGATTACCTGATAGTGATGATGAAGGAGAAGTGAGTTTAATTTGTGGAATTTTGATTTTTAAGATTGTTGTGTTTTATGTGAATGATCTGATATGGTTCTTCTAAATTACATATACGAAGCTATGAAGTAGGGGCAATTTTGGAATATCAAAATTTGCAGCTTCAAATACTGTAGCAGCACTGTAGAAGGGAGAGTTCCCTTTATATAATAAGAACTAGTGTAGGGCACGTGTATTCGCACGTGCTTAAATCCATGGCTAGTAAACATTCTAGAAAGTGAGAGTGACTTAATAAAGTCACACATAACTGTATAAAATGATCCACGCCTTCATTTTATGGTAGCCATTGAGAGACGAACATGTCACCATCTTACTTTACGCGAGCCCCATATCTCTTCTTTCGCGTGTATAGATGAGGTGTGAATTAGTTTTGTGAGGTCTACGATTTAACGCAAAGTGAAGGGCAAATAAGATCTTTAAATTCAAATTACAGAACATACCCCACTTTCATTTCTTAATTGGGTTTCAATAAGAAATATTTAAGGGCAAAATAGAAACTTCAAAATTTGCAGCTTCAGAGTTACTGTAGCGGGGAGAATTCTCTTTTTATAATAAGAAAGTAGATAAATATAAAAATAAAACGGCAGAAAATATGTGATTTAAAAAATAAAAAAATAAAAAAATTTCTTTTTAGGGATATCAAAATGGAATCGAGGGATTACGATCTAATGCATGATTTTATCTTGGAAAAGATTCCTTGCAGAAGTTGCTATCAAGTACTCCGTATTTCCTATGGTGCTGAAGATTCCATTGTCCAAATTAACTTCAGTGATTAAAAATCTCTAAGTTACGTACACATCACATAATGTGAGAATCACTGACGACGACGTACATGACGAATGTGGACAATCCACCGCAGAAACTAAAAGAGAAACATTAGGGCACGTCTAAGGCTAAGGCAAATAACATCAGCTGACATCCCCCAGGTCCCAACTACATTACATCTATTTTTATACTGAAGATTCGTTTTATTTCAACTATGTAGAATCAATATATCTCATAGGCCATACCGCATTCACAAGCCAAGATAGTTTCTCACACTACACTTCCATCGGCATTTAGTTATCCGAAATGTTTAGAATTTCGGCCGTTAGGACCACGATTTATGTAGGCTGATACCAGTATTACTAAGGGCTGATACCATATCATTTTATATAGGACAAAAGGATTATGATCCTGACCCGTGACCGTTAGATTGGCTAAATGGTATCAACCCATATAAATCATGGTTAGGACGATAAGGTTTATGATTTGTTTTTCTAGGAACAGGATATCATACTATAAGAACAAGTTTTATGGTGAAATCCAAGATATAAAAAATGTAAAGAAATGTAAAAAATCAAGATTAGAGGTTCCAAGTTGGGTTTCCAATACGCTAACGCTAAACGTAGAAAAAACTTCAGATCTAGCCTAAAACATTAGTTCTCATGATGTTTAGATTTTCTCCAATGGAATGTATGTGAAGGTAAATGTCTAAGTCCACATAGGATAGACATTCGTTTTCCCTAAAATTCTTTTCCAACCCAAACTTTTAACCAATGTGAATATGACATAGCTTAATATTTGTTAGACATTGTCAAGGTGAATGTCAAGTTTTAGACAT
The DNA here is from genome assembly GCA_023531295.1 of Papaver armeniacum. Taxonomy (NCBI): domain Eukaryota; kingdom Viridiplantae; phylum Streptophyta; class Magnoliopsida; order Ranunculales; family Papaveraceae; genus Papaver; species Papaver armeniacum. The sequence goes on from JAJJWW010015231.1 coordinate 98,566, forward strand.
TCACCTTGATAATGCCAAGCTATCCTACTAAGCTTTTGCTTACTAAAATTAATTCAAATATATTAAAATAACCTTTTTTAGCTCAAATAAAATCTAAAAAATTCTAAAATTAAAAAAATGCATTTAATCCATAAAAAATCACAAATAATATCATTGCCCATTGGAGATGAACTATTTTTTCCCCTAAATTTAAGGAAAAATTGGTATGAGAATGCCTTGTTTGCGTTGCCACCTAGGAAACACACACAACCACCATTGGAGAAGTTCTTGGTCTTGCAGTTTTAGAACGTTAAAAAATTAGAAAATTACTGTTGTTTGTGTAGGCGTTTTCATTGCGGCACATCCCCATCAAAATTCCAAAATAAAAAATTAGAAAATTACTGTTGCTTTGTTATTATTTTTCATTGTTTGTGTAGGCGTTTTCATTGACATGCAGAATCTCTTTTAGTTGAATAATTGGGTTGAATCTTAATTTTTAAAAGAAGAAAAATTCATATAGTTATATATATGCATCACAGAATAAAAACAATGGTTCAAACTTATTAAAACTTGTTGTTCCCTTTCGGACATAACTCAGACGTATTAAATCTGTCAATTACAAACTCAATTGAGTGTATAACACAACAAGCAACCAGCAACCAATGATTCGTAACCTATATATGATAGATTCTTGTGATCTCAGCATGCATGAGATACTTTGGAAGAGATTCCTTGTGAGCTCAACCTCAATATGTGGTGCTGGAGATTCCTGTACGTATTAGCTAGGTCCAAACTTAAATGTGATTGAAAATCTAAAATAGTGACGTACAAACACTATAAAGAGAAATCACTGACGAACCAATGTTGACAACCATGGTCTTCATATCAACTGACCATGCCAAGAGACGGTAGGGAGGTGATTAATAGTAGGAAAAATTCAAAACGGAAGTGATGAAGACCATTAGCCGGAATTGATGAAGACCATATCTTTGGAACATGATATTAAGATGCTCGAGAATCAATTAGGCATGGTCATCATCAATTTTCAAAGATGATCTTCATCACTTCCGAAGAAAAAAAAAAAAAATTGGTTTCCAAAGTGAAGAGAAGAGAATTTGATATAGAGTGGGGAGAGTTTAGAATTTTGAAAGGGAATGGGAAATATTTGGGTTTCAAAGCTCCACCCATAAATAAGATTAATAAGAAGTGGAGATGGAAATGGGGGATATGATTTTGTTTTTTGATTTTAAATTTTTGATTTTTATTTTGTGGGAAGGGTATTTTAGTATTTTCATAACCAATGGTCACCCCTTAGCCGAAATCATGGGTTGGGGGAAGTAATTCATATCCCCCAATTAATTCCCATATCCCCCAATTACGCGTTCTTAAATTTACTAATTAGTATTATTACTAAAAAGTATTATTTTTCTTAACCACTTTTTAAAAATCAATAATTGCTTTATATGTATTGTTGCTAAATTAAAGTATATTTTAGTGATATTGTATAACATAAAATGTAGTTTGAAAATAAAAAATAATTATCTTTAAAAAATAAAATACAACGAATAGAAATTGGTGATATATATAAATTCAAGGATAATTTTTATCAGTTATAAAAAAAGATGGGAAGGAATTGGAAAATAAAATATGAGATTAGGGTGAATCATAGCATTTTCTTTTGAAGCTTTTAAAAGGAAAGATTAATTGGGGGATATTTTACTGTTCATGCCGGCATGGAAAAACCGTGCCGATTTTGATTGTCGGCACTGAAAAACCATACCAAATGAACAGTAAAATATCCCCCAATTACTTTCCATGTACCTCAAATAATCGTTATTTAAAAGCTCCTTCTCCCCCACTTATAAAATTGATAGATTTTGGAAATGTTTTGCATAAAAATCCATACAGTAGCACTTGTTAACAAATCACTACAGTAGCACTTGTTATAAATATGTTTTAAAAGTTTTTTTTTTTTGAAAGAAAAAAAGCTGCACCAAACTTAGTTATATTGGCTAACAATTCTATAAGTGGACCATAGTGACGGTGGCAAGTATTGATGCCCAGTGAGTAGTTTCCCATCATCTCACGTATTTCTTGATAAATGTTTTAACGTTATTTTTATTCAATGATGATGTTTAACAGAGTTTATTGTTAGTAGAGCATATTGTTATTAGGTTCAGTACTTAATGATTTGACTTACTAACTAATCATGGTTTTATTACTTTTTTGCAACAAATAACCTCACATTTGGAAGCGTAAGGTCGTAGAATGTAGTGGCCTGACCCTCTACCGATAATGTCCTCACTTAGCCACTGCGGTCATCTGATAGTATGGGGTTTTGAATGGTCACCGCTGCGGTCATCCAGCAGCAGCTTCTCAGGAAGTTACCCATCCCAGGATTACTCAATACCGAGCATGCTTAACTATAGATATTTTTTGCCAACTAGGAAGCCAATTATCTTTAAAAGGTCTCGTGTCGAAAGGACAAACCATTATCTATATTCCATTTGACGAATCCTACCCTGGGCGTAGTCAAGTACTATAATACCACCAACTTAATTTGGAGCCGTCCCGACTCCCCGAATATGTTCCATCCTAGACTCTGCATTTTTTCTCACTCATGAGACCCTTTCCCGACACTATCCGTCAAGCATACTCTTTCACCCTCGACAGGTAACCCGCGGTCGACTTTAATACCATTTGTAAGGACCTGAACCTCCGCCAATTTTGGCCCCGCTTAGTCACTGCGGTTATCCGACAGTGTGGGATTTCAACTGACACTGATGCGGTCATCAATCGGTAGTTTTCTGGGAGGTAGCCCATCCCTAGATTACTCTCTCCCGAGAACGCACAAATATAGTGTCAGGATCGTAATCCTTTTGTCCTATATGAAATGGTATCAGCCAATATAAATCATGGTTAGGACGGTAAGGTTTATGATTTGTTTTTCTAGGAAGGATCATAAGAACAAGTTTTATGGGGGAATCCAAGATATAAAAAACGCAGGGAAATGTAAAAAATATCAAGACTACTAGTTCCAAATTGGGTTTCCAATACGCTACGTAGAAGACAACTTTGAGTCCAGCCTAGAACATTAGTTCTCATGATGTGAGACATGATGCTTAGTCTTGCAGTTTTAGAACGTTAAGTTGAAGTTTGGCGTATACTTTTTTCTAGCCTACAAAAATCAATTCAGTGTCGCGGTCTGTAGTTATGCCATAATGCACTTCTTTTCAATTAGAAGATATTGACAAGAGGTAGCTTTCAAAACAGAGGGACTAAAACTTAGACAACTGTAGAGAGCTTGGCATGTAAACATTGCGACATATCTTCATCAAGATTCCAAATAAAATAAGGAAAATACTGTTGCTTTCCATATTATTCCATTGTCTATGTCCCATTTTCACTAATTGTTTGGAGATCTATCCCATAACTAAAAAAAAAAAATAAATACTATCTTAGAGAGAGAAAAAACCGTTAAATACATTATATCCCACATGTGTGAGCTTACACATGCGATATTTTTAGTTTTCTACCCTCAACATTTAGACGAGCCGGCACAAATTATAAACAAAGCTTGCTCGAACATAATGAAAACAAATGATGAAAGATGATTTACTAACCGAAGCCAAGAGATTCATAATTCTCTCATAAACTTCATTGAGATGCATTTCAGTCAGAAAAGTTCATCCCAAAAATCCCATTGCAGTCGCTGTTATCTCTCATTTTTCTTCTTAACATTTTTGCTTTCCAGAACCCATCTCAGACCCTAGAATCTTGTACACATAGTCACATACTGTATAATATCCCCAAAATCAATACATTCCAAACCCCCAAAATCCCATTAATATACAATGTCGGAACGAAGCTCAAGGGTCAAATCCCTGTACATCTGAAATATAAACAACCGACATTATTAATTTAATTGTAGTATATGTGCCAAGTTAAACTCAAAACTAATGACAAAGCATGTCTATTCTTTATCCGGTATCTTTGCTTTGCTGTCATTACTATAGGTGTCATGTTCTTATTGGTCCAAAGGGAGTCACAACATTTATGGTGTCTGAAAAAGTCTCTTAAATACTCTGTCTGGTTTTCAAGAGTCTGTAAGAAAGACAATTGATTAATCAATTGCAAAACCATGTTCATTGAATCTTCAGTAATTAAATAATCTGTTCTACTATGGTATCAGTTATCCAATTGATCCTTACTTCCGTTGTTTTCAATTCGTTAATGAAGTTTCAGTAATTCATATTCGTCAACAAATTAGTTTCTTCAGTATTTCTTTTTCAATTTCTTGTTTTCTTTCTTCAAATCAATGGCGGTTGCACCGTATGAATCAAGAATCTCTAACATTCCTCTCAATCAAATCTCAAACATCATACAATACAAGCTTAAAGATGATAATTTCTTAACCTGGAAGAGTTTAATTTTTCCTCTTTTAAAGAGATATAAAGTTTCAGGGTTCTTGGATGGATCTCTACCTTTTCCGGCTAAATTTCTCACACAAGAAGATCTTCAACAATGTAATATTAATCATGCTTATATTGTTTGGTGTGATGATGATAATACGCTTGTTCTTTGGATACAATCTACTATTTCTGAGTCGGTAGTAGCTTATGTTGTTGGTGCTGATTCTGCTAGAGATTTATGGACAAATATTGAATCAAGATTTGCTAGAACATCAATTACTAATGATATACAATTGCGTACTCAATTACAATCTCTCAGACTAGGTTCTGGTACAATGTTTACATATTTGGGAGATGTTAAGAGGCTTTCTGATCAATTAGCTGCATCTGGATCTGAGATTTCCAATGATGAACTTGTTGTTCTTATACTTACTAGAATTGGTCAAGAGTACAACTCATTTAGTACTTCTATTAGGATCTGTAATCCTCATGTTACATTTGATGAGTTACACAACTTGTTGTTAAGTGAAGAAATTGTAGTCAAGGAAAAATCAAAATCCTTACTGTCAGAAGCAAATAGCAAAGCTTTTTCTGCTTATCAATCTCAACAAGCTTTTCTTGCTCAACAAAGACCTCATTATGGATACTCTCATCCAAATACTTGATCAGACCAAGAGGCAGAGGTAATTTCTCATTTGTGACCGCTTATAGAGGTTTTTCACCACAATATAGGAGTAATTTTTAGCTACCACCAAGAATGCAAAGAGAATTTTAAGGTACATTAAAGGTACAATAGATTATGGGATATTCTTCTCCAAAGGACTTTTGGCTGTGCATGGATTTAGTGATGCTGACTGGGCAGGTGATGCTGACTGGGCAGGTGATCCTGATACTAGAAGAAGTACTGGAGGATACTTCATTTTATTTGGTTCTAATCCAATCTCTTGGTCAAGCAAGAGACAATATACAGTTGCTAAAAGCTCCACAGAAGCTGAGTATAGAAGTCTTTCTCGGTCGGGCAGCGAGAGGTTGTTTGGTTGTGTAAACCGCCGTGGATATGCACATTTTTTCCGCCACTCCCACCTAACATTTACTGTGATAATATGAGTGATAGACACATTTATGTGTCTATTTGGATCTCAATTATGTACATTGTTAGTGCTCAATTTTATACTTATTTGATTATTTTATCTTTTTGTATGTGTTTTTGGAGAAATAAGCTTTTGCGGGAAAATTGGCTCAAAAAGTGGTATTTGCGCTCGTGGGAGAAAATTACTATTCGGACTCTCAGTTTGGATAAGGGGTAACCTAATTACTAAGGGGCACCCAAGTACTATCCGCACCCCAACAACAGGATAAGGGGAGGTCATCCCTTACCATTTGAATTTGAAATTGGCGGGATATTTTTTGGCAGCGAGTATCAAATTAGGGTTCGACTTTTAGGATGTTCTGGGAGAGATTCAATCGCCGAAATTGGTTGGGTTGGATTTATTTTGACATGTCAGAGTTAGTATGGGTGTTTGAATGGATTAAATAGGGCCCGATTATTGATTTGAGACAAAACAGGGAGAGGAAACTTTCACGGGATTCTGTTGGTTTTTAATTTGAGTATTACGTGCAGAATATCTTCCCTGATTCGAGTTGACTCTATGTTTGGAAGCTATGAAAACCCTCACGCGTAAAACAGAATCGTATGAAGATTAAAAAGGAAAGAACAGAGCTACTCTTTCTCGGGTTAATTATTGTTTTCTGTATTTTTGGAAGATTATTGGGAGAGGATATTCCCTGTAGATATATTTCTGTCGAATCCGGATAAAGTTTGGAAAGTATTCAACTAATCAGAGACGCGTAAGAATAAGAGAGAGATATTACCGGGACTTGAGGTGAAAGAAAAGAAGACAAAAGATTTTCTCGGAGATTTGAGGAGTTGTGTGTATAAATACTGAAGAGGAGAGTCACAGAGGAGGTATTCGAGAGTTTGGGGTGAAGCAGAGGCATAGAATCACACTGCAGAGAAGAATCGCAGCAGCAGGTGAAGAGGATGAAGAAGAGTTGCAGAACGACAGAAAAGAAGTGTCATTCTCAAGAACATGAAGAACAGACCAACTAAGTCGGGTCGTTTATTCTGCTGCACTTTGAATTTATCGTTTACTATAACAGTACTTTGCAACACTTATTGGTCGTTGCAATTTCACTGCTTTATTGTTTTCAACCTCTTGTAAACACTTCTTGAGTTATGAATACCAATTTTGAGCGTGTTTCTACCATGATGAGCTAAACCCCATCACTGGGACGAAGGAGGAAGCTGGATATCATCTATGTGGTAACTTGAATTAATTCTTATTTACTTTTTGCACTGTTTATAATTGTTTTATGATTTTTATTGAGTGATTGTTATTTCAATTGATGGGTCATGCTTAGCTTAAATGATTTGATGTCCCATGCTTTAGATTTCTGATCATTGCTTTCAAAATCTATCTTGGCAAATATTAAGAGTCAAAAAATTTTATTATTTGAGCCATAAATATCCTAGGATTAATTTCTAAACCACATGAATATGAGAAACAGTGAAATCCTGAGTCCCAGTAACTCTTACTCTTGTTACCTTCTTTTGCATATTTTTGCTAGTTTTGATATTTTCTTTTATTAAGTCTAAAATCAAAATCTTTAAAAAAGTCCGAGCGAACGATACTCTACTTACCACTTGTAAAACTACATCAATGAGTGTCATTTCCTTGTCCTCCAAAATGTTTTTCACAGCAGGATGAAGCATCTAGCAGTGGACTTTCATTTCATCAGAGAACTTTTCCAAGCTAAAGCCTGTCATGTCCAAGATATTTCAACACTTCAACAAGTTGGAACATATTCACTAAGGGGCTTGCAGGCCAAGGTTTGCTTTGTTCAGAGGCAAGTTGAAGGTTCTTCCTCAAGCATACCTCCAACTTGATGGGGGCTAATTGCAGTATTTGTGCCAACCTATAAACTAATGGAAGCTTGTTTATTCTTTATCCAGTCATCACTGTTTTGTTGTCATTACTATAGGTGTCATGTTCTTATTGGTCCAAAGGGAGTCACAACATTTATGGTGTCTGAAAAAGTCTCTTAAATACTCTGTCTGGTTTTCAAGAGTCTGTAAGAAAGACAATTGATTAATCAATTGCAAAACCCTGTTCATTGAATCTTCAATAATCAGTAACAGGAATTCTTGTGCAACTTGGTGCAGTTATCACCAACCCTTATTCGGATACAGTAACAGTATCGTAAAAATAATAACGATAAGGTAACCATATTTTACATCCTTAGTAATGTCTTCTCCTCTTCTATCTACTCTTATCTATGTCATCTGTTGTAAATCTTACTGCTTTCACTCCATTAAAACACCAAAGAAATGCTGCAATTGATGGTGGTACTGGACGGACTGGTTGTGTTTTTAATGCTTAGGTGTAAGTGGTGGACTTGGTGTGCTTTTGCGCCTACTTTAATCTGACAATCACCAGTCCAACACCCCCGCTACAACCAACCCCAACAAATCACCAGTCCAACATCCCCATCACCACTACTGCGTTTCCCCAAGTATTTATTTTATACTTCCTCTAGATGCGTCACAGTATCAAAATTTAAATCAAGAATTTTTCTTATCTTTTGATTGCCAACCAACAAGAGTTGAAACTGGGCATAAGTATTTAAATATCCAACCACCAAGAGTTGAAACTGGTATATCTAGCAACCCTCTTTGGAACCTCCAGGCACCGTGTTGTATCATTCCAAGCTGTTGGAGTGATAGGTTTAGCTGCTGCAAAAATTAACAACCATTTTTGATTGCTTAAATTGTTGTTTATGTAGGCATATTAGTGCAACGTTTTGACATATATAGTGTGCATTACATACCGACATCTAATTATTAACCAAGCACTGGTCAAAATGAATGAACAATTTTGATAGATGACAATGTAAAAGTGCAGCTGGAATGGAAGAACCAACCTGGTGAAATTGGATTGTGTTGCTTCCAACGTCCATGACATTAAAAAATATATAAAGAGTACCGACAATCTTATGAACATAATGAACCAAACAACTTATACATTTTAGTCAGTAGCTTTAGGGAATAAGAAGCACTTTGGGGATTAAAAAAACCATCAATATGAAAAATAAACCATTTTAAGTGGGATTAAATTAGTTTGAATCCAGTCTAAAATGGGATGAAACCAGTTTCATCCTAGTTTAAAATAGTTAAAACCAAATTCTAACAAAACTAAAACACAATGAAACCAGTTTCATCCTTGTTAAAAATGTGTGAAACAAATTCAACCCACTCTAAAACACGATGAAACCAGTTTCATCCGAGTTTAAAATGGATGAAACCAAATTAAACCCAATTCCAAACACGATGAAATTAGTTTCATCTCAGTCTCAAATAGAAACCAAATTCAACCCGACCTAAGACACGATGCAACCAGTTTCATCCTAGTTTAAAATGGGTGAAACAAAACTCAATCGAGTCTAAAACACGATGAAACCAATTTCTTCCTAGTATAAAGTGGGTGAAACCAAATTAAACCCAATTCAAACACGACGAAATCAGTTTCATCATGTCTAGATTGAACAATTTCTTTTATACAAGAATCCATATTACCAAAAGAAAAATAAATCAATATGAAAATTTAAAACATGATGAAAACCCAGATTATTCCAATCAAAATAAACACGCAAACATTTTCAGTAAAAACAAGTGCAAATGCTTCAATCATAAAATTTTAATTTCATACTTAGAAATAAATCTACCTATGTGTACATGTGCATCAAATTTTTAACAAAGATAAACCAATTTGAGTTCGAACATAATCTAAAAGACAATTAAGGTTATGAAACTTAGAAATTGAGAATATTCTTCATCACTTATCTTCTGAAATTGAGTTAACACAAATTCCGAAAAATTTTAATTTGAAAAATTTAGGTCATCTAAAAATACCAATCTTGATGGTGGCGTTGTCAGTGTCTATGATGGTGTTGTTGGAGAAAGATGATGTTGTTGATGGTGGAAGAGATTAAGATGACGGAGGAAGATGATGTTATCAATAATGGTGTTTATGTTAATGGTGGTGGAGAAGAGATAGCAGAGGAAGATGATACCTATGGTGGAGTTGGAGTTCTGTGGTGGTGGAGACGATGAAGGAAGAACCAGTAATGGTAGTTGAAGAGAGATGGTAAAGGAGATCTACTTTCGATATTCTCTATACAGTTTCCTAATAAGAAGATATTTTGCAAGGACACTTCGGTTTGCTTCAAGTTAAATTATTTCCCGTCCATTTCACCCAAACCAATATGTTACCCGTCCATCTCAACCGGGAAAAGTACATTTTTGGTCAAATAGCTCATTTTCTGAAAATAAAAGGACTAAATAAAAAAGCCACGTAGGATTTTTTGCACCTTTCGTTGGAGATGCACTAAAGGAAATGTCGCCATGTGTCTCAGATTATCTTATCAACCAAAACTCGACCGTCGGTTCTCTAATTGAGTGTCGCTCATCCGAATGCTGAGGGTAGAAAAGTAAAAATGTCGCTTATGTATTTAACAGTTTTTTTCTCTATCTAGGATAGATCCCTTAATTTTTTCCGTCATGAGATAGATCCCAAAACGAATAAGTGAAAATGGGACATATTCCAAATTCTCCCTTAAATTATTGGGTTAAATGTTAATTTTTATTTTTTAAAAAGTACTCATATAGTTATATATATGCATCAAAGAAGAAAAACAATGGTTCAAACTTATTAAAACTTGTTGGTTCCTTTCAGACAGAACTCAGAGTCTCAGACGTATTAAATCTGTCAATTACAAACTCAATTGAGTGTATAACACAACAAGCAACCGGCAACCAATTATTCGTAACCTATATATGAATGGATTCTTGTGATCTCAGCATGCATGAGTTACTTTGGAGGAGATTCCTTGTACAAGTGGCTCAGCCTCAATATGTGGTGCTGGAGATTCCTTGTATTAGCTAGGTCCAAACTTAAATGTGATTGAAAATCTGAAACAGTGACGTACATACACCGTAAAGAGAAAACACTGACGAGCCAATGTGGACAACCCACTGAATCAAGAACAAGAGACGGCAGGGCAAGGGACTTGTAGTAACAGTGCAATTTAGCTAGGATCCAAACCGAATAAGTATCTATTTTAATAATGAAGATTGATGCAATTTGAAATAAATATCAGCAAGGAACCACAACTAAAAAAAAATCTATTAAAATGTAAATAAAACACAAATCCTTTACTATGATTGATTACCCTACTTCTTTCCGTGAAAACTATTTGAAATGAACACAAAAAGTAGCCAATAACAACGTGGCTAAATTGGGGCCTATAGCTAGATGACTAAAAAGGTCATTAGAAATCACCTACACACCACCCCTTATCAAAATAATTACCTAACTACCTATTTTACCCCTGAATAATTAACACTAATTAATCGTATTAGGGATTAATTTTGTTTTGGATGTGAGATTAACTAATGTTAGAGAGTTTATCAAAACATCAAACATTTTTTTTTTCCGTACACAGTACCCAGAATCGGTTTACGTTCATTCACTTGTAAACCGATTCTAGATTGGTGTTTACGAATTAACAAAGGACATCTACAATCGGTTAACGTTGACATGTTTATAATCCGATTTTGGTAATCGGATTTTACTTATGACATATATAAACCGATTGTTTCTTTTCATTACCAATTTTCATTCATTGCATTATTATTGTAGGATGCATTTAGCACATGCATCAAGCCTTTAAACCCCTAGGCGACCCTAGTGGACGAGTTATAGTCTCGTGAGGGTTTACATAGAGGTCTACCCACAAAACCTATACAAAAACTACTAAAGCCATCAATCTTCCTCCTCCGAAGACGATACAACATCCAAGTAGTCTGGGTTATCCTCCGGGATTCTTTCTGCCAAGAAGTGATAGCTTGCATCGAATGCGAATGCTTCCCCCTTTTTCTCCAAGTAGCGCGCTTTCACGACTTCGTGCTACAAAAACACAAAAACAAACTTACATTTGTTAGTGGTGTTTCATTGGAAGATAAAACAACATGGGTTACGTAAAAAAACCACAAAATTACTTACAAATTGTGCAATGGACAAGGTGAAGGGCCGAGTGTTAAAAATCCGAGGTTGGAAAGCTAAAAAACAAGTATCGCATTTTCGATGACTAGGTGCCTATCATGGACTTGTTGAACACTTCTTTCATTAAGATTCCCAAACTCTTGGCAAAATTTGTTGTGTACGCTAGCCCAAAAGGTTGTGGAATCCTCCCTTTCGGAGGATTGACGTCTAAGTCGATTTTCCGCATACCATGCTTTGGTGATTGCCAAATCTTCCGCGGAGTCAAACGATGCCATTTCTTGTATGTATATGTATGAAATGAGTAGTTGTGGAGTATATGGAGTGAGGGGGAGAAAAATGAACAATTTGGGGCAAATGGGGTCCAAGGGTGAGGTCTCTATTTATAGAGAAAGTCCCCAACGGCTATTTTTTTTTGAAAAACGTGAAATAATTTGGCATAATCGGTCTTCTAGAAGGTATGTATAACCCAATTATGTTTTAATGCCACCAGGAATCGGTCTTTTTTGTGACCAACATAAACCGATTGAAGACGTGTTAAATTTTGAATTTTCACCGACACAAATCGGTTTATACATTTTAATACGTGATCCGATTCTGGCTTGAAAAACATCCAAGGAAAAATGGCTTGCACAATCGGTTTATGTTGACATATCGAGTAGACCGATTGTTGGCATGTCTGGCTAGAATCAAAGATCATCCAAAATACAAACATCAACCACACAAATTTCATCCAAAATACAAACATAAACCATCCCAAAGGACTTAAAACAACCACACGTCTTATAAACTTAAAATTTTAATATTTAAAAGTTAAACTTAAAACTTAAGGAGCACCAGGAGCATTTGCAGCAGCAACAACATCAGGAGAAGTAGCACCACCACCAGCACCAGCATCAGGAGAAGCAGCAGCACCACCAGCAGCACCACCATCAAGAGCAGCAGCTTCTGCATCATCCATGGCTATAAATTCAGCCATTTCTTCAAACATACCTTCCAATTCTTGGTGGCGATCCCTCTCAGCTGATATAATGTTTCTCCTCATCCTAGCGAACCTCATGACCTCACGAAGCTCCTCCAGTGCAAGCTTGTCAATCAACGCTAGGACTTGTTCAAGATGGGTCTCACGCCCATAAGCAAACTTTTAGAGGTTTCTTTCTGGCACTCGTTGTGGTTTCCTAAGGATATCCTCCAATGTGAGCTCTCGAGGGTAAAACGGTAGGTGTGAGAAGTCCATATCTACATAAAACCAAAAAAAAAAAATTAGTTAATAATCGGTACATAATGAAACATAGGTAATCCGATTCTGACTACAAAAACATACAGAAATGTCAAACATTCACAATCGGTTTATGTGATACATATATAAAACCCGATTATGAAAAGGAATCTGAAAAGACAGTCATAATCGGTAAACTAACAAGCACGTAAAACCCGATTATGGGATCACATAATTAAAAAAAAAAAAAAAAAAAAAGGTACCCAGAATCGGATTATTTCAAAGCACTTATAAACCGATTCTGGTGTTGTATTTTCATGTTTCGTTTCTAACCCTAAAATCGGTCGATGTTAATCATCATATAAACCGATTATTGTGCATGCTCTTCATGGAGGAAACCAAAACCCAGAATCGGTTGATGTTAATCATCATATAAACCGATTGCAGGTTAATCGAGGAGATTTTGATTTTCGAAAATCGAAGATTGAAACATGTAAATCAATGAAGAAATGCAAATCATAGAATGGGTTGATGGAGATTTACCTTTTTCTTGGTTGGATCGAAGATCGTCGGAGAAGAGGATAATTTTTTTTTTTATTAGGGTTTTGAGAATTTGGAAAGTTTATGATGGAAATAGAAAGTTTTTTTAGGTTTATGATTTTTTGTTTTTGGATTTACTGAAAATGGTAAGGATTAGTATTTATATGAGATTGTTTTAGGAATTAATGTGGGGGTAAATTAGTATTTGTTAGAAGTTTGGGTGCCTATAGTAATTTGGTGGTGTGGGAATGAAAATTTGATAGGCCCCAATTAAGTCTTATTGGCCCCAATTTAGCCAGGAATAACAAATGATTCAGAAAACTTAATTAGCCATCGGTTTTGTATTTCTTCTTTGTTACAAAAAAACAACGCATATGCATTTTGTTTGAAATTTCACATCGGATTGTTAATCCGATGTACTATAGATCTAGTACGTTGATGCTTGTACAACTGTTCAGTAGATGGTCCTGAAGTTAATGTCGTGTTAGGTTTCTCCTAACGAAGGATTTCATATAAGTTCGACAGGTAAATTCATAGCTGGTTGTGTGCGTTAATAGTAGTAGGTATGGATTGGTGATAATGCAGCTATAAGTAAGGGCAATTCCTATGGCAATGAACAATTTTTTTTTTTGAGCCACGTGGATGAACAAACACGTTTTTGTATTATGGGAAACCAAGGAAAAATCAACAAATATGGTATTTTTGGGTCCACTAGTGATTTTACTACTAATATAAACTAATAAGAGTTGGGCCCACTAATTATTTAACTAAAAAAATAAATAATAAAAAATAAACCCTAATTATAATAATCAGGATTTGGAGAGAGAATATGTGAGGGGCGAGCAAACTTCCAACGCCAGTGTTTTTCCCACCATCGCGGCCTTCCATCAAGCGCGCTACATGTTCCATCTCACTCAACAAACCAACAAATTTGTTGCTTTGTACATCCGTTTTTCATGTTTGTTGAGTCCATAATGGGATCAAAATCAACAAATCCGTGTTTTGTTGAGTCCATAGAAACTACTCTAAGTAATATATATGTCCCTCCCAATATGTTTGAGAGAAAGAGACGTGACTAGAATTTCCTATGCTCTATTATTGCATGTTTGGGGTCCATCTGAATTCCAACGGTTATTATAGCTCTTGAATTTGGTTGTCAATCTATATATGAAAGACAAATGCTATCCCACACGACTTTGCGGGATAGCTTCCGCAAAAGCGGCTTCTAAGACGTTGGATGAGCAAATAAACGGTTAGATTTGCATTCAGTTTAGGACCCACCACTTCAATTCGGGACCTACTATTTTCCCTAAAGGGTTCAAGGCTTCTGGATTTGGGTTTTAGTTGTGGGACATAGTGATCTAACGACTTAGAAGTTGCTTTTGCGAGAAGGCATCCCACAAGGTCGTGCGGGATACCACTGCTCTGAAAGACAAATGCTATATGAAAAGCACTTCTGATTGGATATGGCATTCAATGTTTTTGAATCTCGTAGCTCAGGATTTTGTGGTTCTCTCTCAGTCTTATTTGTAAGATCTGAATCCAGACTTCTTACTACAATTACCAAGCCTCTGGATGAGTGTAGTGGAGGAGGTATGGTAGTGGTTGCACAATGTCTCCACGTCATGTTGGAGTGAGGACTGAGTGTAGCGGTGAGGGAGGTAATTTAGATTTGGGCGAGGAAGCAATCCTCGCCCAAGAGTGTTTTATTTATTTAAAACTCTTAAGGTGGGCCTAAAATCTGATATTAATATATTTTATTAGTTTTTTTATTATAATTAAAGAGTAAGCGAGGATAAAATCCTCGTTTTTCTCCTTTTCTGGCGAGGATTGGATCCTCGCCTATTTTGAAATTCCCGCTCACCTTACCTGCTTTCGAGCAGAGAGAACGGGGACGAATTTGTTTAAAGATTTTAGCCAATGCGAGATGTCGCTTTCATTACCATGTTTTCCTCCACTACACTCAGCCTTAATACAGTTATTAGACATTTGCCTTTTTGGATGAGAAGTTTTGTTTTTGTTTCTTGTCTACACTCGATTTTCCAGGCTAGTGCCACTGTAATACAGTGGCAAAGTTACTAGGTGATGATATCAGTGGCTAGAGTTTGAAACTCGCCGGCACTTCGAAACTCTTCATCACCAAATTCTTTACCGATTAAAAAGATAAATAAAAAATTATTTAATAAAAAATTGTTTCTTACATTTTTTTCATTCTTGGATAAAGAGTTAAAATCATCTTTTCCTTCACTGCGATAAAACTAGAAAATTGTGGAACTATTTTTTGGATAGTTTTGGAGTTAAATGGGTCTTCTCTGAGAGTGTGAAGACAAATATTTGGGAATGGAGAAACAAGAAGAGCAATGCAATGGTGAAGAAGTTTTGGAGTATTCTTCCATTTGCAATTTGGTGGAACATCTGGAAAGAAAGAAACTGCAGGCTATACAACAATAAGAGGAGGAATCTAGAGCAGCTCATTGTTTCTGTCAAGTGCACTTTATTTAATTGGTTTGTGCACACTAAGATTTTTGAGGGTTACTCTCTTAGCACCTTGATCTGCAACTAGAATGCTGTAATAGGAAACATATAATTGTACTTTCTTCACTTCATTCATCTTTTTGATGAGTGAAGATTTTTCAATACAACTTGCCCTTTATTTTTCAAAAAAAAAAAAAAAAAAAGTATTACGTTAACTAGTTGGAAGCTTAACAAGGTAAGCTCCAACAACATACTACTACATTAATTGAACAGGTTGCTGAGCTAGCATACCAACGAGCCTTATGAGTAACATAGCCAAAGGAGCCGAAGCGGATGGGGGCTGAGATTGTGTCACAAGGGGGATAACATTTTTACATTTAATAATATTTTAAAATTTTAATTGCCTTCTTTTGTTTTCTTTGCCAATAATGATCTTCTGGTTCCAACCTTTCTTACCACTATTTTTACACTTTGGATGTTAAATTTTATAGGGCTCGAATGAAAATAAGTTAGAAGCAATTTTCTTAAATTCTTTATAAAATGTCACCAAAAATCAGCACATTTGATGTGTAACCTTAAGATTATGTTCTAGTAAAGGGGGGATAATTTTATCTTCTCATTGTGTTAGCATTTAACTTAAACTTGATTGACTTGAATCAAGCAAGCTCACCAAAGAATCGGACTTGTCTAAGCAAAAGAAAGATTAGAGATAAATTCAAACCTACGAGCAGTAGTAGATAAGATATACAAGAAAAATTTCTAGTGTCAGTGTTATTTGAGTGAAATCGGGCTGAGTTACGCTCTGCAGATCGGGCGATCAACTCGGCGACTTTTTTTTTGTTCCTTCAATCTCGATTTCTGTAGTCAAATCTTCATTAATTCAGGTGAATCTTAGTTATAATCTTCATTAGTTCAGGTTATTTTCCTAAAATCTTCATTTGTTTTCAATCATTCATGTCTAGGTTTCATTAATTACAGTGGTTTTATCATGGAAACTCGTAAAACCATTTCAGTTAATGAAACTAGTTCTGCTAACCTAAATTTTCATAAAAAAACAAATACCATCAATCGAATTACTTGATGATTTATTCGAAGAAGCTATCAATCCTTGGAAGTTTTCTCTTATTGGTAGATTAAATTTACAACATATCAAATTTAATGAAGCAGCAATAGCATTGAAGAAACAATGGAAATTGGTAGGTGGTTGTAAACCGATTCCTCTTGGTAGGGGTTTTTCACTATCAAACTAGACAATGAAGTTGATCGGAATTACATCAAATCTGGAGTATGGGAAGTTTCTAAACAAGTTTTGAAAGTAAGACATTGGATTTCGAATTTTCGCCCTTCCAGTCAAAGAACATCAAAAGCAATGGTGTAGGTGAGGCTTCCTGGTCTTGGTCGGAATTTTGGAAGGAAAACATATTGTTTAAAATATGCGAGAGAATTGGGAACTCAGTTAAAGTTGACAATGCAACTATTAATTGTGAAGTGGGTTATTATGCTAATGTATTGGTTGAAATAGATTTTGCTCGGTCGGTTCCAAGAAAAATTTGGATCGGCACTAAGTTTGGTGGGTTTTATCAAGATGTCTTAATTACGATTGTCCTAAATTTTGCTCTACCCGCAAGATTATTGGTCATTTAACTACCGAATGCGAGTGAAGGAACAAAAGCGTAAAGGCGCACCGCAGAATACTACACAAGCTCCAACAAAGAACCAAGGTATTAACCATGTTAATCCTATACCATTTGATATTTCGATAATTTCAAAACCATAGTGGAAGATTTTGTTATTCATTATATTGGCCGGCTAATCTAGTAGCACCAAGTCAAACAGAACAAATTCCAGATCTTCGGAAGATTTAGTCCTTTAAACACCAAGACATTGAAAAAAAAATAATGGAAGAATCAAGTTATTATGGAAGTACCAAAAATTTTGAAGCTCACGGAAGATAATGCTTTGCGAGAATAGTATGATTAAATTCATTGATGGTTCCATTGGAAAAGTTCTTGCTCAAAGTATCCATGTTACTTTATGGGCTAATATAGTGGAAAAAGAAATTGTATCTTCTTCAGGTAAAAATGTCTCAATTCCAAGTTCTTCTACATCCAAGGGATCACCCGAGAAGACATACAATTATCAAGCAAGTGTCGATTAATAATAAGTATAATTTGAGGAAAAAATCCATGGAAATGGGGTACCAAACACCCTCAATCCAACAAATAAAGATTTTATATTGGAACATTAAGGTATTTAGAAGATCTAGAGCTCAAGATAAGTTGTGGTCTTTAGTTAATCAATTTAGTCCTTCTTTGGTTTGGATTGTTGAGCCAAAAGTATTCTGTAATGCTTCATTCTGCAATAAATTGAATTTGCCAGGGATGGAAAAAATGGTAATTCATAATTCTTCTTCTAATAATAAAAAGGGCAACATATGGTTGTTTTGGAATAAAAATATTGTTGCTCCTCAAGTAGTATCAATGTCTAGTCAGTTGATCACTGTCAGTATTGGAGATGTTCTGGTCTCTGGGGTTCATGCACATGTTGGAGTTACTCAGAGGATATTTCTATGGTCAGAGATAGAACTTATTAGTGATCTAAATAAGCCTTGGATTGTCCTTGGTGACTTCAATGCAGTAATTTCTCCAGATGAAAAAGTTGGTGGTAGAAATCCTAACAAAACTGCAATGTTGGATTTCATAAATTGCTTAAATAATTGTGAACTAATTCAAGCTCCCAAAACTGGTTTACAATATTCATGGTCCAATTGTCAACATGGAAGGAATAGAATTCTCTGCAATTTGGATAAAGTTGTATTTAATCAAAAATGGCTTCAAAGTTATAGTGACTGGGGTTACAAAGTGGGTCTGAGAATGGTTTCTGATCATGCTCCACTATTAGGAGGATGTGCAAGCATTCCCAAGCCAAAAAATGCACCAAAAAAGTTTCAAAAAATGTGGATAGATCATCCTAACTTTCTTCAAGTGGTTTCTGATGCTGGTTGGAGAATATTTCAGTGATCCCGCTTTTGTCTTCTTACAAAAAATAAAAAGCTCAAAAAGTGTTAAATGATTGGAACTGGAATGTATTTGGGAATGTTCAAGTGAAGATTAAAGAAGCTGAAGCAAAAGTGAAAGAGTCAATGAGGATTTCAGATGCTAATCCTTTTGATGATAATTCTCTAAGTTCTCTAGTGGAAGCTCAAAATGACTACTCAAGTAGAGAAGTTCAACAAAGTACTTCATTGAAACAAAAATCTAGAACTAAGTGGGTTAAAGAAGGTACTGCAAATCTTTGGTTTCTTCCATGCCAATCTAAAAATTAGACAAGCAAAAATCAAATTAGTGAGATTAAAGATTCTAATGGTAGTATTATCTCAAATCAAACTAAGATAGCTGAAGAATTGGTGCATGATGCGTGTCGTAAGTGCAACAAATTAATCAAGATATTTCCCACTAATTAACTGGTAATATAGCGGTAGTAAGGATCGTTCCCACAGAGAGCTTTGTAATTGATATGTTATTTGATCAGCAAAAATATAATAAAAGGAAAACACAAAGGGGGGATTTTTTGATTAAAGTAAAATAAAAAAATAATAAGAAAACAAAGATGATTAAGGAATCATTCGCCGTCACTGAACATAAAATACTCGTTTATTCCTTGTTAATTTTCTATTGTCACCAACCGTAAATTAGCAATAAGCTCTGCTATCCCCGGAATTCCTGTTGTCACTGGATACGGAAGCGCTCGAATACCAGATTCTATCCATCCGAGCCACCATGAATAAGCTCTCAAGGTGTAACCCATCGAATGCATTATGTTTTTTGAATTAGGTTGATCCTAGCATCAGACACATAAGCTCGGTCTGCTTACTAGTGTCATCTCTATACACAATTGCTTAACAGAATCCCTTTGTCAGCTTTTGCGATGTACTACTTGTGTATAAAATTGAGTGACTATTACACGTATCACCAATCCAAATACTAGTAGAATAATTATTATCATGTTAATTCAAATGGCCAATTGAATAACCCAATAGTAATCTTAGACACTAAAATTAATAGATACAATCGACAGGAAAATTAAACTCAAAATAAACTTGTTAAAAGAATTAAAGTTCCATTAATCAGGACTTTGAAATCATCCCTAATCAATAAAAATTCAGCTACACATGGATTACTAAAACCCATGAAAAATATATCGAAAAAGAATTAGAAGAAGAAAACTTGGTTTCCCCCTAAAGGGGTAAACCCTAGATATGAAATAAAACCTTTCCTCTTTATTCTTTTATGTATTTTTCTCTCTCCAAAGTTGTGTAAATCTCTCGGCTACTTCTGGCCATTATATATAGATTCCCGCAAAATCTATTTCACCTAAAATTTCTTACTCGATAAGGATCCATTGTCGGTTAGCAGTGTTTTGAATCAGTGGGAGACATGTGCTGACAATCCGGTGTAACAAGGAGCACTCTAACAGGGTAAACCCTATTTGTTGATTGGCTTGAATTTCAGTAGGGACTCTGTAGACCTACGTGGCTTCTTAACAACTAAGTACACAACCAACTTGATGTACCCTCGTTGTACCCAATTCCTAAATTTGCATGCCGCGTTAAATCTTTTCTCTGCTCGGAGATCTTCTCCATATTCATCTTCTCGCCTAATTTCTGGCCACGAAACCGGTTCCTTGTTCCTCCCATACTCCTCCGTTCATCCAAATAAAACCAATGGCTACGAACCACGTGCTCGTAACCAATGGACCACTCCTCACCAATCACCACCAAACCATTCTCTCCTCGCTAGGTTAATATCTCTCTACCGGTCATAGCCAAACCCTGCATTACTTCCATTGAATGGCGGAAACACCTTTCTCATCTTCGATTTGCCTCAATCCATCACATGACTTCACGTCGTCATCAAACTAACGCCAATAACGATCAACAACACCATTGTCTTCATTAAACTATCAAACTAATATCAACTCGCCATTAGTCCGGATCATAAATCGCCATCGAAATCATCTCGAGCTCAACACTGCCTTCATTCACAACTCCATGACTGCCTACCATCTTCTCTACGTCCATCTCCAGCGACCACCGTGCATCATCATGGAACCACGATTTTCTTTCTCTCGACACAGCCAACTCCATCATAATGTTCTTCTTCCTTCGAAAGTTAACTCAGTACCTTGTTAGAATCTCCATCGCTGGAAGAATTCATTCTGCCAATGACAACTCAATCCAACTCTTACTGCTCAACCCATTCCATCATCCCTGTTTTGCTGAAGTCTCATCATGATCCATCATCTACTGCCGATCACCAACATCAACCGAACTCGAGTGGCTTGCATTCAAACATCACCATTACTAAACCATAGTCAACACACTTCCTATTGTTAAAAAGATTGAAAAAAATTTCCGTGTTCAATTTCAATATGATCCGTTGGATCACTAACTTAAAAACAAGGGATTAATGCACGCCGTTCATCTGATAAGGGAATTCTGTGTTGAAATTCGATATTGTTCGTTAGATTGAAACACGTATTTGATGTGAGCCGTTCATCTATAAAGGGTTTCAGTACATTATATAAGATATTATGAGGGTTTATACTAATTTAACTAAATTTATAAGGACCTAAAGTCAACAAATATATATACATTTTTCACTCAGATAAATTTCATTTCTCTCGATTCTTCTTCCTTCGATATAGTTTTACAGTGTTGCTGCGGTGATTTGGGAAGATCTGTTAACAGTTTGCATCTAGGATTTGAGAATCTGGTGTTATGAGAGATCGACAGAGAAAGAAGAGCATATGAAGTTGTTTTTGAATCTGTTGTAAAGAAGAAGTTGATGATTAGATTAAGAATTTTACAAAGTTAGGGTTTAAGAAGAAATTGAGGATTTTCACGATTTGGAGTTTGCTGTTGGAGTTTGATTAAACCTAAATTTCAATCTTCTTCAACTTCAGTCCAATCTCTGTTCACAAAGTTACTCAATCATCAACGGAGGTCGAGTTGATGTTTGAGATAACAATGTCAAATTGGGGGTTTTAATTTTTCTTCTCCAGGTAAACTAATTGAACTATTAATTTCAGTTCTTTGTTGGGGAATGACATGTTTAGATCATTCCTTTCGGTTTGGGTTATAAAATTACATTTTTCAAGTAATTTCAATGTTTCGTGTAAGCTAATTTCAAGTAATTTGGTGTCCTACCGGCTTAAGAGTGAGGCTGTTCTCTGTGGATGTAAGTTCAATCATCTTGTTCATTTTTTACCCTCACTTACTAATTAATCCTTTCGTCTCACATGATGTAAATCATTAGATTCATGGTCTCCGATTAACTTAGCGTGTATAATTTATTCCATTTGATATATTATCTTTGGACATTTTGAATCTTAGTAAAAGCTTTGTAAGTGTAGGACAAATCTTTCTTGAACTTAGCCTTAGAGGCTTAGAGCATAATAATATTTTTTTTATGGTGGATTTAAAATGCTTGTTCTGGTTTCATGTTTGTACAAAAATTTCGGTTTAGAGAAGCTGTCATGAACTGCTCTACCACACTAATAACAGCATGTTACGGGTCTGAAGTTCCCAGGTATGTTGTCTTGTCTATGAGATTGAGGAGCCCATGACAGCATATAGAGGCTGTGATAAAGGAGTACTGTGGCACCCAGTTCCAAATTGTCTCGACAGGTACCCTGTTTTCCTTCATTGTAGTGCATTTATTAGTATGGTTTCTAAGAGTTTTTGCTGCTTGCTTTTGTTAATAAAAGAGTTGCCACTCTTCTGTATTTTTTGTGCTTTCACATCATGGTTCTTATTCTGTTTTAGGATAACAGATCGCAATCCACATCATAATTGGCATAAATATATGCTTGGAAATAACATGTCATTCCTCATACTAAGCATTCCAAGGTTGAGTAATATGAGGAATGACACGGACGATTAGGTATTTTGAAGTTGTACGTCTAGCAATGCTGAAAATATTACCTGAATTTTTATGGGCTGGTAATCCTGGTATTCAAAATAGAAGAGAGCTGCACCTATTAGTGAAACGGTCTCAGGTTTGTAAGAAGAAGAATATGGGTGGTCTTGGTATTAAAAGTTCAAGGAAGATGAATGATGAATGGTCTCCAGGTGACTTCTTTGTCTCTTCTGCCGTTCAAAAAGTTAGAACTAAATTGCCTACTTCAAGTTGGTTTAACAAAATACGGAAGTGGGGATCCTACTAGTGAACTTTTCCTAAAATCTTCATATGTTTTCAATCATTCATGTCTAGGTTTCATTAATTACAGTGGTTTTATCATGGAAACTCGTAAAACCATTTCAGTTAATGAAACTAGTTCTGCTAACCTAAATTTTCATAAAAAACAAATACCATCAATCGAATTACTTGATGATTTATTCGAAGAAGCTATCAATCCTTGGAAGTTTTCTCTTATTGGTAGATTAAATTTACAACATATCAAATTTAATGAAGCAGCAATAGCATTGAAGAAACAATGGAAATTGGTAGGTGGTTGTAAACTGATTCCTCTTGGTAGGGGTTTTTTCACTATCAAACTAGACAATGAAGTTGATCGGAATTACATCAAATCTGGAGTATGGGAAGTTTCTAAACAAGTTTTGAAAGTAAGACATTGGATTTCGAATTTTCGCCCTTCCAGTCAAAGAACATCAAAAGCAATGGTGTAGGTGAGGCTTCCTGGTCTTGGTCTGGAATTTTGGAAGGAAAACATATTGTTTAAAATATGCAGAGAATTGGGAACTCCAGTTAAAGTTGACAATGCAACTATTAATTGTGAAGTGGGTTATTATGCTAATGTATTGGTTGAAATAGATTTTGCTCAGTCAGTTCCAAGAAAAATTTGGATCGGCACTAAGTTTGGTGGGTTTTATCAAGATGTCTTAATTCCCGATTGTCCTAAATTTTGCTCTACCTGCAAGATTATTGGTCATTTAACTACTGAATGCAGAGTGAAGGAACAAAAGCGTAAAGCTGCACCGCAGAATACTACACAAGCTCCAGCAAAGAACCAAGGTATTAACCATGTTAATCCTATACCATTTGATATTTCTGATAATTCTGAAACCATAGTGGAAGATTTTGTTATTCATTATATTCAGCCAGCTAATCTAGTAGCACCAAGTCAAACAGAACAAATTCCAGATACTGGAAGATTTAGTCCTTTAAACACTGAAGACATTACTGAAAAAATAATGGAAGAATCAGTTATTATGGAAGTACCAAAAATTTTGAAGCTCACAGAAGATAATGCTTTGCAGAATAGTATGATTAAATTCATTGATGGTTCCATTGGAAAAGTTACTGCTCAAAGTATCCATGTTACTTTATGGGCTAATATAGTGGAAAAAGAAATTGTATCTTCTTCAGGTAAAAATGTCTCAATTCCAAGTTCTTCTACATCCAAGGGATCACCTGAGCAGCATACAATTATCAAGCAAGTGTCAGTTAATAATAAGTATAATTTCAGAAAAAATCCATGGAAATGGGGTACCAAACACCCTCAATCCAACAAATAAAGATTTTATATTGGAACATTAAGGTATTTAGAAGATCTAGAGCTCAAGATAAGTTGTGGTCTTTAGTTAATCAATTTAGTCCTTCTTTGGTTTGGATTGTTGAGCCAAAAGTATTCTGTAATGCTTCATTCTGCAATAAATTGAATTTGCCAGGGATGGAAAAAATGGTAATTCATAATTCTTCTTCTAATAATAAAAAGGGCAACATATGGTTGTTTTGGAATAAAAATATTGTTGCTCCTCAAGTAGTATCAATGTCTAGTCAGTTGATCACTGTCAGTATTGGAGATGTTCTGGTCTCTGGGGTTCATGCACATGTTGGAGTTACTCAGAGGATATTTCTATGGTCAGAGATAGAACTTATTAGTGATCTAAATAAGCCTTGGATTGTCCTTGGTGACTTCAATGCGGTAATTTCTCCCGGATGAAAAAGTTGGTGGTAGAAATCCTAACAAACCGCAATGTTGGATTTCATAAATTGCTTAAATAATTGTGAACTAATTCAAGCTCCCAAAACTGGTTTACAATATTCATGGTCCAATTGTCAACATGGAAGGAATAGAATTCTCTGCAATTTGGATAGAGTTGTATTTAATCAAAAATGGCTTCAAAGTTATAGTGACTGGGGTTACAAAGTGGGTCTGAGAATGGTTTCTGATCATGCTCCACTATTAGGAGGATGTGCAAGCATTCCCAAGCCAAAAAATGCACCAAAAAAGTTTCAAAAAATGTGGATAGATCATCCTAACTTTCTTCAAGTGGTTTATGATGCTGGTTGGAGAATATTTCTGGTGATCCTGCTTTTGTCTTCTTACAAAAAATAAAAAAGCTCAAAAAAGTGTTAAATGATTGGAACTGGAATGTATTTGGGAATGTTCAAGTGAAGATTAAAGAAGCTGAAGCAAAAGTGAAAGAGTCAATGAGGATTTCAGATGCTAATCCTTTTGATGATAATTCTCTAAGTTCTCTAGTGGAAGCTCAAAATGACTACTCAAGTAGAGAAGTTCAACAAAGTACTTCATTGAAACAAAAATCTAGAACTAAGTGGGTTAAAGAAGGTACTGCAAATACTGGTTTCTTCCATGCCAATCTAAAAATTAGACAAGCAAAAAATCAAATTAGTGAGATTGAAGATTCTAATGGTAGTATTATCTCAAATCAAACTAAGATAGCTGAAGAATTGGTGCATGATGCGTGTCGTAAGTGCAACAAATTAATCAAGATATTTCCCACTAATTAACTGGTAATATAGCGGTAGTAAGGATCGTTCCCACAGAGAGCTTTGTAATTGATATGTTATTTGATCAGCAAAAATATAATAAAAGGAAAACACAAAGGGGGGATTTTTTGATTAAAGTAAAATAAAAAAATAATAAGAAAACAAAGATGATTAAGGAATCATTCGCCGTCACTGAACATAAAATACTCGTTTATTCCTTGTTAATTTTCTATTGTCACCAACCGTAAATTAGCAATAAGCTCTGCTATCCCCGGAATTCCTGTTGTCACTGGATACGGAAGCGCTCGAATACCAGATTCTATCCATCCGAGCCACCATGAATAAGCTCTCAAGGTGTAACCCATCGAATGCATTATGTTTTTTGAATTAGGTTGATCCTAGCATCAGACACATAAGCTCGGTCTGCTTACTAGTGTCATCTCTATACACAATTGCTTAACAGAATCCCTCTTCAGCTTTTGCGATGTACTACTTGTGTATAAAATTGAGTGACTATTACACGTATCACCAATCCAAATACTAGTAGAATAATTGGGCCGATCTGATTTGAGGCCCGGAGGGAGGGAGACCCTTATATGGCCACTTTTTTGTCAAATGAAACCTAACAAAAAATTCCAATTTCATAAAAAAAATTGATTTCCGTCCGGCTATTTTTTTTCGTCACTTGACGAAAATACCCTCCTTCATCTCTTTTGTTTCTCAGTCTCTTCTTCACCGTCGCCTTGAACACCATCACCTAGAACACATTAACCTCCATCAACACTTCCACCACCACCAATAGCACCTCCACAATCACCAGAAGCTCCGCCGCCACCTCTAGCGATAGAAATTCAACAAGCCACCACCAGATCCATTCTCAAAACCATACCACTCCCAAAGACAGCAAACCCCAAAATACCAGAACCAGAACCTCCGCCACAACCAGAACCACCATAGAACCAACAGTGCCGCCTCTACCACCAGCATGACAAAAATACCTCTGCCACCATCATTACCAGCAGCACACTACATCACAGTAACATTGCAAACTTTTCAGTTCCCTTTCCTCCAACAAACCACCGTAACCAAAAAAAAAAAAAATTTTAAAACATATTTCCTATATCACATCGCCGCCGCCGCTCCACCACCTCCACTTCTATCAATAACAGCACCTCTACTTCCATCAACACCAACAACACTTTCAATACCAATAAAAGACCTTCTCCTCTATATTCGCCTCTCTATCACATAACCTCTTTTTCATCAGCTCAACCACGGTCACCGGCAGCAACACCACCGTCACCGGCAGCAACACCGCTACCGCCGGCATAACCAGCGCCACCACCACCTCAGCAACATAATCTCTCTGTTTATCCATCACCAACACCAGTAGCACTCTAAGCCACAATAGCTACTACCAGCACCGTCGTCGCAACCGCTGTCACCGCCGCCACCACTACCAAGCCAAAAAATATCTTCCAAAAATTAATCAAAGATCATAACCTTACGTATTTACATAAATTACATGAGACGAGTTCAAAACTAGTAATATAATCAAAACAATATACAAAAATTATTGGATGGACCAAACTAACATTATGTTCCAGTTCCAAACACAGAGAAGGGATTCAATCAAAAATTTAAAAATCAATATAAAACCCAAAAAAAAGTCCAAAAACATAGTGTACATGAAATTTTGATGATCAAAACCGAATCAAGCTTGAAATCTAATATAGATTCTAATTAAATCCTAATATAACTCCAATTGCAATCATACAGTAAGAATTTGGAATTACTACCAATAATTCCCATAGAAAATTGTTAGTGATCAAATCGGTTCGGTAATATGGATTCATTTGTTTGAGGAGAGGAGAGGGAGAAGCAGAAGGTAAAAAGAAGGAGGCGTTAGGGTTTCTGGGGAATATGTGGAGGAAAAGGTTAAGAGGAAGGGAAAGTTCCCAAGAAAAAAAGAAAGAAAACAACACTGTTTTAGGTAGGAGAACGAGGAGATAAAGGGGAAAGTGGATAAGTAGTGGAAACGGGTCGGGTGTCCTAAATTACTATTGGATCACCTCTTTGATGTTATTGGGTAACGTGCATATGTCTAACGTGTCCAACTCTGGCTCAACAAACATAAGAAAATGACAGACGGACCATGAAGACCCGTCCTGTTTTGATAGGTCATGCAAACGCCGGTCAAAGCGGTCAATGGTTAAATCCAATTTCACTCAATCCCTCTGTCATCTTTTCTTATACTCACTGTAACTCGGATTTAGAGTTGAATTATGATTACTTCTCAAACAATTTTTCCATACTATCCATAACGGAGGTTCTTACGAAAAATATAATGGCAAAAATGCTCAATCGTTTCCTTTCAAGGCCTATTTTTAGACAAAAATAAAACCGTAATAGTTTAGTTCTTATTCGGTCGGCCCTCCCCACCGTGGTAGCGGTCATCTAGTTATTATCATGTTAATTCAAATGGCCAATTGAATAACCCAATAGTAATCTTAGACACTAAAATTAATAGAGACAATCGACAGGAAAATTAAACTCAAAATAAACTTGTTAAAAGAATTAAAGTTCCATTAATCAGGACTTTGAAATCATCCCTAATCAATAAAAATTCAGCTACACATGGATTACTAAAACCCATGAAAAATATATCGAAAAAGAATTAGAAGAAGAAAACTTGGTTTCCCCCTAAAGGGTAAACCCTAGATATGAAATAAAACCTTTCCTCTATATTCTTTTATGTATTTTTCTCTCTCCAAAGTTGTGTAAATCTCTCGGCTACTTCTGGCCATTATATATAGATTCCCGCAAAATCTATTTCACCTAAAATTTCTTACTTGATAAGGATCCATTGTCGGTTAGCAGTGTTTTGAATCAGTGGGAGACATGTGCTGACAATCCGGTGTAACAAGGAGCACTCTAACAGGGTAAACCCGGCTGTTGATTGGCTTGAATTTCAGTAGGGACTCTGTAGACCTACGTGGCTTCTTAACAACTAAGTACACAACCAACTTGATGTACCCTGTTGTACCCAATTCCTAAATTTGCATGCCGCGTTAAATCTTTTCTCTGCTCGGAGATCTTCTCCATATTCATCTTCTCAGCTAATTTCTCGGTCACGAAACTGGTTCCTTGTTCCTCCCATACTCCTCCGTTCATCCAAATAAAACCAATGGCTACGAACCACAGGCTCAGAACCAATGGACCACTCCTCACCAATCACCAGCCAAACCATTCTCTCCCTGCTAGGTTAATATCTCTCTACCAGTCATAGCCAAACCCCTGCATTACTTCCATTGAATGGCAGCAGCACCTTTCTCATCTTCTGATTTGCCTCAATCCATCACAGCTTCACGTCTGTCATCAAACTAACGCCAATAACGATCAACAACACCATTGTCTTCATTAAACTATCAAACCAATATCAACTCTGCCATTAGTCCAGATCATGCGTACTGCCATCGAAATCATCTCGAGCTCAACACTGCCTTCATTCACAACTCCATGACTGCCTACCATCTTCTCTACGTCCATCTCCAGCGACCACCGTGCATCATCATGGAACCACGATTTTCTTTCTCTCGACACAGCCAACTCCATCATAATGTTCTTCTTCCTTCGACAGTTAACTCAGTACCTTGTTAGAATCTCCATCGCTGGAAGAATTCATTACAGCAGCAGCAACTCAATCCAACTCTTACTGCTCAACCCATTCCATCATCCCTGTTTTGCTGAAGTCTCATCATGATCCATCATCTACTGCCGATCACCAACATCAACCGAACTCGAGTGGCTTGCATTCAAACATCACCATTACTAAACCATAGTCAACACACTTCCTTCTCTGTTGCTCGGGCCCTTTTAAACAACGTCAATGGTCATAGTCACCATCTCCATCTCTAACGGCACGAGCATCACCAGCAGCACTCTTCCCTGAACTGGTCGTGAAATGGAAGGGAAGAAGAAGCTGGCAGCCTTCAGTAATTAGACCGAGCGCCCTTAACACAATGTGAATTCCAGCTTCCCCCATTAAATGACATGAATGCCTTTAGTAGTTCCCTTGAAACAGTCCACCCATTAACAGAATGAATGTCTTTTAACGTATAGTGGGGGTGCCAATAGCACTTGACCTTTAAAATGACAATTTTGCCCTTGTAGTCTTTTAAGTTCTTGTTTTGCTCGTAACTTATTCATACGAACTCAGAATGACTCCGTTCTTTCACCATTGACTTCGTCTTCTCGTCCTCTACAAAATGATGACTAGAAATCCTCCACTTGAACGAGTTCCACTGGGTCTTTGGCCCTTCTTCACTTGTGAACTTCACTTTTGTAGCTATTTTCACTTCTTTTGGATGATTCATCACATAAACACAAATAAAAGAAAACAAGTGTAATATACAATAATTTGCAAGAAAACGAACAAATACTAGCACGGAATTAACACCAAATATATGTGAAATATGCACTTATCAGTGCATTTCTTTGAAAAGAAATTTGAATTTAAAGAAGTCAGCATTGATGATAGTTTACTAGATGTTATTCCTCAGGCAATTACTAATGAAGATCAAGACATGTTGGAAGCAATTCCTTCTGCTGAAGAAATTAAAAATACAATCTTTGATATGGATCCAGAAAGTTCTCCTGGTCCTGATGGATTCTCTGAAATTTTTTACAGAAGTTGCTGGCATATCATTCAAGAGGATTTTATCAAATTCATACAGTTTTGCTGGAGCAGAAAATTCATTCCCAAAGGTTTAAATTCCAATTTTTTGGTCTTACTTCCAAAAGTTCAAGGAGCTAAAACAGCAAACCAGTTCAGGCCCATTGGATTAAGCAATGTAAGTTTTAAAATTTTCACTAAAATTATTACTACAAGATTAAGTAGTGTCATGGGAAAGCTTATATCTCCTCAACAAGCTGCATATGTTAAAGGCAGAAATATACATGAGCAAGTCCTTCTTGCATCTGAACTAGTGAATGAAATGAAAAAGAAAAGAAGAGGTGGAAATGTTGGCCTTAAATTAGACATATCTCAACCATATGATTCTGTTAGTTGGGCATTTCTCACTAAAGTTCTTCTCAAATATGGATTCTCAGTTTCTTGGTGCAATTGGATATTAACATTACTTCAATCCACTAAAATTTATGTTATGCTCAATGGTGGTCCTTGTGGTTTTTTCTCTGTTGGAAGGGGTTTGAAGCAAGGTGATCCATTATCACCTCTATTGTTTGTTCTCATGGAAGATGTTCTTAGCAGAAATATCACTCATTTGGTGGAAACTGGTAAGTTAACTCCAATGGTTATTAGAAGAGGCATTCATCCAACTCATCTGTTTTTTGCAGATGATGTTTTTATCTTCTGTAATGGTGCTAAGAGAACTATAGATAATCTAATGTCTTTGCTTGACAAGTACCAATCCATCTCTGGTCAAGTGATAAATAAACTAAAAAAGCAAATGCTTTGTGGATGGTGTTTGTGAAGGAAGAAAGCATCAAATTGGTGAGAGAATAAACATGGAAATTACAAAATTCCACGATAAATATCTTGGAATTATTCTTGCTCCAGGCAGAGTCAAAACTTCAATGGTATGGCATTTGGTTGAATTGTTTAAGAGTAAACTAGCATCTTGGAATGGAGATTATTATCATTTCAAGATAGGCTTGTTCTGATAAAATCAGTTCTTTGCAGTGTTCCTCTATACAATATGGCAATATATAGATGGCCTACTTCTGTGATCAAAATTTGTGAAAAAATCATGAGGAATTTCTTGTGGTCTGGAGATAGTGAAGTGAGAAGATTCAAAACTTTATCTTGGAAGAAAGTGTGTACTCCTCTAAGTGAATGAGGGTTTGGAATAAGGAGACTTGAAACCAGTGGAAGCAATCGACTGTTTTGACTCTGCCTTAAAGATGAATGGGCTTTGTTTCTACTAGCTAAATTCACTGATAAGAATGGCCAATGGTGTTCAAACTGGAAGCAATCGACTGTTTGGTCTGGTTTCAAATGGGCATGGCAAAGTCTTAAAGATGACATAAGATGGTGTATTGGTGATGGTTAAAATATTTCAGTGTGGTTTGATATTTGGTATGAAAACAGTCCAATAATTGATGATATATGTCTCACTGACTTTGTAAAAGAAAACATCAGCATGAAGGCTAAAGATCTACCAGATGGGAGAACTTGGAATATCCCAGATGAGATGCTGCATTATTTTAACACTTCTTCTCTTCCTGAAGTCAGTGGAGAAAAAGACATCTTAGCATGGAGTGGCAATGTCAAAGGTATATTTTCAACTTCTTCTGTTGTAGAAAAAATTAGACTCAGAGAACCTAA
Source organism: Papaver armeniacum (assembly GCA_023531295.1). NCBI lineage: Eukaryota > Viridiplantae > Streptophyta > Magnoliopsida > Ranunculales > Papaveraceae > Papaver > Papaver armeniacum. Next base: position 130,416 of record JAJJWW010015231.1, read on the forward strand.
GGTACCCTAGCCATCATTTATATGGAAATCATTCTTACACCCAAGCATTGCCAGCAACATTTGGAAATTACAACACAAAATCTATAATGATGATGACATCATGAGAATCAATGGATTTGAAATGGTCTCCAGATGCTGCATATGCAAAGAAGATCAAGATTGTATGAACCATACCCTTTGGAACTGTAAGTTCAGTATTCATATTTGGACTTGGTTATGCTCTATTTTTAATTTCTTGAAGCCAATCTCTTTTGAAGACATCTGTAAAGCAGCTCAGAGTAATAGTCCTTTGGTAAAGGAAATTTGGATGACTGCAGCCTGTACAACCATGAGAGAGCTATGGTTTCAAAGAAATAAAAAATTATTTGAAGAAGTTGAACCTGATCTAAACAGTTTTAAGTGTAGAATATGGAATTTGGTCATGAAGGTGGATGCAAAATGAAGGGCACAAAATGGGGACAATCTTATGATCAACAAATTATTGAATTCTTCAAACTGGGTGTTAGATTTACTAAATACAACTGCATTAAAGCTTGCCATTGGAGTTCTCCTAAACAGGGATACTTGCTCTTTTGCTGTGATGGTTCTTCATTTGGAAACCCATGAAATGCAGGATTTGGTATCATTGCCAGGGATGAGCATTGCAGTATTGTTGGTACTCTGTCAGGTGGGTTAGGCATCACAACCAATTATATAGATGAATGTTTTGTTGTTTTATGTGCTGTTGAATGGGCCATTATCCTAAATGCTACAAGATTAATCATCAGATCTGACTCTAAGTCAGTTATCAATGAGTTTAGTACATGTATGGTTCCTTGGTTTATGAAAACTAGATGGAGAAATGCTATCAGGCAGATGGAAGATGTTATTTTTGAACACTGCTATCGTGAGATCAATTTTTCTGCGGATTCTTTGGCTAAGAGGGGAGCAGAATTGGCTGCTGGAGAAAGAGTAATACACACTGGAAGACCATCATTCTTAAAGCGCATAGAAATGCCAGATACTGTTAAATACAGATTTATTTAGTTAGGAAAACTTGGGCCTTCTTATTTGGGCTTTGTATTTTCTTTTTCCTTTGGTCTCAACATTTGTAATGTTTTTTAGCCTTTCTATTAATAAAATTTGTGATTAAGCAAAAATAAAAAATAAAAAAAATATATATATATATATATATATATATCTATATTATAAGGGACAATGGTGTTTTCCTATATCGACGGCGCTCTACAGTTGAGACATATAAAAGACGGTCTAGATTGATCTATTAATATTCAATTGGTTCCCTCGAAGGTCGCGCTTGCTAATCTCTCATTTTGGGAGATAAAGAGTGGTCCTCATTACTCAAATGAGGGTATTCAATCGGTTCCCTTGAAGGTCGCGCTTGCTAATCTCTCATTTATTCGCGGATTTAATTCTAATTGACCCATTTAAGGTGAAAGGCGTTTTTCTTTTTCTCATTTAGCTTACACTTATGAATGAAAACCTCACCGATCTGTTTACTGGGGTTTTTATTTCTCATTCATGAACGCTGTTGAATACTCCTCTGATCGAATCTGTTTCTCATTCATTCCCCTACCCAAAAGAAAACCCTATTCTGATTAGGTATTTCCTCCATTAATCATGCTAGAGTGTAATAGTTTTGATGTCTCGGAAGGAAAATCTTTGCTCAACATCCCTGTAATTTATGTTTTCTCCATCACTCACATGCATATTGTTTTGGTCTGACCTTTGGGAATAATGAGATTCTAGCTAGGTTTTAATTTGTGTATTTGTTTGATTTGTAGTCATCAAGATTCCCCGAAAGAATATAGTTGGTGGGGTTTTATTTGGGGGTTTTCCAAATTGTGATTACTTAATTAAGGTTGGTTTACGGTAAACATTTTTTCTATATTTAAATTCTTTCCTTTTGTATTGGATTCTTCACTCATTGCTACTGATGATATTGATATTCTGATGTTATATTAGTATTTGTAGGAAATTTATGAAACTCATTCTATGTTATCATTCTTTAAGGGAAGATTATGCATTTTGATGTGAAAATGCTTGAAGATGAAATGAAGACAGGAGCATGTGGTTTGAGTTTACAAAGGTAAGTTGTCATTTTAGACAACTTGAATTATCTATTCTTTATAGTTACAGGTGTTCTTTTATTGTGGCTAAACCTGAATTGGGCACTGGAAGCTCTTAGATGTTTCCTCAATGCCCGTACAACAGAATCAAAAATTGTTGCTTATCCATCACTAGGTGAGCTGACATCCAAGGTATTGAGGAGTTGCAACAAACATATAATGAGATTCTAGCTAGGTATCTCTTACTCTTTGGGATATTGTTTTGGTCTCCTCTCTCTCTCTCATGGCCACACATCGGTATCTCATACTCTTTTGAAGAGATTAGCAATATTTGATTCTCCTACGAATGACACTTCGCTTTCCTTCGAATGAGATTAATTAAGGTCTCTCTTTTAGCAGGTTATAATGTGTTTAATTAAGGTCTCTCCTACATGAGATTAATTAAGGTCTCTCCTACATGAATTGCAGAAACACCAAAGTGCCATACATTGAGCCTCCATGAAGGACCCAAGAATGTGAGTTCACACATCTTAATTACAAACAGGACAACCAGGAGATAAAGAATGATTATATGTTGTAGTGATTTAAATCATCAAGTTATTTTGAAATTTACTCAAGGACTGCTTATCATTCTCTTTTCCTCTTATAGCTTTAATTTTCTTTTGTTGCTCAATTGCTCCCCATTTTTTTTTTATTTTGCAATATCAAATGTTAGTAAGAGATGTCAAGGACTTGAATCAGCTCATAGGAGTAAAGCCATGTTAAAGAGGCATCAATGAACGTTGAGCGTTAAGTCTAAACTTTTCCTTTTATGTTGTACGGGTTGGTAATTGGTTCACCAAAACCAAATTGTATTCATGCTTTTAGTTCTCTTTCCAGGCAAAAGCTTTAGTAGAAATGAATGTGCAGGGATAAGTGATACCTGAATGGAGTAGTCGTGGAAGCAACGACGCTGGGACAGATGGAAAGAACGTGATGACTCATCAAGTTTGCGGGTGGTACTTTGGTTCTAGACTGAACATTGAAAAGCGAATGGCTCGAAAAGAGCAAGCCAAGGGAAATACTTTTCACAATCTGAATTCCTATAAACATTGACTTTAAGTGAATATGTTGCTTAGTCTCCTGGATCTGATTTTGAATTTTGATTGCAGAGACAATCATGAACTCTAGATGCAGAGGTCAGGATGTGGTCGAATGGCAAAGGTAAGGGCAGTCCTGTAGAATTTATGAAGGAGGTTAAGAATTGTAGAAATCATATTTTGGATATTCGCAATAATGGTTTGTTTTTTCTTTCGATTTTGTAATCCCATTGTTCGTGAGAACAAGGAAGCTTTCAAACTTTAAAAGGGGTAGGAAATGGTTAGGATTACTGGCAAACTATTAAATTATCCATTTTATCCATTGAAATTGGGCTACGAATGAGAGTAGTTTGGCATACATGTTTCAAAAATATGACAAACTGTAATTTCAAACATGAGGTCAGATTTGGATTAATTATTACTTCTTGATTATAGAGTTTCTCACCAGAGGAGTTTTTCGTTTGCAGTACTGCCTCCATCTTCAAGGAATGTGCTAATTATGCAATTTGCTGCTCTGTTGGGAACTGAAGAAGCTGAAAGAAATTCTACATGCCATAGATGCGTGCTTGAAGGAAATTCTACTTCTGTTCGAACTTGGCCGATGTCATACATATAATCAAATATGTTTTAGCGAAATTTCTACTTCTAACTGAACTGGGCATGTGTGTTCCGAGCAGTTGTCATTGGAAATATGGACTACAAATTGAATCAGAAATATAGACAACTAATTGCCTCTCCGCCGCCCAGTACGTAATCCAATTTCAAATAAACCTTCAAACATTGACTAATATTTTCACTGTTTTGTTAACAATTGCAACTTTGTTTTCTTCCCAAGCAGTAAAACATGTATGAATGTCTGTTGATGATCAAATTGATTTTGTAAATGGGCTTGGTTTAATATGATGTAATATTTTCCCAGCATTTGAAGCACTTTCTTTAGTTATATATGAGTAGAAACTATTGGCCAAACATGCCATTGAAGTGGGATGGCATAATTAATAGAGGCAATATAAATTGTGGAGTAAAAAGTGTATATACAAAATTTTTCATGATGAACAACAAATGGAAAGGATAATGATAAAATTTGTGTGATGCATATGATGCTAATTCCAGTGACACATAAATCTGTGGTCTTATTATTAATGTAACGTAAGGGGGTGTATATTGAACAAAAAAATATAAGTGTGTCTTAAAATGCATGGGGTGTATATTGGTTCAATATACACTAAAAACATAACGTATATTGTTATTATGGAGAATTCAAGGTCATTTTGTTCCCATGGCGACAATCCAAACCCGTGCCGTTACGGCACGGGCCATATCCTAGTACGAACTAAGAGAAAATGAAATCTAAAGAAGGCTGCAAGAAAAGTGAGTAATGCCCGCAGCTGAAGCCCATGCCCAAGCAGTAAAGACCTTGCACCTATCCTAAGCTCAAGTTCAGTCTTGAACCTGTAATTCATTAAATCAACTGACTAAAATATACTGATAATCACCCACCAGCACCCATCACTATTCTTTGGTGCCAAGTTTTTTTTTTGCTAGATTCTCTGGAGTCTTACAGCTATCCACAGCCATAAAACCACATGGTATATATATGCAAAACCAGCAAAATAACCAATTCCATGAACTTTGATCCCATACATTAGACTCGGCTCTTGGCCAGTTTTATCTGATACTCCCTCTGTTTCTAGAAAAGAGATACTTTCACTTTTTCAATTTGGTCTATTTTTAGGCTAAAATGAAAAAGTGAAAGTATCTCTTTTCCAAAAACAGAGGGAGTATATCATTTGTCATTGCTCCCTTATGGAGTCACCTGATTAGAATCTACAATATTGCTCCATTCTGAGGCTAATGAATGCAATGTCTTCTCTGCTTCCTCTGGTAAACGTCCTTCACCATCGTTCACACCCATTACAATATCAAATATGAGGGCACCAAGAAACAACACACTTGAATTTCAAATCTCAAAAATAAAACACTATGTATTTAATGAATTTCGCATTTAACTCGTTCCACAACAATCAGTTGTACATGTAATGTGACAGTTCCCAATTTATGATCTGCCAAAAGAATGAATTTGTTTATGACTAACTATGCTAAACTGCATTTGCTTTTTCACCCTAACTAGAACACCGCTGCCACGGTGGGGAGGGCCGACCGAAGAAAAAAGAAACACCGCTTCTAGTGACATCAAAATGACATTCACCCCACCAACTCTTCCGTATTTTGTTAAACCAACTTGAAGTAGGCAATTTAGTTCTAACTTTTTGAACGGCAGAAGAGACAAAGAAGTCACCTGGAGACCATTCATCATTCATCTTCCTTGAACTTTTAATACCAAGACCACCCATATTCTTCTTCTTACAAACCTGAGACCGTTTCACTAATAGGTGCAGCTCTCTTCTATTTTGAATACCAGGATTACCAGCCCATAAAAATTCAGGTAATATTTTCAGCATTGCTAGACGTACAACTTCAAAATACCTAATCGTCCGTGTCATTCCTCATATTACTCAACCTTGGAATGCTTAGTATGAGGAATGACATGTTATTTCCAAGCATATATTTATGCCAATTATGATGTGGATTGCGATCTGTTATCCTAAAACAGAATAAGAACCATGATGTGAAAGCACAAAAAATACAGAAGAGTGGCAACTCTTTTATTAACAAAAGCAAGCAGCAAAAACTCTTAGAAACCATACTAATAAATGCACTACAATGAAGGAAAACAGGGTACCTGTCGAGACAATTTGGAACTGGGTGCCACAGTACTCCTTTATCACAGCCTCTATATGCTGTCATGGGCTCCTCAATCTCATAGACAGGACAACATACCTGGGAACTTCAGACCCGTAACATGCTGTTATTAGTGTGGTAGAGCAGTTCATGACAGCTTCTCTAAACCGAAATTTTTGTACAAACATGAAACCAGAACAAGCATTTTAAATCCACCATAAAAAAATATTATTATGCTCTAAGCCTCTAAGGCTAAGTTCAAGAAAGATTTGTCCTACACTTACAAAGCTTTTACTAAGATTCAAAATGTCCAAAGATAATATATCAAATGGAATAAATTATACACGCTAAGTTAATCGGAGACCATGAATCTAATGATTTACATCATGTGAGACGAAAGGATTAATTAGTAAGTGAGGGTAAAAAATGAACAAGATGATTGAACTTACATCCACAGAGAACAGCCTCACTCTTAAGCCGGTAGGACACCAAATTACTTGAAATTAGCTTACACGAAACATTGAAATTACTTGAAAAATGTAATTTTATAACCCAAACCGAAAGGAATGATCTAAACATGTCATTCCCCAACAAAGAACTGAAATTAATAGTTCAATTAGTTTACCTGGAGAAGAAAAATTAAAACCCCCAATTTGACATTGTTATCTCAAACATCAACTCGACCTCCGTTGATGATTGAGTAACTTTGTGAACAGAGATTGGACTGAAGTTGAAGAAGATTGAAATTTAGGTTTAATCAAACTCCAACAGCAAACTCCAAATCGTGAAAATCCTCAATTTCTTCTTAAACCCTAACTATGTAAAATTCTTAATCTAATCATCAACTTCTTCTTTACAACAGATTCAAAAACAACTTCATATGCTCTTCTTTCTCTGTCGATCTCTCATAACACCAGATTCTCAAATCCTAGATGCAAACTGTTAACAGATCTTCCCAAATCACCGCAGCAACACTGTAAAACTATATCGAAGGAAGAAGAATCGAGAGAAATGAAATTTATCTGAGTGAAAAATGTATATATATTTGTTGACTTTAGGTCCTTATAAATTTAGTTAAATTAGTATAAACCCTCATAATATCTTATATAATGTACTGAAACCCTTTATAGATGAACGGCTCACATCAAATACGTGTTTCAATCTAACGAACAATATCGAATTTCAACACAGAATTCCCTTATCAGATGAACGGCGTGCATTAATCCCTTGTTTTTAAGTTAGTGATCCAACGGATCATATTGAAATTGAACACGGAAATTTTTTTCAATCTTTTTAACAAATCGTTAGGGTCCATTTGACAAAAAGTGGCGTAAAAGGACTCCTCCTCAGGGCCCGGAGCTTCCCCTTCCGGTCGGTCGAACAAGAAAAACTAAAAAACTAATTACATCATTTTATTAGGAAATTGCCGGCAGCTGACACTTTCAGATGTGCCCATTTCCAACCGAACCTTCTCTGTTACCACTGTTCTTCTAGCAAAATGTCATTGGTTCTCATCATTTACCTTCAACCTTTTTTCATAGCTTTTTCTGGTTAAGTGGACACAAATTGCATGCACATGGGAGGCTTTAACTTAGCTAGAGCAAGAACAGATGAAGGGAGAATCCATAACCCATCTCCACAGATTAAACCAGAAGCAACTGCAGGAATCAATAAGGTAGCTTTCTTCTTGTCCAATTTGTGCCAAACAAACACAACCAAGCTCCCGACACACATATCAATCGCAAAACTTGCACCATTGAGAAATGGAACCGCCATAGCCATAGGCAGAGGAACCCAGTTTCCGACCTTTGAAGGGGTAAGGTCTCTCAACAAATTAGCAGCAATTGCAAATGAAAAGAACCCGTAACACATTTTCAAACAATGGCGAGGCAATGCAGAGAAGCCTTCTACCCCGAGAATTGCCATGTTCCGATAAACCAGAGCATACGGAGCTTTGTATTCCCCTGCGGGATTTCCCACATCAAAGGCTTTGTAGAAAAGAAAGAATGTTAAAGGAGCTACCACACAACCCATTGCTGTCCCAATAGCTTGGCTTAAAAGCATGGAACGAGGGGAAGTCAGTGTGAGGTGACCAGCTTTGAAATCGTGCATAAGATCTGAAGAGATGGAAACAATCGATTTAATAAGGCCACAACCTACAAGTCCTGCAACTACACCATTTTCCTTCCCTGAGACGGCAGCTATCACAAACATAGCCACTTTCCCGTAGTTATAGGCCATGTTCATGTCAGTTAGACCCGCGCCATATGCATTACAGAATCCTAAAGATGGAGCAAGGAGGTATGCTACAACCACATAGTACCATTTAAGCTGAGGGAACATGAGGGGGATCACAATGATGGAAACAATGGAGAAAAGACCGTATCCAACACATGCAACCCATACGGGAATACTTTCCCTCATGAAGAGTTCATTTCGTTGAAGATCCTCAAGAGGTGGTTGAATTGTCTCATCTGCAACTGAAGAAAATCATACAACATATAAGTCAGATTCACCAACTTACATGACTAGGGTGATTGAAGATACATTCATAGTAAACATGATAATTTCTCTTTTACCTGCGTTCCTCTCTTTAAGTTTAGCCTGAACACTCCTAGCAGTACAGTACAATATCTTCCCAATATTGTATAGACCATCTCCTAGAATCAGCGCAATTGATATAAAAACCTGCAAATTTGTGAGCATTTGTGTTCAAAATAATGCATATACAAAGATAAGAAGCCATTTTGTGCAAATTAATGACGGTATCAGAAATGTGGAACGGTAATGTAGAGACCTTGTAACCACTCAAGCTCTTCATGCTACCTTCTGACAACTTTGCCCCATACCATTCTCCTTTTCGGTCATGTATCAGTGGCCACATTACCCCCCATGAAAGAATGGCTCCCAAAAGCAAAGACAAGTTAACGATATGTGAACAAATCATCCCTGCTCCAACATAAGTCATGCTGAAATCGAAGAAAAATCTGCAAGATTGTAAAGACACAGAAGTCACAAAGATGTCCAACAAAGAGGAAACAGGATTACTAATGAGCGCACTGAGAAAGAAAACACACGTTTGCTTCCAAGCTTTCAACCCGAAAGTGGGAAATTGGACGAATCCACATAGGTCTCCACCAGAATAGAACCATTGGAAGAAACCCCATAAGAAACTAAACGAAAAGAACTTTGTGAATCCTCTAACCTGTTTCCTGCGTAGACAATCAGATGGCAATTAATCAGACTTATTTTCAAGGTAGCAAACCATTAAAAAGAAGTAAAGGAACTGAGGAATAGTACTTCGCATCCTTATCTCCTTCAGGTGTGTGAAAACCATTAATGAGAACAGCAGTAGCAGTGCCACTTGGATAGGATAGCTTGTAGTCTATTATCATTATCTACACAAACACAACAGAGGTTCATCAATTAGGAAAAAATATCATAATTTTCCCAAAATTAAGTGTACAAAGCCACTCATGCACCCGTAATTGATTGCGAATTAGACTAATTCCTACTAAAGAGTCTAAGGACAAGAAGAAAGCTTGATTCAAAGCTTCATACTGACACAATCAAACAGGAACTGTTTGCAAAAATAAGCTGCGCAAATGCAGTAACCAAGACAACTAGGTAAATGCAGTAAACTAGTCAATCAGATTTTGGGACATCGGGGACTTCTAAAGTAAATTATCTAATCTGTCTGTATATACATTACATTTAATCAATTTCGCTCATGAAGTGAATTTTAAAAGATTGAGACAGCACTCTAATTTGATCAAAACAACCAGCATTTAGACTTATAAAAGTGATCGCCATAATATACCTTTCTGAGAGGAACCAAAACTAAAAGCCCAACAAAACTTGTAACAAAAAGAAATGCCATCATCCATGCAATTCCTGGTTCCTTATAGCTCCCTGGAGCATTTCCTGGAGTATCAATCCCTGCTTGTTCATATGTTCTCTTGTTCAATCCCAGTAAAAAAGACCCAAATCCACCTGCAAACCACCAAAACATATCAAAAAATGGAAAAAACACAAACACAAACACTAGAGAGGCAGAGTGGTAAGCTTAATTACCTCCAAAACAAATAGTATAACAAGCAACAGCACAAGTTTGAATGACTGTATTCTCCTGTTTAGTAAATGGAGTACAGACATAACCAGCTTTATGCAGCAATTTAGTCCATGACTTGATGACAACAAATGCAAGAAGAGCAGCAGATACATTAAGATTAGGAACAAGTCCAGTTGTTAGACTTAACTTTGTTACTATCACACTGTATATGACACCAATTATAAAACTAGCAAATAATCCTCTCACTGTTATTTGTTTCTTCCATGGTGGTATTTTTCTTGACATATCTTGTTCTTGTTGTTGCCTTCCTTCTTCCCTTTCAATTTCTTTCACCTCTAACTCCATAACCATACCTCCAAATCCAACACTAACCTAGGGTTTGCAAATGGGTTTTCAGAATTCAATCTAAAAACTAAAAACTCAGAAACAGAAGAAATGATTGTGTACTACTTCTTGAAAAATGTTTCCATATATAAACCTAAGTCATGTAGTACAATTTTGTAGACTCAGGAGTAGTACTACAGAGAAATGATCGTAAAGGGTAGATCATGAGTCCCGAGTTTAACTCGATATGCACATGATATGAAAATTAGTTAGTTGGATCAGTTAGAATAAAAGATTGTTTCCATTTTTACCCTCGGTTAAATGTATATTAACCAACCATAAAAATGTAACTAAGGGTATTTGTTGGAAGTGTATGTAAAGTTACCTTTAGATGTTGTCATTTTGTGGTAAAATGTTACATCATTTGTTACTTGCAAGCTATTTGCACGCCTTCCTATTTGGCAAGCTGGCGTGGCTAGTCTGGGTGGAAGTTTGTAGTACATGTCAGCAGTATCTTAACATTGATTGAAGTTGAACCAAAGTTACCAAACTGAAAAAAGAAAGGACTCCCTCCCACGGTCCCACATTAACATTGATTGAAGTTGAACCAAACTGAAAAAAGAAAGGACTCCCTCCCACGGTCCCACAAATAGGTGGTTTAGTTCAAGTTTACACACTTCTTAGGCCTATTCCTATGCACATGTCAAAAAAATGGTGTTTGGCATACCAGGTGGCATGGCAAACCATCTGCGCCACTATGGGACAACTACGGAGCGATCGAATTTCTAGCGAGCTGGAGATATTAATAATATCGCTCGAAATTGACTCCATCGCTTACGTTATAATTAATATCGCCACCGTTCGAGTTTCTGACGCCTATAAATACCTCACCTATCTTCTCAATTCTTCTTCTCAAAACCACTGATTTTCTTAAACTTCTGTCTAAACATCTTTTGATTTTCTTAAACTTCTGTCCAAACATCTTTTGATTTTCTTAAACAAATATGGAGAGAAGAAAAAGAAACAGAAAAGCGAAAGGATGTACTAGCACCCTAGGCAGTGGAGTAAGTTTTGTTGTGGATACAAATTATGAGTTTAATAATGTTAGACAAGTAGTTGGTGAAGGTGTATTCTCTAATCACCTTTTTGTTCATGGGGAACGATCTAACTCGATAAATTTAAGAGGTGGATGGACTGAGTTACGTACAATTTTTCAATTACTTCCCCATGTTGTTCAAGAGAGAGTTAGAAGGTATCCTTGGCGACATCTATATCAAATATAACCTAGAATCCACATGACTGAAGGTGTTCAAGTTATATTAGAACGATGGTGGAAGACTACAAGCACGTTCTTTTTCAAGGACTTTGAATGCGGTAAGTCAGTCTTTTCTAGTAATTTAATTTTTAGATTATGTGTTTTGTTTCATAAAAATCAACACATTCTAATTATGAATAATTATTGTTAATAGGAGTTACACCGATAGATTTATACATGTTAACGAGAATTCCATGTCAAGGAAACTTACTTCCATTTAACATACTAAATTGGTTATCAGACGGTAGATGGAAACAAAGACTTCCTTTATATTCAAATGAATTAGAAGGAAATAATTCATATAGACAAATAAAAGCTCAGGGGTTAAAGGTGGCTAGGTTGAAAAGTTTTTTCCAGTGTTATGCTAGGAAAATGAATGAAAACAGGGCAGCTGGTAATAAATATTTGATCCCCGACCATTATGAGGAGATAGAACATCTGTTTGTATTGTGGACACTACGCCAATGTCTGTTTCCAAATGCTAGCTCAGTAGTGTTAATTGGGTTTCTCGAAGCATTAGAAGATTTAGAGCAAGCACCAACATATGATTGGGGGTATGCGATTTTATCAGATATTTACATGGCCCTCGGTGATAACTCGACGTGTGGTAAAGATAGTTTTAATGCTTTTTGGGGAGTTCTGGAGGTAAGAACCAATATTTTTCACATTATGTATTTATTTGTCATTTTCATATGGAACACTTATTAACCTGCTGAATGTTATTATTTTCAGTATTGGTGGTATACATATTTCCGTGTTTCGGAACCTTGTCTTAAGAATCATACCAATGTATTTCCGATCATACGGAAGTATGATTCCGAGAATTGGGAAGCTGCACAGATTGAAGATGGTCAACATGCTGGTATTGTTCATAAGATTCAGCAGTTGAGTAGAACAAGCCATAACCTTGTCTCCCAGCCGTATGAAGCAATACCTGAGTTCCAAGAAGAACTAGGTCAGAGAATGGTACAGTTAAGCCTTACAAGGATGGTGTTATACAGCCCTATTTCTGAGAAGGGTGTTTGGTATTATGGTGAAAGGCATCTTCTTCTGTTGCAAGGAAGATTAGTGATAGCTGTCAACCCTTATCCCAGTTCAGATGTTTCAGCAGGCGATTACTTCAAATTGATAAGGGAAGGTCATCATTGGCAAGAAGCTGATGAATTGATCCAGGAGCCGATGGACACAAATGAGTACCTATCTTGGTATAACACTATTTTCAAGCCAAATATTTCTATGCAACAACAAAGTTTGGGTCGGATGGATTTCCCAACTTTAGGTAGGTTGCCAATTGACAATGAATTTCTTCCTTCCCAACCTCCACAAGAGACGGGTGACGCATTTGCATATCCTTCTCAAAGTTCATCATCAAACATGCCACCATTTTCTAGGGAAGTAAAGACTATATCCACCACATCTGGAGAGATTGTTACTTATCCAATTGTTTCTAGTGCACCTACTCGGACTTATCCATACTTCGGGGTCAATCCTACAGAGTTGCAGTATCAGACCCGGTTGAACGATTTTGAGGCTCTATTTCAGGGATTTCAGAGTATGCACTTGGATGAGATGCAAAAATTGAGGGAAAGCATGATGTTTGAGATGAGTCAAGGACTTGAGGGTAATGATGGTTCAGGTAGTAGTAGAGTCCCGGTGTTACAGGAGATGGTAGAGGAATGACTCATTTGAGTCCCAGTGTTACAGGAGCTGGTAGAGGAATGAGTCCAGATAGAAGTCAGCAAAGTCGTGAAATAAGTGAAAGAAGATTGAGACGTCATCCTATGGAGGAGGTACCAGAAAGTTCAACCCCAAACATGGTGTTACATAGTCAAGGAGTACATGGTGGTGAAGAAAACATTGGCTTGGATACAACTCCTACACGTATGTTAGTCATTTACAAACTGACATAATGACTCCAGGTGGTGGTGTGAACATGGAAGTAGTTAGGCAAACGAATCTGTATACCCCAATTGCCTCAACCTCATCAGCATTTCAACCATTCTCGCAATAATATCAACAACACGTATTTCAAGGTTTGTATCGTGTTCCCATACCCCCCTCATCCCATTGCTTATCAAGGTTATGGTGATTCTGATGAGACTCAATCACCAAGTGAGTCTCAAACCGGCACCATAACTGATTTGTTGAACAACTCTATGGATCCAGAAAATGCAGGCAATTGGATCTTTGGTCAGGGAGGAAATGGACAAAGAAATGAGTAGTTTAAATGTAATCTTTTAGTTGAAATGTGAAATGTAATTTTGTTTTTTTTAATTAATGGAAACTATCTTTTAGATTAATAATTAATGGAAACTATCTTTTAAATTAATATTCAGATTGAAACTAGTTTTACATTTCATTAAAAATTAACCTTGATTGCATAACACGATACTTATAATTTGAATCCATGCACATGAATATTGTAGAGTTCATAACATTCGTCATGACTAAACCATCTTCCATTGTCTTCGGCGAATTTGGTACGAGCTCTAATTTTTAGTTCTTCATTTGATAACCTAGGATTATCCCCTTTTATCAACCACATAATTTGCTGATACTTTCTAACATTGTCATTGATGAAACAATAACGATTTTGAAGACACTCATTTGTTCTTGTTGGATTTACATGACTTAATGACGTAAACCTTTGAAACACAGTGTCCCATAAGTTAAAAGTCTCTAAAGTGAAATCTCTATCGTTTGCAACTAAAACCCAACATCGAATTAGAGAAACATCTTCCTCTGGAGTAAAATCCACTTCGGTTATGCGAGCACTAGGCATGGTGAAATGAATTTGAATTTGGGTTGGAATTGGAATTGGTAGAAATCAGGTATCTATAGGGGGAAATGGTAGCCGTTAGATGAAGATCTGATGAACGATTATCATAGTAGCAAGCGACAGCTTGACTATCGTTGTCGATTTAACGACCATCGAGAGATAAATTGACCATCGAGCGACCGAGACTCTATCGCTCGATGGGAACTCTGTCGTGTATGCCTATATGCCAGGAAAAACATATTGGCATATGAGTTTGGCAGTTTGGCAGACCCATAGTGGGTGCATATATGCCAAATATCATGTTTTGGCATGTGGATAGGAATAGGCCTTAGAGCATCTTTATTAGAGGGTGAAATTATTATTTTTTGAATGACATGTAGGATTTTAGACCCCCATTTAGTATAAAAGCATCTCCAATGGTTAGGTCGTACAAATTAGGAAGAATCAAATACTAAATATGAAGGTGTTAATGAAAGTCTTAACTACACCTTTGGGATGACCCCTAAGAGCTTCTCCAATAGTGAATGTGAATATCTCATATGTTGTAGTTGCAGGAAATCCCACACTACACCCCTCACTAGAATATACTCAACTAATCCATTTGAAGATGAATAACTATCTATTTTATTGATGATTTTCTTGAAATATTTACAAAGGAAGATAGAACAGAGCCAAAGAAATTACAATCACTCCAAATTTTCTCTCTCCTAATGACTTGCTTAACAATTCAAAAAGAATCCCCCTACAACAGACTTACTCAATCCCTTTATATAGGGTATTACATAGTGGATGACAGCTAAGTTGTCCTTTATTTTCGGGAATGACTCGCGAAGTATCGCAAGTGTATGAATGTTCGTCTTCGCGACACTCCTAAATCTCGCCAAATCTTCACACTTTTCTCATGTTCTGGCTGTCGTCATCCATTGCGTCATTAATTATACTTCCTTGCGACGCCTTCGCAATACTGTCGTTTATTAATCTCGCGAGATATTGATGCTGCGATATTCTGATCCTACATCTTGCCTCTTCTCATGTCTTCTCTGCGAAGGAGAGAATGTCATGAGAATTAATATTTTAAAATGCCGCAATTGCTCATCTTTATCTCGCAATTGTTCGTTTTTATCTGTTTCATTCCCGTACGGAATTTATTACAGGTGTTTCTTCTTCCACTCTTTTCCTGACACGTCTCTTTCAACCGTTTATTCTTGACCATTCACGTCCCATCTCGCATTAAATGCATTTGTTTTCTCGAGGATTCTTCTCTCTATATATAGTTTTCTCACCCTTCTCTTCTTCTCTTTTATTTTCCCTCTGCAACTTTCCTTCAACCTTCTTCCTCCGCAATTTGCGCTTCTGCTACTGTAAACCTTTTCTTTTTTCTTTCTCTCGATCTTCAATTCTCTATTCATTCCCATACTCTAATAATGGCTTCACTTGGTCGTACATATAAACCCCTTTTCAATGAAGTTCAAAAGAATTTGCAAGAGAAGGGTTTCTCTTTATCAACCATTCCTGATCAAGAATCTTCGTCTATACTTTCTGCAAAACTGTTTTCTGATCATCAGTGTGATGATCAGAAAATCATAGTCTCACTAGGTCAACTCCTCGCAGGTCTTCCCATTCCTCTATACAATCCCGAGATACCATTATTCTATGAAATTCTTGCTCATGAAAAATTCTCGCGAGCTATTTATCAATTGAGCGGCGACTGCATCCGTCTAATGCTTGAATTTGCCAATCGTGGCGCTGGTAAAGGATCTTTATATCCTGATGATGTCAAAGATCCTAAATTCGCAAATTTACAAATAGTCGCTGAGAAGCATACCGTAGAAAACTTCTTTGCGAATTATGCAGTAATAAATATGAGAAATGATAAATCTCATTTGGGGTGCTCGATTGAAGAGAAAAGATAACATTGATCTTTGATAAGCTGGTCATGCAAGATATTGGTGGCATTCGGGCAAAAATAATATTCCTCGCCACTCCAAAGATGAGAAGTGGTGGGTTGTTCCTTTATTTACGAGTGGACCTTATATTGCGAGGTTCGCATGTACTCCTGCGAACCTCGCAGACTATCATCCTTGGGAATTTAAGTGGCCCGAGAAGGCAAAAGAGGTATATTTCCTTTTTCGTTTTGCTTTGCAATATTTTCTTCTTCTTTTACTTACTAAACTTGCAAAAAATTTTAGATTGTCAAACTGAGAAAGAGTTATAAAATAAATCCAAAGGCGAGTACCCTGGCGATACTCCGATCGATCACGGATGAAGTAAGAAACATTTTCTTTTGTTATTTCAAACAATATTGTTGCCTCTGTTTCTTATCTTTATTCGTGTGCGAAGGTTTACGTTGAAGAAGCTGAAGCTGCAAAGGTTAAAGGCAAGAATAAAATCACTTCTCGCAAGGATAAATCTTCTGGTCCATCTTCTAAAAAATGGAAAATCCAACCTTCTTCTCATTCTAATTCCCAAACCAGCGAGAGCTCTGACGAGGATGAAAATGAAGTTGGTACTTCCTCTGCGAAGGAGAATCACTCGGTCACCTCTGCTATGGCGCAATTGTCTAGTGTCTTCTCCGATTCTATGCAAGGATTAGGAGATGATCATTTATCCGCTACTTGCGAAGCTCTTGCTAAAATTTGCGATGCCCATTTGTTAGAGGATAATGAGTCTTTTGCGGAGTTTCCGAACATTTGACTTCAGTTTCTTAAATGCTCTCAATGCTCTGGTATGTTCATATTCCTTTACTTCTTTGTGACTTCGATTATAAGCTTTATCTTAATAATTTCTTTACTTTCCTTTATAGTCCGGGAGAGCTTCCTTTGTTGTTGCCTCAGATTTAGAGAAAAGACGCGACATCCTTGAAAAGAAAAATCTCCAACTCAAAGAGAAGATTCAAGAACTAGAAACCGAAGTTGCGACGTCTCGCAAGAAAGATGAAAAAAATTCAACGGTTGGAAGTTGAGTCTACTTCTCGGAAGAATAAAATATCTACTCTTCAAAGTGCAAATCAACAACTTTATGGTACAAAATTTTTACTCTTCAAATCGTCTTTATTTTGTCATCTGCTTTTCTTTGCACGATTTATTATTTTTGAGACATATATAATCCCTCGAAGAAGCCATTCTTATCCATTCATTTCCGAGCCTATGGACAATGATGTTCTTCTCACTCATCTCAACGAATCTTTAGCGGTTCGTCAAACAAAATTGATTCCCTTCCGTTAAATGAACTTCAAGCCAAATATCGTCTCTTAGAGATTGAGCATAGATCTAGTTTAGGTTTAGCCAACCGATTTAAACAAATGTATCTTGATTCCCATAAGAAAACCAAAACTTTAAGGAAGAAAATTAGTGGTCTCATAGATGACAAAGACCGCATTGCTAATAAAGGTGCACATGCATTAGCAAAATTTCAAAAATCTCTTCTCGAAGTACAAATTGAACGAGACGAATCTCTTCGTCGAATGCCATACTTAATGAGCGAGAAGATCAAATTCGTTCAGCTTCTCGTTATAAATAATGATGATGAATTCGCTTGGGCTGCGAAGGTTCTAGATAATGCCGGGGAATAACTTAGGTGTTGATGTTAGTCTTCATGCCGAGCATCCGCCTTGGTTAAAGATATGATATCCGACGAGAGAAGGTTGTTTATTATACTTTCTTGCTCCTTACTTACGTAGTATTGTTATTGTGTTGTTAATTCATTGTCATATGTTTTGAGAATCCGAGAAGAGATTTCAAACAAGGATTGAAGAACTTGAGTACGAAAAGGGCAACTCGCGAGAAGGCCTTTCTCTTCGCAACAACAAGTATTCTAAGTTGAAGAAACAACTGCAAGCTACAGTGGCGAATTTCAACAATGATGTTGTTCGCTTTCGCAATCAAACTATTGAAACAGTTTGCAATGATCACCGCATTCCTCTTAGTTCATATCCTTGTCTTCGCGATGATATTCCTGAAGATATGCCTTTCTCGGATGTCTCGATAGTGAAGCTAGCAAAGAAGAAGAATCTGGCGAAAAGAATGATGGAATTGAAGAATCTGACAAAGAAAAAGAATCCTCAAAGAAATAACTTCTTTTTCTTCTTTCGCTTTTTGTAATATCTGTATATATACCCTTTTAATCTTCTATTTCTATAACCCCTAATTGTAAATTTCTTGGATTGCTAAATATGAATTCAATCTTTGTTTTCTTTACTTGCGCATATTAATCAAGCAATTCTTCTTTGTAACTCAACTGACCAGCATTATGAATACATAAATCTATCATGTGGAAATGAATAACAAGATTTTATCCTATTCATTCCCATACTTGCCTCTGTTATTTATTTTCAAATGAGAGATTTGATCAATTATCTCTGAGTAATGAAATCTCTGAATTTTGACCTTATTGTTGGTAACTTTATGAAGAAATATATTTATTTTCGCAAGCTTATTTGCTTCCTCAATTTTTTGTATGGCTATATCTTTATTTATGTTGAAGTTCATCATTGCGACAAGATCGCAGGATGTCTTCACAAACGAAGAAATCTATTGATCTTGCCTTATCATTTCTTGTGTGGTCTTATTTTGCCTTCCTAATTAAAGGTCTTATTTCGCCACCCCTCGTTGCGACAAAATCGCAGGACGTCTTTACATTTTCATGTAATGACCCATTGACCTTGTCTTATCATTTCTTAAGTATTTTTGCCTCTGCAGGATATTTTATTTGCGACAATATGACAGGCTTAAATACTCTTGCGAATGTAAAATCCCATGACATTGCCGTCTTCGCGACGAAATCGCAGGACGTCTTTACATTTTCATGCAAAAACCCATTGATCTCGTCTTATCCTTACGTTAGTATTATTGCCTCTACGGGATCATCGCACAAATATGACAAGCCTAAATTTCCCTTCGAAAATAAAGCCTCATGACATTTGCGTCTTTTGACACTTATCGGCTCCCTAATGGAGGGTGCCGCCCTTATCTTCTCCCTGGTTGCCCCTTCAAGGAGGCGTACATCGGCCATACAAGACTAGCTCCTCCCATTAGGTCTTAACAACAACCGGTTGTTTTCGCGACCTCTTATCCCTTATACCTATATGGTTTATGGTTACGAGGCGCACCCTAAGTGGAGTTTTCTTCGGGCCGAGTGCGGCATATACCAAGACTTGCCAAGAATGGCCGAGACACTTCAAATGCCCAGGCACTCTTGGCTCAACCGTGTACCCCGGCGCCTTGAGCATACACCGACTCCTTGGAAGAGACCCTCGGGCGTCCAACGGGGGTATAACCTATATATATAGTTGGAAATCCAAGGTATCTCTCCCGGATAGGCTTTCATGGGCCCCAAATTTCCATGACTCAGGTTCCAGGAGCGGTGTAACCTTTTCACTGAGCCATGCCAAGAGATACCCCCTTATATGACGCACTTTAGGTCTTACATTTGCCTCTTGCGAAATATCATTCGCGAACTAGGGTGTACGCCATAAAGGTTCGTCCCATTCACTCACTCATTCATTTTTGTTAATTCATTCAATCATTCAATTTGTTTGCGAAACTATCGCACAATCTTACATTGTTTAATCATTTTTTTTTTCAATTCTTCCATCAAATTGTCATACATTCTTGATGGCGAGATTCTCGCATATTTCTTTATCAATTATTTTTTCTTCCTCTTACCCTTAACATGTTTTTGTCATTGCTTTTTGATGATTATTCATTTCTTACACTTTTTGCTCCTGCTGCTCTCTGCCTCTGCACCATTCAAAACAAATTTTTAGCTTTCGATCCAACTTCTATTACGAATGTTTCTTTCCCCTTTGTTGAATTTGTTCCGTGCATTTCAAGCGGTGGTGGTAATGGCTGAACCTTCTCTTCACTTTTTAGAAAATGACTCGGCTTTCCTTAGTCAATCATTACGAGGATGATTCTTTTTATATTTCTGCAGTCATTTGTTAAGTGTCCATGAAAGCGGTGGTAAGAACAGAACTCGTGACTTCTATCATTTGGTGGTGGCTCATTCCCCATATTCCATGGCGCAGGTATGTTTTCCATCAAGAGTATAGCTTCCCATATTTTTTCAACACTAGTATTTAATGGTGGCATTTTGATTTCCTCCCATACTACTTTGTGACTTCGCTGCCCTCCATGATAATTCTGCCTTCGACCTCCATAAGTTTCTTGCGGATGATCAAGTCTTTGAATTTTGTTATTGCCGCCACGGTTGTAATAGTTCCTTTCTCTTTCACATTCTTCCTGATCACGACTTCCCATAGCTACTATCTTTGGCTGCCCATCATCTATTATCTTTTCTTGTTTCCCTTGCGAAGTGCTCGCTACTGTATTTATCAATTTGGGTAATAAGCTTGCATTATGACATTTGGATTTGTATTCGCATTTGGGTATGATTCCATCTCATTTTGTCTTTCCTCTAGAGCAATATATTCCTCCTGAAGTTCTCGCAACTCAGTCATTGTAATTGTATTCTTGACTCTAAAAACTTGAATATATAACAAATTGGTTGCGAACATAGCGTTTATAAATGATAGAATAAGATATCTTTCATCCACTCGCCCAGCCATTTCGCTACACATTGTCTTCTACCTCACAGTTAAGTGCCTCAAACTTTCGCCAACTCTTTGTTTTAACCCAAATACATCTTCAATTCCTGGTCGCGAGGAGTTATTACTTATATATGCCCCTAAGAATATAGCTTGTAAATGATTGAATGACGTGATTGTGTTTCTTGATAAACCCTCAAACCATTTCAGCGCTTCTCCTGTTGAACTTGATGCAAAATATTTGCATAATATGGCATCATGATTTTCCCATTGCAGCATACATCTCACATACGCTTTGATATGTTGTATTGCACAAGTTGTTCCATCAAAAATCTTTGGTTAATGCGGGTAAATTGCACTTTGGGGGTATTCCTCCTAATTGCACCTCTAGTGTAAAGGGGTTTTTCGCAGACTTCTTCGATTGCCTCATCCAATTGTCTTCTTCCTCCTCCTCTTCTATTGTTCAACATTCCTCTCATCTCTGCCAACTCTCTTAAGATTTGTTCATTTACATCAGGGTTCGAATTTATTGGTCTTTTTAGCTCTGCCTCTCTCCTTCTGCGTTCATGTCTACCTTGATTTTGTTGTTCAACATTTTCTTCTCTTCTTTCTCTGCGATTTTCTCCTTCATCTCGTTCGCAAATTCGCACACCATTGTATCTATCATTTTCTCTTCTTGGTTGTCTATCAGCTCTCCTTTGTATTCTTTCATATTCTTCATTGATATTTCCATTGTTGCGATTTTGTTCGCGCCTTCTTTCTCGATTGTCATGATTGTTCTGCCGAATTGCTTCCTCCAATTCCCGTTCTTCGATTTCTACTCTTAATCTTTCCCTTTCGCAAGCTAGACGCGCTTGTTCAATATAATGTTTTTCAATGTCATCTTCAATCTCCTTTTGTTTCCTCTATGTTTCTCTCCCATGCAATATTCTTTTTCCTTCTTCTTGATTTTCTTCACCAATTGAACCATTCTGCTGCCTATTTCCTTGATTTCCATTATTTTGGACATTCTGTAAAATCTCAGGACGTGGAATACACACTATTTCCCTTCTTTCGCAACATCCTTCCCCGAGATTTGGCTCTCTCTCTAGATTTTCTTCATTAACATTTTCTACGGGTAATATTCTCCTCATATCATCTCTAACCGATCCTGATCTTGATCTGGTATTACTTCTCGATCTCTTATTCTGCAACCTCATATTTTCCATTCTTAACTCATGGTTTTGCCTTGTTAAATTTGCGCGTTCTTCCGCTTCTAATCGCCTTTCTTCATGTATTGTTTGCCTCAACGTTTCTAATGCCGCAATTTCTTCATTTCTATGAGTTGTTTCTCCCATCTCTTCTTGATTTCTCTCCTCTTGTCCATTATTTATCAATTGTTGCACTTCTTCTCTTTCTTCCATAGAATCTGATCTCCATGTATGCACACTCACCCTATCATAATCTATTACTCTATTCGGTGCTGGTTGAATTGGTGGTTGAATTGGTGGTTGAATTTGGCCTTCTTCTCTATCTCTTGCGTTTATTCTTGATGGTTCACCTACTTCATTTCTCCTTTCTCCAGCTAATCTCCCGCTTCTCCTTACAATTGTTGGTTGTTCTGATGCATTCCTTCTTCTAGCCATTTCTCAATTTTAGTAAATTGTTGAAAATTATACGAAATTTCTTTCTTGTTACTCCTGATTCTTTTAATTCACAAGGTTGATCTCTACTCAACCCCTCCTTCTAGCGCATATGTAGTTGCAGGAAATCCCACACTACACCCCTCACTAGAATATACTCAACTAATCCATTTGAAGATGAATAACTATCTATTTTATTGATGATTTTCTTGAAATGTTTACAAAGGAAGATAGAACAGAGCCAAAAAATTACAATCACTCCAAATTTTCTCTCTCCTAATGACTTGCTTAACAATTCAAAAAGAATCCCCCTACAACAGACTTACTCAATTCCTTTATATAGGGTATTACATAGTGGATGACAGCTAAGCTGTCCTTTATTTTCGGGAATGACTCGCGAAGTATCGCAAGTGTATGAATGTTCGTCTTCGCGACACTCCTAAATCTCGCCAAATCTTCACACTTTTCTCATGTTAAATTTGTCGTCATCCATTGCGTCATTAATTATACTTCCTTGCGACGCCTTCGCAATACTGTCGTTTATTAATCTCGCGAGATATTGATGCTGCGATATTCTGATCCTACATATGTGGCATCACTTCTAAGACATCCTTTGAGCATAAAATCCTAAATATTAGGAAAAATAAAGTTTTATCTCCAACCCGTAAAATTTTCTGTTATTTGTTTACTTATTTGTAGGTATATAATTGGTTAAAATCCTTTCCATTTTTATTTTTCAATGACTTTTATTAATAAATGTGTGACTATGATGGGAAGACATCCTCTAAGTGAATGTCTAAAACTAGAGGTTCACCTAGAGGATGTCTAAACTTTTTTTTGCCACATCATCTTCTCATCAATGGGTTGGAGATGATTTTTTATAAATATTGTTGTGGATCCTACGTGGATTGGGACTTTTTCCTTCACACACATTCCATTGGAGAGGCTCCAATGGTGAATGTGAATATTTCATATGTGGCATCACTTCTAAGACATCCTTTGAGTATAAAATCCTAAATATTAGGAAAAATAAAGTTTTATCTCCAACCCATAAAGTTTTCTATTTTTTATTTACTTATTCGTAGGCGTACAATTGGTTAAAATCCTTTCAATTTTTATTTTTCAATGATTTTTATTAAAAAAAGTGTGACTAGGATGAGAGGACATTCTCTAAGTGAATGTCAAAAACTAGAGGTTCACCCAGAGGATGTCTAATTATTTTTTTTTGCCACATCATCTTCACATCAATAGGTTGGAGATGATTTTATATAAATATGGTTGTGGATCCCACGTGGATTGGATTTTTTTCCTTCACACGCATTCCATTGGAGAGGCTCTAAATAATTCATGTCATCAATTTTATTTAAAAAATAATACTACCTATGTCCAGTGATACGAGTCCCATTTGGTCTCAAAGCTTTAATTTCATTTGACTGGATAGATGGATTCCAGGTATGACTGAACCACCTACTCCATCCAGTGACCTTTCAGATTTTACTCTTCTCAGATTTTAATTGCACGTGCGTCTTCATTCCTGGCGGGTCTTCTTCTTTTCAGCAAGGCTGTGCTGTCATAGCCAACCGCTTAACAGCTTCGTGTAGTTCAGAGAATCTTTGGAAGCACAGGTTCTTTTGGTGCAGCAACTTCTTGGATCTCCTCTGCGTGAGGTTATCTCGGACGCGGATTCTTTCCTGGCATGATGATGCGGGCATCGTTATCTTCTTGAGGCTGTTCTCTTGACGTGTCGGCTCCAGTAGATCTGGAGATGTCCCGGGCTTGCTCTTGCTTGGATTGGCATAATAGGCGAAGTCCTTTATGACGATTTGAAGATGTGTCAAGCTTCCTTTGTTATTACAGATGTACGAATTCCCAGAATTACGCTATGGTCTGGATCTACACGTTTTGCTGATGAAGTGATGGCGGATACTTCTGACCATAAAATGGTAGCAGTGGTTGTTAGACCATAGCTCGGTTGAACCCGCCAAGCTTTGGTATGTCAAGTTTGGTTGTCATATTTTAGTGAATCAAAACTCAATTAAAGAGTCGCTTGATTATGTAACTAGAGACAACTTCGTATAGGTTAGACTAGAAAAATTAGGATTATGATACATACAAGTATTACTCGAAGACTTGAAGAATGTGAAGAAGTAACAAGCTATATCCGGGGCATATCCAAATAAAGATTTGATCCAGAAGGCATACTGCCTCAAGACATTCTCCTCTTAGTGTTGAGATGTACCAATTCCTCAACACTCACTACTGTCTTGCCAGGCATACTGCCTCAACACATTTTACTCTTAGTGTTCAGACTTACCAATTCCTCAATTCTCACTATTGTGTTGTCAGGCATACTGCCTCAACATATTTTCCTCTTAGTGTTAAGATGCAGCAATTCCTCAACACTCACAACTGTGTTTTCAGGCATACTTCCTCAACACATTCTCCTCTTAGTGTTGAGACGTACCAATTCCTCAACACTCACTACTGTGTTTCCAGGAATACTGCCTCAACACATTTTCCTCTTAGTATTGAAACGCATCAATTCCTCAACGCTCACTACTGTATTTCTAGGCATACTGCCTCAACACATTTTCCTCTTAGTGTTGAGAAGCAGCAATTCCTCAACACTCACAACTGTGTTTCCAGGCATACTGCCTCAACACGTTTTCCTCTTAGTGTTGAGACGTACCAATTCCTCAACAGTCACTACTGTGATTCCAGGCATACTGCCTCAACACATTTTCCTCTTAGTGTTAAGACGCAACAATTTCTCAACACTCACAACTGTGTTTCCAGGCATACTTCCTCAACACATTCTCCTCTTAGTGTTGAGACGTAGCAATTCCTCAACACTCACTATTGTGTCGCCAGGCATACTGCCTTAACACATTTTTCTCTTACTGTTTAGACGCAGCGATCCTCAACACTCACAACTGTTTTTTCAGGCATAGTGCCTCAACACATTCTCCTCTTAGTGTTGAGACGTACCAATTCCTCAACACTCACTACTGTGTTTCCAGGCATACTGCCTCAACACATTTTCCTCTTAGTGTTGAGACGTAGCAATTCCTCAACACTCACTATTGTGTTGCCAGGCATACTGTCACATTTTCCTCTTAGTGTTGAGACGTACCAATTCCTCAACACTCACTACCGTGTTGTCAGGCATACGGCCTCAACACATCCTCCTCTTAGTGTTGAGATGTACAAATTCCTCAACACTCACTGCTGTTTTTCCAGTTATACTGCCTCAACACACCCTCCTCTTAGTATTGAGAAGTACAAATTCCTCAACACCCACTACTGTGTTTCCAGGCATACTGTCTCAACACACGCCCCTCTTAGTGTTGAGACGTACCAATTCCTCAACACTCACAACTTTGTTGTTAGGAATACTGCCTCAACACATCCTCCTCTTAGTGTTGAGACGTACAAATTCCTCAACACTCACTACTATGTTGTCAGGCATACTGCCTCAACACATCCTCCCTTAGTGTTGAGACGAAGCAAATCCTCAATGTTGTTAGGCATCACTGCCTCAACACATCTTTATCTTAGTGTTGATACGCGCAACCTCCTCATCACTCACTCGTGTTGTCAGGCGTCACTGCCTCAATACATCATAGTGCTGAAGGCTCAACCACCTCAATACTCATCTTTGTATATAAGGCTCAACTGCGTTAACACTCATCAATCAAGGCTCCACTTAAATATATCATTTTAGTGTTCTCAGCATCAACGTGCTAGAAGAGTGATTGCTAGTTGCTTCGACATTTCATTAAACATGTTCTGCTAAAAGGCAAAGCCGTCCTCTCTCCTGGTAACGTCTGTTTACTCTTCTCAAAATTTTATTTTCATCTATCACCATCTTGTGCTTACCACGCAACAATGTCACTGTTACGTGCTAAGCATAAGACTTAATGTAGATGGTGGTTTACTGATTTAAATTGTTACACCAGTTACCTACTACCATATTTCTGACTAGATGTAATACATGCTTCAGTTTTATTCGTGCACCTATATAACTCCTAACAAAACACTGATTATTTTTAGGAATTCCTCTTGTAAATCTTCTAGCAGAATGCCAATTATCTTTAGAAGATGCTCTTGAAAATCTTTTAGCATAAAACGTTAATTCTCTTTAGAAGATGTTCCTTAACAATTAGGGTTTACATGTTCCGTAACCTAATTGATTCTTTCTCACAAGATCACGTAGAAATAATATAGATATATCTTGATCTAGAAAATCTAGGGTTTATGAAAACCACTTAGAAATAGATTCCTTAACTATCATAGAAGATAGCTTGCATGTGCTTTACGATCCCCAAGTAAAATCTCTTGAAATCTCACTATTGTTCGTGAAGAACAAAGATATGGAAAATAATTTATACAACACATATACACAATTTTCCAAGGTATGGTTCGTGTGGTTACATAAAACCTCGATTTATACTGAATGATCAAGGCTAGGTTGCTTGGAAACAGAGCTACCTTAGTCTAGGGAAGGAAACACCAAGTAATTGACTAAAATAGGAATTTTGTCACGTATTCACGGTTTAGTTCGTGAACTGTTGCCAAAAGTTAGTGTACAATTTTATATTCACTTATTAACCTTAGCGATAATACATCACTCATAACTTCTTCATTAGAACTTAGAATTTGAGTGATTCTTGGCTCGTTGGATTTATATTTTCATTCACTACAACATGATGACCTTTCTAGGACAAAGGTCATTCTCACAAAAGTCTTGGGCTAAAATATCCTCGAGTGTATACATAAATGTATATTTACCGTCATAGTAATTGTTCCATAGAGTGAGCACTTGTTTTGATAGATAGAGCGGTAGAGTAAACAAGAGAATCAATTGTTTGTTACTAACCTTTAATGAAGTTCTCCAAGATGTCTTCGTGTAGTCTTCAATCTCAATTCTTCAAGGATAGCTTTGTTTCCATACTCTGCTACTTAAACCTAATATAGTCTGAAACTGACTTTAGTGACAAAATCAAGAATGGATTTTGGCATCTAAAATTGACAACTGACTTGACATACCAACGCCAGTTGGTTCAACAAACCAATGCTCTAACAGTATGTATATTCATAAACCTATATTGATTAATGTTTGATTATTATTTATCGATTAAATGAGAAATGAGTTGTTGCTTCACAGGTGTTTGAGGGTGAAAACGGTTTCTGCTGATTTTGGTAATTTCGGGTGTGTGGGTGAGAAACGAATTTAAACCCTAAACAATGTACTGCAAGGGAGTACTTTAGATTCGAGAGATCAATCTGTACAAATCCGGACTAAACCAAGAAATAGCCGTTCCAGACTTGCTTCGATCACAAAGTGAAGGAGAAGGGTTGGTTTTGGGGAGGGAAGCGAAGAAAGTGTTGAGACCAGAATAGTTGATTCTGGAAGAGTATTTTTTTTACGACTTGTGTCAGAAAGTGGGAAGCTAACAAATAGAAAGCTAGCAAATGTTTTCTGAGTGTTGTATGCTCCTGACCTGAACTTGTTGTTCGGTGGAAATAGGTAAGACCCATTTATACAAGTTGAAGTGAAACGTACTCTGGTCTCATTAAGAAATGGAAAACGGGTGAGTAAATGGGAGGAGGTGGTAACCGGTAACGCCTGGAATTGATGTTCCATAAAAGAAAGCGTTTCACCATTACTCCCTGTATTTACCAACCGCCTCATCCTTATTACACTTCCTTATGACGGGCGTAGTGTACGCCGCACGCTGTAAACCGCCAAACCAATACCCAAAGTGGATCCCCCGGTTTGTGATATGTATTGATGTCTCGAATGTTTTCGTGGAAAACATGTAGCATGGTTGTTGCCTGGCAAGTCGAGCTTGGGAAACTTGCTAGCATGGTGACCTTCGACGGTCGAGATTTTGCATCTTAATAGGAAAGGTAGCCGTTGATCGTTGCACGCTTCCGCTTTTGATAGCTGTGTAGGGAAAACCAGCATGGTGGCGCGGCAGAGTTGGCATGCCTCGGCGCGGTTTGGCGCGGCCAAACTAGGGTTTTAGGTCAAAGGTTACCATGCATTGTCTGGTAACCTTGGACGGCTAAGATTTGATCTTAGGATTGAAGGGCGACCGTTGATTGTCGCACGCCTTCGTTTTAGTAGCCGCATATGGAAGGCCAGCATGGTGGCGCGACTAGGTTGGCATGGCATGCCTTGGCGCGGTTTGGCGTGGCCAAACTAGGGTTTCGGGCCAAAGGTTACCATGCGTTGTCTGGTAACCTTGGACGGCTAGGATTTGATCCAGGGATTAAAGGGTGACCGTTGATTGTCGCACGCCTTTGTTTTAGTAGCCGCATAGGGAAGGCTAGCATGGTGGCGCGGCTAGGTTGGCATGTCATTGGCGCGGTTTGGCGTGACCAAACTAGGGTTTCGGGCCAAAGTTTACCTTGCGTTGTCTCGTAACCTTGGACGACTAGGATTTGCTCCTGAGATTGAAGGGCGACCGTTGATTGTCGCACGCCTTCGTTTTAGTAGTCGCATAGGGAAGGCCAACATGGTGGTGCGGCTAGGTTGGCATGGCATGCCTTGGCGCGGTTTGGCGTGGCCAAACTAGGGTTTCGGGCCAAAGGTTACCATGCGTTGTCTAGTAACCTTGGACGGCTAGGATTTGATCCTGGGATTGAACGGAGACCGTTGATAGTCGCATGCCTTCGTTTTAGTAGCGGCATAGGGAAGGCCGGCATGGTATAGTGGGGTCGCGGGTTTGGCATGCCGTTGGCACATGGTGCGGCTAGCATGGCTAGGGCCAAGGCAAGGTGCAATTGGCTTGGCGAGGTGGGGCCAATGGTTTGGCATGCCATTTGGCACATGGTGCGGCTAGCATGGCTAGGGCCAAGGCAAGGTGCGTTTGGCTTGGCGAGGTGGGGCCAATGGTTTGGCATGCCATTTGGCACATGGTGCGGCTTGAATGGCTAGGGGACAAGGCAAGGTGCGGTTTGGCTTGGCATGTGGGGCCAAGGGCTTGGCATGCCGTTTGGAATATGGTGCGGCTAGCATGGCTAGGGCCAAGGCAAGGTGTGGTTTGGATTGGCATGGTTTGCTATTGGCGCAGTAGTGCGGCTGGCATGGTTCGCATGCCTTGGCGCGGAGATGTGGCTGGCACGGTTTGCCATTGGCACAGTGGTGCGGATGGCATGGTTGGCATGCGTTGGCACGGTAGATGTGGCTGGCACGGTTTTCCATTGGCAAAGTGGTGCGGCTGGCATGGTTGGCATGCCTTGGCGCGGTAGATGTGGCTGACATGGTTTGCCATTGGCACAGTGGTGCGGCTGGCATGGTTGGCATGCCTTGGCGCGGAGATGTGGCTGGTACGGTTTGCCATTGGCACAGTGGTGCGGCTGGCATGGTTGGCATGCCTTGGCGCAGTAGATGTGGCTGGCACGGTTTGCCATTGGCACATTGGTGCGGCTGGCATGGTTGGCATGCCTTGGCGCGGTAGCATGAGGGTTTTGTACAGGTGATGTCAATCAATGTAAGGGGTTCTGCCGTGGAACATGATACATAGAAATAAAAAAGGTACCCTGGTAATTCTTACGTAAGCATGCTGATCGATTCGATAAATGTGCTAATGGTCATGCCAGATGTGCGGTTTTACGATTTTAACCCTTGGCTAAAATCCACCATCAACATTAAGTCCCCTGCTTAGCTCGGAATGGGAGCATCGTTGCGAGGTAAGCATAAGATGGTGCCAGGCTAGGACAAGAAATTGAAACAAGTCGTGATAAGATGGTCAGGAAAGCCCGACTAACCTTTTCGAGAGGTAAAGAGAGTTTGCGCTTCCCGTGTTGGCGGCCTTGCATAAATTGCACTGGTGGTGCGTACCGTGATGTGGTGAGATGAAAATTGTCGGCTTAGTCTGGCAATGCATCACCTTGGCTGGGTCAGGGAACATCGTGCCGCTGGGTCGGCGAGTTGTTGGTGTCAGTATGGTTTGGAAAGGGGGCGCAGGTGTTGCGATGGCTTGGACTCGGCGTGGAAAGGCATGGCGCGGACAATCTTGGCATGTGGGGCCAGGGCAATGGCGCGGTATTAGAGAGGCAAAGCATGGTGGACGGCTTGGCAGGTGGGGCCAAGGCAATGGCGCGGTATTGGAGAGGCAAGGCATGGCGGACGACATGGCAGGTGGGGCCAAGGCAATGGCGCAGACAGTCTTGGCGTGGTGATTTTGTCTTTGCGGGACCGGTTTCCTCTTTTCCTTACTTGGCTCAAAATAGGAAATCCTTTCCTTGTTCGGATTCCCAAATATCACGCACATAAAATGTAACACCCCGTGTTTTTAGCATGGCGCATGCTAAAAGATGCGCCATTTGTTTGTGATGAAGCTTCATCCAAAGCTTCCTTTGCATGGTGAGATGCATTTGGCCCTGGGCCATATCTGGTGCCAAGTAAGGCACATCGCGTATGCATATTGGCTAAGGTCAATATGACATTGGTTGGAATCTACATTGGCCAAGAGCCAATCCGCATCAAATGATGCATTAGGTCAGTTGGGTAGATGACCTTGAAAATGTACGGCCAACATGGCCGGACATCGGGATTGGGTAAGTGGACGGCCAACATGGCCGGACATCGGTTTGGAAGTGGACGGCCAACATGGCCGGACATCGAGTTGGATATGGACGACCAACATGGCCGGACATCGGGTGGCAGTGGACGGCCAACATGGCCGGACATCGGGTGGCAGTGGACGGCCCACATGGCCGGATATCGGGTGGCAGTGGACGGCCACCATGGCCGGACATCGGGTTGGCAGTGGACGGCCCACATGGCCGGACAGTGGAACTGGCATGTGAGCCAGAACTGAATGTACAGCCATCTTGGCCGGTCATTCAGAGATTCATGGCAACGGCCATGAATAGTGAAGAAAGCATGTCAATATGCTCCCCTTTCCATACTTGTAGAAATTCCATTAAGACATATATAGGGAGGGGTAGTTGGTTGAAAGTGCATATGCGGACTATGTACCAAGTAAGCTTCATATCTTAGCCGGAAGAGTATAAATGATGCCTAAGGATCATTTATAGTTGCGTAGCCTCGCGAAGAGGGCATTTGGTGCTTAGGCATCGTTATGCCATATTGCGGACCGAACATGCATCACTTGGATGCATTTTGACGGAACGGCCAATACGGACTAGGCCATTACCACTATTGCTTGCCACGACCTAGCAAACGAGTTGGAATGAGTTGCTTGTCCCTTCGTGGATGAACTACGGTCTGTGCTTGATCTCTTTAGAGTAGGGAAGGGTACGTAGGCAGCCACAATGAGTTGCAGCATTGCCGGTCCAGCACGTTGGCCCCTCATATCATCTAAGCTCGATAGCTCGACGCAAGAGATGATTGTGGCCAGACTTGATGAGGCTTAGTTGCATGCCAGTAAGTGGATTCTCATACTTCCTATCAAGCTACAAAGAGCAAGCTATCTGGAGGCGAAAAACCCGAGTGTCATAATTTGGCTCAAGAGGAGTCCAATTTGATGGGAAACGGCCCAAAGATCAAGACATGTTGATCTTTATATCCACATGGTCACCAGAATTTAGCCAAATTCCATCGTTTAGAGCCTCAAAAGGACGTTTTTGTCTTTTTAAGAAAGTTTTTGGTTTTCTTAATAAACCCTTTGCGGAACAAGGGTAAGTTGGAGCGGTGTGGAAGCTAAGTTAGCTGCGTCATGCTCCACGAGCATGCTTGCAAGGGCAAATGGACGTGCATTTGCCTAGCCCTAAGGCCCGGATCGTAGCTTCATCATGGCGCACCGGGGAAGTTATGGCCTGCGGGGCAACGCGCCAAAGGCGTAATTTTCCGGGCCGTCACATAAAAAGAGGGCCGACCTCTCCTTTTGTTTCATACCTATTTATTGTATTTCGGTGTGGTAACAGTAAAGCAAAGCGGGCAAGCGAATCCCTGGTATGTCTTCCCATACTTCCTCCTTACCTTTTTTTTTTTTTTTTTTTTTTTTTTAATGCGAACCCTAGCTATGGGTGTACCTTCTCATGAACTTGTAGAAATATCGTTTTTCTGAGTTGGTATGAATCCCAGCCATAGGTATGCTTTGCACGACCTTGTAGTAAAATTTAGGCGTGAGTGTCGTAGTGATGTTGGCCGCCTCAATTAATGTGCGAAGTAGGTGTGCACGAGCATTGTCATTCCCTTCCCGCGAAAATCTAGCTTTTAGGGTTTCCTCCGTTTCCTGGTGTGGTCGTGTGCATGGTCCCATTGTGGGGTGCGCCTATTCGGCTAGGCGCCAATTTCCCGTGCATGAAGTGGTGATGCAGAGTCTGTCAGTCCCCATTTCTTCACATATGCGCAGAAATGACTTTGAAACCAATTTTCTTGCGTCCAGGATGACCCTCTTGCGTCTGATAAAATAATTTCCAGGCACTTTTTGTAATAATATCTCTTCGTATTGTTCCATTGTAGTTATCTCGGAGGTGAAAGCAGCGTAAGGGAATTTTCGTTAGGATGTTAGCAATTTCTGTTGTACCGAAGGATGCTGGCAGTTCCAAGCCAAACGCGGCTAATGAGTTCTTCACGATAGTTTCTGCCAGGAGAAGTCATCTTAAGCATGTGCAGATTCTTCTGACCGGTTCGGAAGGTGAGGGAGGGGATCGGTCGGTTCCGCCTGGGAATGTAATACGGTTTTGTCTTCAGAGGAAAGAGTATTCCGCCTCTCTTATTGATTTCAAGATCTTCGTGAGTCTGTTGCGTTCCTTTGATAAATGGATGCGATTTATGATAAGTCAAGATTGTGTAAGAGCTAGTTTAACCAAAGCACAAATCATTGATGTTGTCGCGGCTTCTGCATCACTTTAAATTAGGAAAGACATCCTAGGTTTGGTTGCTTTCATCTCCAGGTGGTGTCCAGATACCCACACAACTATATGCAGGTGGGGAGAAATGACTATATCCGTAGAAAGTGTAACCATTCTGCTGAATCTTCCCATAACAGGAAACCTCAACATTAAGCTATCAGATGATGAAGAAAAAATGCATACCACCCTGGTTACAAAGTCGAAAGGGTTTGTTCGATAAGAAAACGAGACGAATTATTTTTACAGCTGGTGGGTGTCTAAATGGTTTGTTGATGAGCTGTTACCGGATCAAAAGAATAGTACACTCCACGTCGCGACATTCTTGGCTCTGTGGTTATCCCTGGATATTTTCGATGACGGCTCTGGTAAGAAGGAGATAAGGCCGGAACTCCTCAAATTTACTATAAGATTGGCGACAGGAGTCGTTCTCCCCATTGGAGGTTTGTTTCTCGGTTCTCTGTACACGCACTTGGATCATCTGGCTGTGGATATGCGCGTTTCAAATGGTTACATGAAAATGGACTCGTATGTTCACGTTTCTTTTCTCCAGGCGTGGCTATGGGAGCATCTTGAAAAATACGCTTCTAAACCATTGGTTTCACTTCCCGCGTCTTGGGGTGGTTTGAGAATACTTCGCTGGTCGAATAGGCGCCCAAGAGCTAGCTCAAACCTGGATGATTTCCTCGATAATTCGTGCGCCGTTAATTTTCGTCCATGGGCCCCAGTGTGTACATCCATAGTCCAGGTCAATACTTTTGCTTCCGCTCCAAACATGTCTTTGCTTTCAGACGAAGGGAACCTCGGTGTCGGCGAGGTTGTATTCATGCGAAGTTGCACGCCGGGTTACATACCATCTTTCTTTCGAGGATCGTGTCAGGCAGTCTCTTACAATATTGATCGGGCGGCTCGGCATATGGGTTTCGACCAAGGGGTCCCTCTTGTTCATCAGCTGGTAGCTCCAGAGAACTCATTACCGACCGTTCTTGATGCTAGTGTTCTCGTGTCGGGCAAAAGCCTCCCTTTCTTGCTTTCGGAACGAGATCATTCGACTACCTCCAAGTATAACACATTCTGGCAGAGTGAATTCCTTGTCATCCAGGAATTTGTGAAAGTCGTAGTGGAGAACATCTGTGGTAGGCCTTCTGCTGCGATTTTAGCAAAGCATCCGTTATTGAGGGATACTTCTTCAACCAAAGGAAAATCCATCGGTCCGGGCGCGGACAGTCCCCAAGCGAAGGTCTAAAAATCGCGCAGGTGGTTTCCAGTCAGATTCCACAGCTCTACCGACTTTTAGTTCGTCCAACATGTAGGTATGTATGATTTTCCTCTTGACTTCGTTGGGCCGTGTATATTCTCGTTTCTTTTCTGAGTATCCGTCTTCATATTTTGTCTAGGGACTCAACAGTGTGAACGCCTTTACCAAACTTGCAAGTAGACAGAAAACATTGCTTCCCGAGACAGAAAATGTCGGTGTTGAGCCTATCCATGGTGATGGGGAACCCGAGAAGGATGACGGTTCGGAGTCCAGTGATGGCGAGGGTAGTTCTTCTGACAGCAGTGCTGAATCTTCCTCTAGTAGGTATGAAAGTGAATCAGTGAGTTTTTCCGCATGTTCCCTTTTTTTTTTGGAAAACGTCTAATCCGTTGTATTACAGGAGGAAGCTGTTTCTGAAGATGGCTCTGAGATAGAGACTGAGGAAGATACAACTTTGTCTCCAACTGTGGCAATCGTACCGGACGATCTTGAAATGGATGTTGATCAAGATGAAAACGTCGTTGCTGCTCAGACAAAGGAAAGTACTCCAGTGGCCGCAGGTGCGATTGTTGTTAGGAGTCCCTTGCCGGTTGCTGATGTAGTCGTAGGTGCCCCTTTTAATCCTCCGTACTCGGTTCCTCATCGGGATCACATGTTGATTGGAGGGTTTAGCGTGCCAGCCAAACATGCGGTACTATACACTAAGATCTGGTAAAACTACGGTCATATTGCCACGACCAAACAAATTACTAGTCGGTACGCGTTGGTTAAGCGTGTGGAGGAAATTCTGTCTTCGATTGACGACATGTGCAACGTGACTGGTCATACTATTTCTGGGGATGTGGTCACAAGCCGGAGGTTCCATCGTGACATGTGCATGGAGTTTGAGTTCAATGCTCCTTGGTTCGTCAAAGGTTTCTCTGAGGTTGAAAAGATGTTGGCTGAAACAGTCGAAGGACTTTCTGCGGATATGGTGAAGAAGCAGGAAGTGGAAGTCGAAAAGATGTCCAGGAAACTAAAATTGAAGAGGGCGGCTCTTCAAAGCGCAAAGGAGGCTCTCGCCAAGAAGATCAAGCCATTGTTGGAAAACTTTCCTTGAACATATTTCTGTTTTTTTTTCTTCTGATCTTCTTATTTTAGGTTTTTTTTTTTTTTGAAAGGAAAATGAAACGCCTAGTTTATGGTTTTGATTTTCTGGATTTTTGAGTTGATAGACAAATGCTACCTTGATGGTTTTGGATTGTTCTTTTGGATTGCATTGTTTTGGTTATGATTGCAAGTGGCGCAAACGTTCCAGGCAAACCATGGAACCGCGTGTTGGTAGATGTCGTTTTATCATTCTAGTGAAAACTTGAAATAGCAAACCATGTATTTTTTCTAGGTAAGACTTACTCAGTTTTTCATCTCTTCCTGTTGAAAAAGGAATCTCCCGGGCGTTAGACCGAGTTTTGTAGGAAACGTCGCCATGACTGGGGAAAGTCCCCATTCATTCCTTGTCTTGGTGAAGATCCCTGTGCGGATCGTTCGCTTTTAAACCCCTCGGAAGTCCCCAGTCGTCCTTTGCCGTGTAACGACTGGTAATTGAGCCGCCTGGTAACTGATTCATCGTTTCCTGAGCGGATTGTTTGATTCTACTGTCTTGACGTCCGGGTCGAGGATTGAAAATTGACATCATGACCGAAAGATCAACCTCCCACTGTGGTCGCCAATTATTTGAGGGTGAAAACGGTTTCTGCTGATTTCGGTAATTTCGGGTGTGTGGGTGAGAAATGAATTTAAACCCTAAACAATGTACTGCAAGGGAGTACTTTAGATTCGAGAGATCAATATGTACAAATCCGGCCTAAACCAAGAAATGGCAGTTCCAAACTTGCCTCGGTCACAAAGTGAAGGAGAAGGGTCGGTTTTGGGGAGGGAAGCGAAGAAAGTGTTGAGACCAGAATGGTTGATTCTGGAAGAGTAGTTGTTTTACGACTTGTATCAGAAAGTGGGAAGCTAATAGATGTAAAGCTAGCAAATGTTTTCTGAGTGTTGTATGCTCCTGACCTGAACTTGTTGTTCGGTGGAATAGGTAAGACCCATTTATACAAGTCGAAGTGAAACGTACTCTGGTCTCATTAAGAAATGGAAAACGGGTGAGTAAATGGGAGGAGGTGGTAACCGGTAACGCCTGGAATTGATGTTCCATAAAAAAAAGCGTTTCACCATTACTCCCTGTATTTACTAACCGCCTCATCCTTATTACACTTCCTTATGAAGGGCGTAGTGTACGCCGCACGCTGTAAACCGCCAAACCAATACCCAAAGTAGATCCCCTAGTTTGTGATATATATTGATGTCTCGAATGTTTTTGTGGAAAACATGTAGCATGGTTGTTGCCTGGCAAGTCGAGCTTGGGAGACTTTCTAGCTTGGTGACCTTCGACGGTCGAGATTTTGCATCTTAGGAGGAAAGGTAGTCGTTGATCGTTGCACGCTTCCGTTTTTGATAGCCGTGTAGGGAAGGCCATCATGGTGGTGCGGCAGAGTTGATATGCCATTGGCATGGCATGCCTTGGCGCGGTTTGGCGCGGCCAAACTAGGGTTTTGGGTCAAAGGTTACCATGCGTTGTCTGATAACCTTGGACGGCTAGGATTTGATCCTGGGATTGAAGGGCGACCGTTGATTGTCGCACGCCTTCGTTTTAGTAGCCGCATAGGGAAGGCCAGCATGGTGGCGCGACTAGGTTGGCATGGCATGCCTTGGCGCGGTTTGGCGTGGCCAAACTAGGGTTTCGGTCCAAAGGTTACCATGCGTTGTCTGGTAACCTTGGACGGCTAGGATTTGATCCTGGGATTGAAGGGCGACCGTTGATTGTTGCACGCCTTCATTTTAGTAGCCGCATAGGGAAGGCCAGCATGGTGGCGCGGCTAGGTTGGCATGGCATGCCTTGGCGCGGTTTGGCGTGGCCAAACTAGGGTTTCGGGCCAAAGGTTACCTTGCGTTGTCTGGTAATCTTGGACGGCTAGGATTTGCTCCTGAGATTGAAGGGCGACCATTGATTGTCGCACTCATTCGTTTTAGTATCCGCATAGGGAATGCCAGCATGGTAGAGCGGCTAGGTTGGCATACCATTGGCATGGCATGCCTTGGCGCGGTTTGGCGTGGCCAAACTAGGGTTTCGGGCCAAAGGTTACCATGCATTGTCTGGTAACCTTGGACATCTAGGATTTGATCCTGGGATTGAAGGGCGATCGTTGATTGTCGCACGCCTTCGTTTTAGTAGCATAGGGAAGGCCAGCATTGTGGCGCGGCTAGGTTGGCATGCCATTGGCGCGGTTTGGCGTGGCCAAACTAGGGTTTCGGGCCAAAGGTTACCATGCGTTGTCTGGTAACCTTGGACGGCTAGGATTTGATCTTGGGATTGAAAGGCGACCGTTGATTGTCGCACGCCTTCATTTTAGTAGCCGCATAGGGAAGGCCGACTTGGTATAGTGGGGCCGCGGGTTTGGCATGTCGTTGGCACATGGTGCGGCTAGCATGGCTAGGGCCAAGGCAAGGTGCGTTTGGCTTGGCGAGGTGAGGCCAATGGTTTGGCATGCCGTTTGGCACATGGTGCGGCTAGCATGGCCAGGGCTTGGCGAGGTGGGGCCAATGGTTTGGCATGCCGTTTGGCACATGGTGCGGTTAGCATGGCTAGGGGCCAAGGCAAGGTGCGTTTTGGCTTGGCATGTGGGGCCAAGGGCTTGGCATGCCGTTTGGCATATGGTGCGGCTAGCATGGCTAGGGCCAAGGCAAGGTGAGGTTTGGCTTGGCATGGTTTGCTATTGGCGCAGTAGTGCGGCTGGCATGGTTGGCATGCCTTGGCGCGGAGATATGGCTGGCACGGTTTTCCATTGGCACAGTGGTGCGGCTGGCATGGTTGGCATGCCTTGGCACGGTAGATGTGGTGGCACGGTTTGCCATTGGCACAGTGGTGCGGCTGGCATGGTTGGCATGCCTTGGCGCGGTAGATGTGGCGGCACGGTTTTCCATTGACACGATGGTGCGGTTGGCATGCCTAGATGTGCGCGGTAGATGTGGGCGGGCACGGTTTGCCATTGGCACGGTTTGCCGGTGGTGCGGGGCGGGGCATGGTTGGCATGCCTTGGCACGGAGATGTGGGCACGGTTTGTCACGGTTTTGCCTTTGGCACGGTAGATGTGGTACGGTTTGCCTGGCATGGTTGGCATGCCTTGGCGCGGTAGATGTGGTGGCACGGTTTGTCATTGGCACGGTGGTGCCATGGCATGGCATGGTTGGCATGCCTTGGCGCGGTTTGTCATTAGCATGATGGGCATTTTTACGGGTGATGTCAATCAATGTTAGGGGTTCTGCCGTGGAACATGATACATAGAAAGAAAAAAGGTAACCTGGTAATTCTTACGTAAGCATGCTGATCGATTCGATAAATGTGCTAATGGTCATAATGACGCCATGCCAGATGTGCGGTTTTACGATTTTAACCCTAGGATAAAAGCCACCATCAACAACAGGTTCTAAAAAGTTCTAGGGCTGTCAATGGGTACCCAAATACCCGGAACCGGCTCGGAACTGGGTGAATTGGGTCCGGGTCTGGGTCCCAAAACTGGACCCATTAGTGAATTCGGGTCCCAAACGGGTAGACCCGAAAATAAACAGTTCCATCCGGGTCTTACCCAGCGGGTAGTCAGGTATTGGAAATGTTATAATTTTGGAGGCTAATTTTGTAAAATTGTATAGAAGAATTAGGTTAATATACGTATTGTTGATAGAATGTGAAACAAGAGACCTACATTTCCGCCGCAGCTGGTTCATTTACTCAATTTCTTCTACCAAGTTCAACATCAAGACTGCAACTCCTCATAAATTTCTTTCATGTCCACTTGTTTTCGAGCTTTTACCGATAAGAGTTTGTGCCAATCATTTCTGTTAAATTAATATTTTGAGTACTAAGCTCATCACCAAACATGAAGTAGTTGATGATTAGTTCGTTGTACATGGAAAATCACTTATTATTATTATTTATGTTCAATACTTTTTACATTTGGTAAAGGATTCTCGACTGGGTATTGGGTATTCATTTTGGGGGAATTTTGAGAAGGGGTTTGTATTATTCTAAATTGGGGTTTTCCTCATCTGATCTAATTTTAGGAGAGACGTGAATTTAATTCTTTGTTGATGTTATTTGCATCTAAATTATTGAATAGAGCCATAGTTATCCTTTGTACATGTAGTAATTTTAATGGTTGTCCAGAAAAAGAATTGTTAGATCTAAAATGAGAATGTTTAGTGTTTGGGGGCTGTATTCATAAATTGATTAAAATTTATTCCTGATTTTTTGTTGTAGTTACTTATCAGTAGGTTTAATCTTCTTAATTCTTTAATCTGTATGTTTTAGTTCTAATTGAAACATATGTTCGTCTTTAATTGTTTATTAATGAAACTTTTATTTGGATTTTAAGGGGTACGGTTCTCCGTTCTATACTGCCGCCAAGACTTTAAGAATCTTGAATCTCTTGATTTACATTTTCTCTGGGTATTGAAACTTCATCTTGATTTCAATCCATGAAGAAGAACCATTAAATACCCGGACCCGATGACTACCCGGTTGTTTTATTGGGTTCGGTTCTGGGTCGTCAAAATTGAGAACCGGCCCCGGAACCGTTAAGACCCGGAACCGACTCTAATAAACCGGGTCCGGTTCTGGGCCCAGCGGTACCCGGGAGGACCCGGACCCATTGACAGCCTTACTAAAAAGGGAACTTTGCTGTTTAGTCCACTAAACCCGACCCGGGTTAATGGCTAGTCCAGCGGGAAAACAAATTTATTCGCTAGTCCAAAAAAGTTTTGAAAGGAATAAAATTACTCTACTAACCCTAATATATAATACTACGTATATTACTACATATATTACTACATACTACGTATTTTACTAGTAACATATGTTACTAGTATAGTACTAGTATTCTAGTATGTTACTACATACTAGTATGTTACTAGTATGTTACTAGTAGTATGGTACTACATATGTTACTAATAACATTAACATATATTACTACATATAAATAATGTTATGTTATGTTATGTGTTGCACTACATATCAATATATAATATCAACATATTGACACTACATATCAATATATTATGTACTACATATAAATAAATATTGTTATGTTATGTATTGGCACTACGTATCAATATGTAGTATCAACAAATTGACACTACATATTGATATGTAGTGTCAATATGTTATGTACCACATATAAATGAATATTATTATGTTTAAGTGTTGATACTACATATCAATATGTAGTATATATTAATATGTAGTTATATATTAATATGTATTGTACTACATATCAATATTGCTATGTTATGTATTGATACTACATATTAATACTGTTATGTTATATATACTACATATTTTACTAGTAACATATGTTACTACATATTAATACTAGTTACTAGTATACTACTACTAGTTTACTAGTAAACTAGTATACTAGTACATATGTTACTACTAAACTAGTATACTAGTACTAAATACTAGTGCATATGTTACTACTAGTGTACTAGTACATATGTTACTACTAGTATAGTAAAGTAGTTACCTAATTTACTAGTAACATATTTTTGTTACTACTAGTACAATACATATTAATATATAGTATCACCATATTGATACTACTAGTATGTAGTAACATACTACTAGTAACATTTACATGTGTTGATACTAATTAGATCTGGAAGGGTATTTTAGGTATTTATAAAATACACTTTATAGTCTCCACAAAGTTTTTGGACTAGCGAATAAATAATCTAGTCCAAAAACATGTTTTTCATGTTTTTGGACTAACGAGTAAATGTTTTTCATGGATGGACTAGCCATTAACTGGGTCATGAAAAACTGGACTAAACAGTAATTCCTACTACTAAAAACCTATGAGCGTAACTGATAGTCTTGCAAATATTTTTGGTCTCATTATTTGATAGTCAATGCTTGGGTTAAGTTCTTTGATGGGTTATACTTAGAATAGTCAAATAATATTTGTGAACTAATATTTAGTTTCGTATAATTTTCTCGTTGATGCAATTTGATGGTGTATGCTTGGATTTATTCTTTTTATGCGCTATGCTTAGGGTATACCAGTGACATTTGCGACTTTGATACATATAATAGGTGATGCCAATAAAACAGACGATAAACATATATTCAGAATTATGTTTCATTTTAGTAATTAAACAGAAATAGTGGTGGATATCATAAAACCATGGTTACCGATTCTCACATTCTTGGTTACTCATTTTATTATTTTATTTTATGGTTTCGTAAACTTATAAATTATTGAAATTGATTATTTGATTATTGATATTAGTCAGTAGTAATATTTTCACACTCCTCGTGGGAACAACCTGTACTTGCCTCTGTCTACTAGTTAGACAATGTCCACTTGCAGTATTTTATTGTAGGTTTCCGAACCTACCACTAGTGGGTACATAACTAGTTATGTAATAACTTGTTATGATAATGAAAGATTCTCGGGGTGGTTTTAGCAGTGGTGTAGCCTACAAAGGGTAGGTGAACCACGTAATCTTTCTATTGTATGTGATTGTCTATTATCGTATGGATTATGTAAGTAAAGTATTCGAGCTAAGTTATCTAAAATAAGATGTTTCATGGAACCTACTTCTATGGAAGCATGCCGTTTCGAGATAAACGTAACCTCAGTTCCCCGATAGTGTATAATGCACAAAACTTAGAGAATTTTTTCTAACGAACAACAAAATTTGTATCCCATCCATAGACTTAATATATCGCAGGAGAGGAGCAAACCATGTACAAGGGTATGCACTTGCACCCCCAAGTCCAGATGGCTCCAAAGATAATTTAGGCCCAATTATAAATTTTATTCTAATTACAATCCTAATTTTTTTTTTCACACCCTAAAATAAAATTTGCACTCCACAGCAAATGTTTGCACCCCGTCGAAATATTTGCTCCACCCTGATACACCATGTAATGATTGAAAAAATTGACATACTTTAATACGACAGTTGCAACCTTCAGAACGATAACATATTATATGAAAATGATGAAGAATATCTATCAATATCTTGCATAATAGGAAAAAATTGAAACTATTATATTAATGGATTCAAATAAATAAAATACAGTAGAATCTCTATATAAGAATACTCCACATAGGAATAACCTCCATATAAGAATAAAAGTTTCTAGGGCCGATTTGGGCCAGTTATATTTAAGAATAAATTCCATATTGGAATAAGTCATACTTTTTTCGGTTCCGTCTTAAGGAACTTACTTCCATATAAGAATAATTCACAATAGTATATAGATAATACAGGTTACATCAAAGTTTAAGACGAAGAGATTCTTCTAACCAATTTGAAAAATCCTTTCACTCTTTAGCGGGTGTGATGTTTTTGTTTTTGTATGAATCATTCGAATA
The DNA here is from genome assembly GCA_023531295.1 of Papaver armeniacum. NCBI lineage: Eukaryota > Viridiplantae > Streptophyta > Magnoliopsida > Ranunculales > Papaveraceae > Papaver > Papaver armeniacum. The sequence goes on from JAJJWW010015231.1 coordinate 173,524, forward strand.
CCTTTGATCATATGATTTCATTTGTCAATTTTCCATATCATTGTTGAATTTTGTGTGGATTGTGTTGCATAGCAAACTTCATATATTTAACTTATACATGTGAAACTAAACAAATTTCATATGTGAAACTAAACAAAATTTATGTTTTCCTAGGTATTGTCTAGGTACATTGTGTTGCATAGCAAACTTCCTATATTTAGCTTACGTATCATACATGTGAAACTAAACAAAAGTTAACTAATATTTCTATTACCTAAGTACTTTGTGATGTTTTTTATGTGTAACTATGTTTCATCCTAGATACATATATTAAAAAAAAACAAAAATTTTCCTTTCAAGGTAGACTTCCATACAAGAATAACCTCCATATAAGAATAATTTCTTGTGGTCCCTCGGATATTCTTATATATAGGTTCTACTATATATATAACCGGGAATTGAGGTTAAGCTACTTGCATATTGAGATGTTAGCACACTTAAGGAATAATATGTAACAACAATCAGCAACCCGGGCCTTTACGACACATATCGTATAATTTGGATGCTCGTAATAGAAAACGACTAACCGCCTTGCATCCATTTTTTTCTATTTCGCGAGTAAATTCAGGCATAATAAAACAGTGCTCGATAAGGACCCTCTGTCGGTTAAGAAAGCTTTTCTGTTTTGAAAGAGAGTGCTTTTGCTTCGGTGTAACATGAAGCATTTTAGTATAAAATAAATTTGACATTTAATTGACTTAAACTCAGTCAGGATCGACGTGGACCAATAGGCCATACCGGTCCTGATCATATATCCATATTTTATACACCATGCAATGCGTGTTGTAGCAAATTCCAACTTCCCCAAACATGTCAACAACAAGCGAAAATGCTAAAGAGACCCCAAAATTTGACACCAAAACTTGACCCCCCCCCTATGTGTCAAATTTCTATTGGCTCAATTTTAAAGCAAACCCCCTATTTTTCCCTGGTGGGGTAGGGTGTGGAAGAAATTTATGGTAGATAAAGATTAGACATAAGGGGTGTCAAGAGGTGGCGTAAATAACCGGGGTCTCCCTAGAAGCTTCGGAAAACAAGTCACATTGTCAGAGACATGTTTTCCCTCGTCCTAACCGTTAGAACTTCCTTCTTCTTGTATGCGCCAAAGACAAGCCCTGTACATGTTGTCATTTAAGTCTCAAAGCTTTAATTTCATTTGATACGGGTCCCACTTGTTTTAGTTGTAAAAGAAATGACTGGATAGGTCAACTAATAGTGGGACAGAAGGAGTAATTTTTAATATAAAATCTGGCTAAATATTATTTTTTTAATATTTATCTAAATCTAAAATATATGGTGTAATCTTGACTATTGAAGATGAGTTTTAGTGTATTATTAAAACCTACGGATAAAATATAAATAAATGCAGGTCTAACAACGACATCCACGTAGGATTTTTTCGATCTACTATTGGAGATGCTCTTATTAGAGCATCTCGAACACAAGGTGAAATTTTTATTTTTACATGACACATAAGATTTTAGACCCCTATTTGAAATAAATTCATCTCCAATAGTAGGTCCTGCAAAGTAGGAGGGGTGGCAAAATAAATACAAAGGTCTTCTAGAAGACTTTCAGAATAACTTTCATGCCATTAATTTAACTATTTTTTTTATTATTATTTTGTTCATATTCTAAAATTAAAATAAACCAATAGAAAAAAAGGAAAATTAGTTTAGTTTTTAAATTAGTTATAACCACCTATGAAAATTGAGGTTGAACCTTACACTATTGGAGATGGTTTACAAGCCAAGAAGTAATATTTGTACAAAATGTATAAACTTTCATAAATAAGGTTCTAAATAATATTTCCACATTTTCAGCACACACTATTGGAGATGCTCTTAAGACAAGGAGGAGAAAATAATATCCTTAAATATTTTTTACAATTATATATTCCTTATAGATATAACTAGTAATATTTGGAAATAATTTATTTCTCAAACTCTACCGCGGATACTCTTAAACTTTATACCATTGACAAGCATTTTAAGAGTATAAACATGGATGTCAAACTATACATATTTCATATACTAACAATAATCAATTAAAAGGGTAGTTTTAGAAATATCTCGTTGTTTAGTATTGTTGGTGAATTATTAATGGGACAAAATTTAAAAATGTATAGCTAATCTATTAGTGGAACGGAGGGAGTATAAAATTTGCAGTGAAAGCATGGAGTAATGGTGGGACCGTGCGAGAGCAGTTCTTCAATATCCATGTTAGTCTTATGCACTTGTAAATTGCTGAAAACCCACCTCTCAATCTCTACAAATAGTAGGTTTCTTGAGTTTAATTGGTGATTAAAGTGTAAAATATGTGATTTTTTCTACTTGCATAAGTGTTTGTTGTATTGCTTCACTGAGGTTAGCAGGAATGTTGTGAATTTTTATTGATGTTTTTTTAGTTTCTGTTAAAACCCCTTTACATGATTCTCATTCTTAAGCAATTTACTTATATCGACATGCTTATACATGAATGTTTTTTTCGTGATTTAGAGCCATTTGTAGTTTTGAATGTGTTTCAAGTAAGACTATTTCAAACATTGGGGGGATTGAACGAGCTGGTAGGTTGCAAAATTATGGGTACTATGCTTCTCCAAAGGATTCCATGGTATGTCTTTCGGTTTCCGAGACAACCAACAAGTTTAGAGCTTCTATATTATATTAGGTGTACGACTAAAAGACTTCACTTAGGGATTCGTGTATCCAGGTCTGACTATTATCTTTACCTTGATAGCCGAACAACTCCAACAATAAAAGGTATAAAGATTGTTCGTGTGTCTTGATTTTGTTCTTTGTATTATCGATGTTTTAGTAGTCTCTTTCAGGAACGAGACACGTAGAAATCACAAAAAAAAAAATGTCTCAGACTTTATGATTCCTCAAGATATACATCTAAAACTCTTATTTATTGATAGGTTTAAGATTGTTCTTGAGAGCTGATTAATAATCCAGGATTCTCAGCTAACTGAGTGCAAGTGTTTCAGATTTGTGATGTTTGATAGCTTTGTCTATTGCAAACAGATTCTCACGCCTTGATATATTCGATCTAAAGGGAAATCAAACAGGATTATTTGTTAGAGGCAGATTGGTATCAAAAGTGTTCACTTAGGTTGTAAAGGACGTCAGCTAGGGGAATCAATTGCGTAGAGCCTTGCGAGGTTCAAGAGATGTAAGGATCACGACTACAGCTGAATTGCTTGGAGGGTGAATTTTATCTCAACTACATTCCGGTCCTAAGTATGATAGTAGGCTAATGTCTGTAGCGGCTTAATATAATTCGATTTTTCAAATCTGGACGATTTCCCGAGGCTTTTCTGCAGTTGCAGTTTTCCTCGTTAACAAAACGTCTGGTGTATTGTGTTTTTCCTTTTCCGCATTATACCGTTTTATATTTATAATAGGAATAACACAAGTAGTACGTAATCAATTTTAGTAGATAAGTCCATATTAATTGTGATCAATTACGAGACTTGTTCTTTTAGAATTGGTATCTTGAAAGATAAATAACAAGTTTCATACTTGGAAGAATTCAGATTCGATTATTTAGATTCGACTAGATTGATCATGGATATTGATTTTTGAGATCGTCCAAGTACTCTTTTATACAATTAGGTTCATGGACTTACTTGTCTTAACTTTTTGATTGTGGAGAGATAAAGATATAAACTGTATATGTATATTGTCAATGATCATTAAGTAGGTTTACTTGTAATTGTATTAGTTTTTCCATACAGATTGCCGAACGAAAAAGTTGGTGGTGTACTTGGTACCCTCTCCTTTTCAAAACTCACATAATTTTTAAGAAATTATTCAAATGTTAAATTTGCCTAGTTAGGCTAACCCTTATTTTAGATGGTCAACAACGTTAAAACAAACAATAGGAATATTTAGAACTTGTACATCCAAACTCCTAAGTTGTTGATTCATTTGAAGCTTAATTTTGAACCCAATAAGTTAAACAAAAATTATCTTGATTGATTTAGAGCATTGGGCGAGATTGTGTTTCGGCCATGATTCTTTTTAGAACAAGTGAGTTATCCTTGTACTCGAGTAGGAAGATGAGATTTATAGTATGTTCTTTCAACTTAAAATTACCAGACTCTAAAGAGACTAAATCGTTTGGATTCCCCCACTTCCCCCATTCAAACAGTTGTAACAAATTCACTCTCACCCCCCCCCCATTTTAATAGTTGTAATTTTATTTAAATTAATGTTAATTTGTGACATTACTTATCACATATTACTATTAAATTGATGAAAACCAATTTTTTGAACCCAAATTTCAAAATGAGGGAGTAAGGGGTTATAATCTAAGAATTTGGTAGCAAAACTAAAAACCTCAGTGAAGATATATTTCAAATGAGAAAGAAATTGTTGTCATGGAATCAACTGCACAACCTACTGATTCACAATATGATATAGAACCTTCACCGCCTAATGTTGGTGAAACTGAAGTAGTTAGCAAGGAGAAACAATCAGATTGTTAGAGCATTGCTCGGTCAAACCCACCAAGTGTTGGTATGCCAAGTTTGGTTGTCAAGTTTAATTCCAAGATTCGGAGTCGCTTGATTTGATTATTAAAGCCGACTCCTTTAGGTTAGACTAGGAGCATAGAAATGTAGAGACGTGCTTTGGTTACTCACAAAGACCCAAAGACATGTCCAAGACAACAAAGACATCATCCTTCAGTTAGAGTTTAGTAAGTATAGACTTGACTTGTTCAATTTCTAACTTTTGTTCTTTCAAGATTATATTCATTGAAGACATAACACACAAAGTTAAGTTTGTTTGTAATGACTTTAATACTAGTGACTTGGACATTATATTATCATCAAAGTATCATTAAGGAACGATATACTAGTTGTTTCTACAAGTTGAGTATTTGGAGTTACAAAGTATAGTTTATATATGGACCTTGTGTTCTCGACATTAGACTAATTGTTATTTCGTTATTATTCAGTGTATTGAACTTCCGGAAGGAATTTATACCTTAAAATTATGTTTGAAATCAATTTCATAATCGTAGTTTAAAGAAATAGACTTGCAAAACTTATTTTTGTACTCGAAATTGAATTCAGGAGTGATCCGTGTAAAAGACCGATCCCTTGTAGTAAAGATCGATCCAAGTCAGGACCGATCCTGACAATGTTTAACTTGTTATTTTACGTTTTCGGTATCTTTGTTATCTTCTGGTTTCTGCAAACGTCGAGATGTACACGAGTTACATTGAGAATGTTCATAAGTGTCGACATAGTAATTTGAACATGTGCTTAACTCTAATATATTATTGTTCAAGTATATTCCTTTGATACTAAAGGCAAGATTCTGAAACCGATTTTGCAATACATATTTTGGTACTGAAATATATGCTTACCATATCCCAAAGGTTTGTATATCTTTAGTTACTATATTATTAAAGTACATGGATGTGTGCTTGGTAATATTAGTTGTTATGAATGAGAGATATATGTTTAATAGTTGGAATATAATTGGTATTTACTAATTCTGAAATTAAATCAATTTGCACATCTTAAGGATTTTCGGAATAAGTAATATCTTGTCTTCCAAATAATCGATGGTCATAACACTATAAGTAGTGGAATCTTGTATTCTTATAAACTCATCCGTTGAACACACATCTTGATTGATCATGTGGGAAGACGACTTGTTAAGAGATACGAGTAATCTAATGTGGAAATTTTATAAATACCCCTTGTTTTGATGGGCTTCAAAAATAACCTTATCAGACAATAAATATGCCCCTTCTCAGTCACAAGGAAATCCTTAAATCGTTAATGCCAAATTTGGCCTCCCTATCTCTATCGAGTACTAGCGTATCGCTTATTTTACTCTTTCATTTCATATCTAAATTATTTACCTTCTCTCTTTTTCCAGACACCACCACCACCATCCACCACCGTCTTCATCATCGCTACCACCGCTATTATCAACTTCTTTATCCCCACCACCACAACCACAACCAGAATTGCCACCACCACAACAATAACACCGACTCCATCTCCATCGACACTGTCGACGACGACGACAACAACTACTTTGATCTATGTTTACGCAGGTTAATTATCATCAAAATGAATGAACATCGAACCTCAACTATTTCGTCAACAAACCAATAATGAACAGATAAGTTTTCATTCTGATTTTGATTTTATTCAATTGAATTGATGATATTATCTTGGAAAATAACATTCTGAGGAGTTATTTTAGAATTTTCAAAACCTATAAATCTTCAAAATCCTCTTTCAGTTCACAGTTAATCTTTCGATCTGTTATCTTTTGACGATTCTTATCATTCGGAGTTATAAAGATTACAAAAAAAAACTAGGAAAAACTTTCATCAAAATTTTTAGGGTTCATCATTGCGTTTCAACTGTTTTAATCAGTTGATTTGATTTCAAATTGGGTTCCTAGCGGATCTTAATCGAAATTATCCATCAAATCTTTTTGAATTTAATTTTGACTTTCAAAATAATTTTAGGGTTCAATATTTGTGGTTCAGCTGTTTTAGTTCCTTGTTATGAACGTGGTGGTGGTGGTAGTGCTGGTGCTGGTAGTCATGGAGGCAACGTTTCTGTTGATAATAGTGCAATTCAAGAAATCAACTACTGGTGTTATTATTGAGCTTACTGATGGATACTCAGCTGGTAAGTATTAAACTCGAATAATGAATTCATGTATGTTGAAGTTTAGAGTAAGCAGTGTTTGTGGTGTTGCTGTCAGCCATGCAAATGTTATTGATTGGTAGCTTCTGGGAAGTTTTTTGCAATTTGCAATTGGTAGCTTCTCATCAACATTTGCTTTTTATGTGACTACTGATTGCTCTGTTAGGTTGACTAGGCATATGAACACGAAGGAGGAGGTGTTTGTAGTACTATGATACAGGTACATGATAAAGTGGTGGTGGTGGTGATTTGTATTGGTATGGTTCGTATGAACTTTACATGTTTTGACGTCAACAAAACTTTCTTAGAATTGGGGCTTTGATCCTTGCAAACTATACTGTATCTCTCAAGATGAATCTGTGATGTAATGGTATCACAACTGACTCTAGTCAGAAGATGCGTGTTCGATTCACGTCATGTTCGCTAATTTCAGTACATCAGTTTTTGTGATCAACTTTGGTTGTTGACACCATTTTTTTGGATCAACTTCGGTGTTAACACTAGATTTTGGATCAACTTCGGTTGTTGACGCCATATTGTTTTTTTTATGATTTTTTTATTTTTGTGTTGGGATCAACTTCGGTTGTTGACACCGGATTTTGGGATCAAATTCGGTTGTTGACGCATATTATTTTTGTTCTCCCTTTTTTATTTTCTTCAGATTTTTGTTTTGGGGATTAACTTCGGTTGTTGACATCAGATTTTTGGATCAACTTCGGTTGTTGACGCCATATTACCTTTTTTATGTTTTTTTTTTTTTTTTTTTTTGGGGATCAACTTCGGTTGTTGACACCATATTATGGAATCAACTTCAGTTGTTGACGCCATATTAATTTTTTCTTAATTATTTTCTGATTTTTGCTTTGGGGATCAACTTCGATTGTTGACACCACTGGCGACGGTGGTGGACTGGCGGCGGGAGATGGTGGTCTGGTGGTGGGCGGTGGTGGACCGGCGACGGGCGGGCGGTGGTGGACCGGCGGCGGGTGGTGGTGGACTGGCGGCGACGGCAGTGGCAAACTGGTGGTGGCGGTGGCGGCGGTGATGATGGCGGTGGTGGTGGCGGCGGCGGTGGCGGTGGTGGTTAGTGGTGGTTGCGATTGGTAAGTGGTGGTTGTTTAGCGGTGGTGGTGGTGGATATTTGGTGGTGGCGGCGGAGGTGAAGTGGTAGATAAAAAATTTGTTGTATTTTGAAATAAAGAAATATATTATATGAGTGAGGGTATTAAAGGAATCTATTTTAAATGGATAAGGTTTTCAAATGATAGGGGTATATTTATTGTTGTATAAGGGTATATTTGTTGGATATCAAAACCAAGGGTATATAATTAATATACCCTAATCTAATTAGGTGAAATATCTTGTGTTGCCTTTGTTTAAAGTCTTCTTTGGGCTCAAGAAGCTTATATTAGTACGTTGGTGGAAAACTAAATCGTATTGTTTTTCATTTCTTCGATTGATTATTATTTGATCAAAAACTAGCGGTATAGTTATCCTTGATAAATCGATCTTGTTTATTCTACGATCTTTCTCTTCTGATATAAAGCCACTCAAGTTTATTTAGGGATTTACCTGTTACAGATCTCGTGATTCAAGATCAATAAATAGATTTGTTGATCAATCAATATTAACAGACCTCATTTCGTGTGTGTTAATCAATATTGGAATCAAGTTGTTTGCAGCGTGTTACTTTGGAGATTCGAGATTTAAGACTGGACGATTTTTCTTTTAGTTTTTTGATCTTTGTGATTCTTCTTGCACACTTCGTCATCTATATATATCTTACAAGCTGTTTATCCTGATATTATAAAGACTTATGGCAAGATCGAACAAACTGTCTAGTTGCATTAATTTGCATAGATAGAGCTTGTTTACTAAGATTGGTTGTTTCAATAGTCATTGTCTTGGTTTGATCTTTGACCAAAATAGTTTATATTGACTAAACGGAAGATCCTTTACTCAACTTTATCTATGATATAAAGATTGATTTGAGAGATTAATAAGTGACTCTGTTACTGATTTAGTCATTTTTTGTTACGGGTTACGATTCAAAGGAGTTGAGAGAGGAAGTTTTCACAACGATGAAACAACTCAAGATAATGGATCTTGTCTTGGGATTCGCATGCTTATGACATAGTGGTTTTAGGCTAGGGCACCTGAAGGAACTGAGTAATTAATGGAGGACTATTTACATAGTTTCAACTATACGAAGTGGCAGTAGTTAATTTGTATAACGGGTTAATTATGAGAGTATTCAAAACTGCACTAGGTTCCGGGGTTTTTGTTCCAGGCAGTTTTCCCCATTACCAAAATCTTGTGTGTGTGCAAATACTTTACTTTCCACATCATGATTATAATAAACTTGGTAACAATCCCATAATTAGTTTGGTTTCGAACTCTGACTATTTATCAAATACACCTTGTTAAAAAAATCTTTAATTTGGTCATTATTTTTCAGGTAAGGTTATACAAGGTGTGTTTATGTAGGTTGATATCGAAAATATTATGGTGCACTCGATATCCTCATCGATAATTTCAATTGGTACCAGAGCAGGAAAACACGCTCTAATAATCTTTGTTAGGTGTAATCCAACCTATCAGGACAATGAATTCGGGTTCTCATGAACCGAGTTTAGTTAACGTATCGCCAAGATTTGAGGGTACCAACTATCGGTGATAGAAGTCTGCAATAATATATATTCTTCAATCTCGTAACTTTAGTACCTGGATATTAGCAGTTAATAAATACGTACGTCCGAAAGTGGAAAACTTGAAAGATGAGTATAAAAGCTTATAATCATGTTATAAAAGGGAAATGAGTCTGCCAAGCAGAACCCAAATGGTTTGAATGTTATACTTCATGTAGTAATATGAGATATTCAACACCATCTATCCACATGCAAACATCCAAAGGATAATAAAATAATCTTAAAACCGTATTTGAAGGAAACACATCATAAAATAAGTTGGACTTCAGACACTCACTTCTGATTTGGAAAACCTAGATTCGAATGGATGATAACAGTACATTTAAAGAGTTTCATGTTAAATTCTCTAAGATTGTAAATGCATCTTTCTCTCTAGGAAAGACTATATCTGGAAGAAAAAAAAATATAGTGTGCAAAATTCTCACAATACAATGCGTGTAGGTTTGGGAATTGAATTGACAAAGAAATTATGTTTTAACAGAGTAGTCATAGAAGATGATGCTACCAATGTGATCAAGGAAGTGCTAGGAGACTCAAGGAATATTTCATGGGGTATAAGATCAGTTATCATATGTTCCTAAGTATGCAAACCATTTGACTTATTCTTTGTGCCAATATGTTATGCATGAAAATACGAATAGTTAGTAGAATGCTAATTCTCCACCGCTGTGTAACTCATCAAACCTTAATATAAACGAGGTATGGGTCCAAGAACATAGTTCAGTGGTATCCCATCAACTCTAGTAAGGAGGAAGTCAAGGGTTCAATCCCCGCTGCCGTAAAGGTTTGTATCAGATTAGTTGTATAGTGGGTTTAGCGGTGTTGGAAAGACCAGTCAACCGGGCCGGGTTCAGTGCAGGTCCGCCTTTTTGTATTAGATTAGTTATGGGTTTCGGTGTTCCTAATGGTTGGGCCGGGTTCGAGTTCGAGTCCGGCTTTCGCGTATCAAAATAAAAATAAAAAAAATAATATAAATGAAATGAGGTAGTTTAATAAATGGGAGTTTTCCAGTCTCGTTTCTACCCTCAAACAATCAAACAAAGAGAAGGTGCTTTCAGATATATTTAAGAATTTGTGAAGATTATCACCAAAGTGACGCTTTGGCCGAGTGGTTAAGGCGTGTGCCTGCTAAGTACATGGGGTTTCCCCGCGAGAGTTCGAATCTCTCAGGCGTCGCATTTCTTTTTGCCTTTTTCTTTTTCTTGCTGCTCCGCGCGTTAGTAGCCCTTATCGTTGGCTCTCCGATTAATAACATCATTACTGGATCGGTCTTTTCTTCCTAAAGCCCAATAATACAAAACACAATTTCTACTTATCCATTTTTCTTTCTGTAATCAAAATCAAATTCAACAATGGGGGGAGGTTTTGCACTACAATCTCTCTCTTCTACTTTTTCCCGCCTGAATTTCTTACTGAAACCACCATTACCATACACTTTAAGAATAATCAGAACACAATTGAAGCCTCAAACTCAAAAACCCACTTCAAATTTATTGAAACCCTGTTATTTTAGTAGTTATCCTTCAAATCACAAAACATCAAAACCCCAGTTCAGAACTATTGCATCATCAAGCAGAGATGATATAGTTATTCTGGGAATTGAAACCAGTTGTGATGATACTGCTGCTGCTGTTGTAAGTATTAATTGGGTTCTCACTTGTTTTTCTTTAACTTCATTCTCTTTTTGTTTTCTGAAGATTTGGATTTTATAAAAATGTGGTGTGATTTTGGTTAGGTTCGAAGTGATGGGAAAATTCTAAGTCAAGTTGTGTCTTCTCAGGTATTTTATTGTCCGTTTTGTTGTTCTCAGAGTATAAAGATTGTTCATTTGTACTTGCACAATCAAGTTCTAAAGAGTGAATTTTGTCATTGTTAAGGCAGATTTACTTGAACAATTTGGAGGTGTTTCTCCTAAGGATGCCAAGGAACAACATTCGAAAGTTATTGATCAGGTTTGACACTAAGAAATTGCATATGTATTGATTCACCCCTTTCATGCGTGGCACTCATTGGACACCCTAAGTACTCGGCCTAGTGCATCATTTGGCATGTATGCTATTCATGGGCAAGTCGCCCTAACGTTTCTAGATGTATTGCTTCTTCTTGTGTTTTTTTTTTTTTATTGGTGTTTGTGTTGTGCATTTAGAGGGGGTAAATTTCTTTTCCTTAATGCCAGGTAGTTCAAAGGGCGCTTGATGAGGCAAATTTGACAGAGGTAGATCTTTCTGCAGTTGCAGTTACCATTGGTCCGGGTTTAAGTCTTTGCCTACGTGGTGAGCTGGTTGATATCATTGTACTTGTGTATCATTATTATTCATATGAGTTTACTCTTATCACTTTTCAAAACATTCATATTCTGAATTACAAAGAATAATATCTGATTATCTCCAATGTGTTAGTTGGCGTGCAGAAAGCTCGAAGAATTGCTGGAAAGTTCAATTTACCAATTGTTGGTGTGCATCACATGGAAGCTCATGCCTTAGTTGCCAGGTAATTGAACATGAACCCCATTGTATCTAAATAAAAAAAGACTAGTTCTATGGAGTTTGAGGGGGTTTAAACACTTCGCTGTCTACTTTTTAGTTTTACAGCTCATAATATGTCATTCCCAATGTGAGTTTATGGTTCAGGGTTTTGATTGATTACATTAGAAATGGAATATGTACTAGTGCTTTAAGAATGTTTAAGTCAACATACTTCGTCAGTCATATCAGTACCCGTATTAAAGTAAAACAGCCTGTTGCATCTCCGCATTGAGTAATCAGTTAGAAAACAAATTCTAGAAGGTTGTATTTCCTTGACTATGATTTGAAGTTCAGCAGTTCCTTGTCTTTCTTGACTTTGAAAACCTTCTATTTCTTTTGTACTCCCTCAATATATTCTTTATTGGCATGTTCCTTTGACGTATCTTCTTACCTGATCAGTTCTTTTTTCTTTTTTCTTTGATGAGCAAACATACATATACGTATAAACTAGTTAAAGCTAAGCAGCTAGAGCTGCAATTACAATATAAGACTGTGCCATTGCACTTACATTATTAATAGACTACACTTGTAAGGTAAGAGTGTGCTATTGCACTTACACGACCAGGATGTGCTACTGCACTTAAGATATCGGTTCAGTTCTGCTAGTTCCGAGGGTATTGACAATGAGCCACAAATACTTCTACTTTTCGTAGTAGTAAAAGTAATTTCCAGAGGTAATTATGTAGAGAAGTTTTCATGAGCTACTTTTTTTTTTTTTTTTTTTTTTTTTTTTTTTTTTTTTTTTTAAGAAAAACAAATAAAGCATAGAAGCTGAGAGAACTTGCTTGACTGCTTCCATAGAAATCAGAAGATATTTACTTTTGCTTCAGAGAGAAATGGTTTTCTTGCTTCTGAAAGTTGTACTTCAATAACAATATTGTTCATGTTTTTCAACTTATACAAGTCAAAAAGGTACCTGTGGAGTGCTATCAGAACACCCTCTAACTATGTGACATTACCAATGTGCCAAAATCTGCTCTGGCTGTCCTTTATCTAGTGCTCATTTGTAACTATCCATGTGTTTACACATTTAGTAGTTTCATAAACCTCATAAAACTTGGGTTCGAGACTGCCATTTTTTCCTTCGTATCTTGAAACATCAAGCGGGAAACTGTAACTACTCTCTTCATCCTGGGCTTGAAAATAACATGCTGACTACAAATATATGACTGACCCTCTTTCCTGTGATCCTATAAAAGCAGACATATAGTAACTAGTAACCTATTGCATTGTTAACTGGGTTTATGTTGTATTTGCTTAAAAACAAATATACATTCTTGTTTACTGTTGAATTTGTGAAATTTCCTTTGAATTAGGGTAGCTGAGAAGGAGTTGCAGTTTCCGTTTTTGACTCTTCTAATTTCAGGTAAAGAATCATGATTTTGATGTTGAACTATGTCTAAAACAAAGAGTGCTAAAAAGGTTTAACATTTTCATAAATGTGAAAAATCTTAACAGGTGCAGCATTCTGAGCCTTATAGTATACCTTAACATTGATTTTTGAATTCTGAATTATTGGGGGTCGAAACAACGGGAATATGTATACATTCTCGGCTATTCTTTTGCTTTAGCTTTTATGTAATTTATCTTTCTTCATCTTTTGATTATCAGGAGGACATAATCTCCTTGTTCTTGCCCGCGATCTTGGCCACTATGTACAACTTGGGACCACAATAGATGATGCAATTGGCGAGGCATATGACAAGACGGCTAGGTTACTTGGACTTGATATGAGAAGAGGTGGTCCAGCTCTGGAGGAGCTTGCTCGGGAAGGCAATGCGAAATCAGTAAAACTTAAAGTAAGTTTGGCTGATAGTGCAAGCACTAAAAACTTATACCTTTCTTCTTTTTTTATAGATATTTGGAATTTTCGGTTAGTGATGTGCGTGGATGTTGTTTGTTTCACACACTGAACTGATCTGTTAGGTTCCAATGAAACACCATAAAGATTGCAATTTCTCATATGCTGGTTTGAAGACTCAAGTACGGTTGGCAATCGAATCGAGTAACATGTAAGTAAATTACTCTGTACTAATAAAGCCTTTCAAGGATGATTTTTCTTTTATGGTGTTGGTTTATTCATTTTATTTTGCCAATTCAATCTTCCACGATCCTACTACTCAGCTGTCTCTGTACTAAGCGTAATATGTTGCTTAAGAATAGTTATATTTCCTGAAATTAAATAAAACAAGGTGTGTCATATTAAAAGAAGTAGAATGACACCATTTTAATGTAGATATACTGGTTTGGAGTAATTCATGTCAGAAAGAAATAACTAGCAGATTTCTATCAACTCACGTTCTTCTTCTCCAAGAGTAGCGGAGCTAAGAATCCTTTAGGGAAGGGAACTAAAGAGAAAAAAAAAAAACTTGAAACTCGAATGTTGAAGTATTGTTTAAGCACGCATATACATTAGTTATGTTATATTTTTTTGATCTTTATATTTTGGCTGTAGAAACAAAGATCATTAACCAATGTACCGATATCTACTACATTAGGTTAGTCAAGCTTAAAGATATATGTGAAAAACATCAGAATGTGGTTGGCGCCAAGCCAAATGCTGCATGCTCTCTCAACTGGATTAAGTTCATGTATTTGATGCTTCGCTTTTCTTCGTAATAAAAACGTCTACTCAACTGAATTAAGGCTGAATCAGAACAATCCTATATTGTCGTGGATTGATGCAATAAAGACAATTTGGGTTAATCAACTAGGGGTGCAGAAGCAGGACAAAATCTTCAGCAGATGATCTAGGATCTCTGCAATGGTTTTGTCTAACGATACTGTTGACCTAGTAGTTTTCTTTCTTGCTCTCTAGTCTCAATACTATTCCCACCAATTGATGTTGGTATTGCTTGTTTGCAGAGACAAAGACACTCCAATTTCATCTACGAGCTGCAAAGACCGAAGCATACGTGCAGACATTGCTGCTTCTTTTCAGGTTTTATGTTCAAACTTTATTTCTTAACGTAGCATTTTCTAACTTAGTGGCACTTATTTTTTATGTTCTTTTTTTTAAACTGAAAAATACTTGGATTGGATATTTTAGCGAGTTGCGGTGCTACATCTAGAAGAAAGGTGCGAACGAGCAATTGCATGGGCAGTGGAGATTGAACCATCTATCAAATTTTTGGTACTGTGTAATTTTGTTCATATGATGATAGGCTAGTATGAGTGTGTGAAATTTGTCAATGTAATCTGATGGTTTTTGTACGTTTACTTATTCTTTAGCAAGTTAATCTTCTGCTTTGGAATAATTGTTATATGTAAATATTCTAAATACACGTAACTTCCTGATTGAAACACAAAATTGTGGTATTTTGTTTTTCTCGTAACTTTCGGCCCTAGTATATATTATTTATCTTGCACCTGCAGGTGGTTTCAGGAGGAGTAGCATCAAATCAGTATGTAAGGACTCGCCTTGATCATGTTGTAAAGAGGAACGGTTTGCAACTTGTTAGCCCCCCTCCAAGTCTTTGTACTGATAATGGTGGGTGTTTTTCCGTAACTCCAGTTCTTTTTGCTTTCGACCATTACTACTATATCAGCTTTATACGGGAATAATGTTTTTATTTTGTTTCTGAAAGGGGTAATGATCGCGTGGACTGGGATCGAGCACTTCTGCCAGGGACGATATGATCCACCACCTCCAGCTGATGAACCAGAAGATGCCGTGGTTTGAATTCTCAAACCTAACCTGTAGCATTACTATTCTATTTTCTGATGGCAATACTTATCTTTTTTCAACTATGATTTGGAGATTTTGTTTATTACAGTCAATATTATAACTTTTTGCAGCTGGATTTGCGGCCAAGGTGGCCACTGGGGGAAGAATATGCGGAAGGAATAAGTAAATCTCGCTACATTAGAAAAGCACGGACGCATGCATCACTTACATCAATCATCCAAGCTTCTGTGCAGCAGCACGATCAATCCCATCCCGGAAACTCGTGAACATGTCTCACCTGAAATTTGTTTCATGACTATAAATAGAAACTGTGGAGGCAAATATCTCATGTTGTTGTTGTTGTTATTCTTGTTATGATTCTTGTTGTAAAACACAGATAGCATGAAGTAGGGAGTTTGAGGTTTTGATACGCATCTTGTAATATAAATACACCAATGTAAAGATAGATACTCAATTTTCACAAATATAATTATCCTGGCGTTTTTGAGGGCCACTCAAAGAGATTTTGGAGTTGCACATTAAGACAGAGACAAAATAGAGATATTTTAAAGCAATTTCAAAACCTTAGTAACCACCTAGTTTAACTAGTGTTAATTATAATTATTTAGTTTTTCTAGAAAAAGTTTGTTTTTTGTTTTTGATTTTTTTTCCCAGTAACTTTTTATTATAATATTTGTACAATCGGAAGTTTCAACAATTTCAACTACTACCTATTGCACAATAAGCACCAAATGGAATTTTTGTTCTTTCATAATTGGCAGTTTCGTCAAGTTATATATTATATATCATTTAAGAAAAACATCTATGGGATAAGAGGAAATTAGAAAAAAATAATATTTAGGCACTATCATGACCCACAACCATCTGAAGCTAAAATAAAAAGTTAGGTCCTGAAGACCATGAAGTTTTCGCCAACTCACAACACAAAAGCTAAGGACTATCCACCTGGTTTTAGCCCAAAAGGAAATGTCGATTCGGAGGAGCAAATGCAGGATGTCATTAGCATGACTATTAGAGCATCTCCAAGAGAAGGTGCAAAAAATCCTATGTGGATTTTTTATTTAGTCCTTTAATTTATGGGGTCTAAACATAGAGTAAATATAGGACCTCAAATCTAAAAACCATCTCCAACAGTGAGAATTTCAACCCTTAGAATTAAAAAAAAATTAGTTAAAAACATGACGTGGAGGTGCAACCGGAGGTGTAGATAACACTTTCTTGAACACCTTCATATTTAGTAATTGGTCCCTCCTAACTTGTAGGACCCAATTAATGCATTTGTTGGAGATGGATTTATGCCAAACGGGGGTCTAAAATCCTATGTGTCACTTAAAATAAATAAAGCTACCCTCTGTTGGAGATGCTCTTAACAACCTTGTGGGAAAGATATCTATCAACATCACCAAGGTAAAATTCTTTTATTTAATATTCTCTAGTAAAGTCTTATATATTAATGTAACCATATCTTCTTTAGAAGTTCATAATCCTACATGGTAAAAATACTACCACTAGGCATAATCTCGGATGATAGGATACTTCATTACTTAAATCCTAGAATATCCTATTTCTGGCAGTTCTTTATAGCTATGGCATGGAACCGTAAAGGGATATGTAGAAATACCACTATTAGATACCTAAATGACATGTTAAATAAAATAAATCCTGGCGATTTCTTTTTCAAGAAACAAAACAAAGATCCCCACACCTAAGTAACATCCTTGGTGGTATTAGGGTGACTAATTATTTGTTTGTAAAACCAAAGGGAGCCATTAGCACTGCCGGAGGCCTAAATCCAGCCTAGAAATCTAGTTTATCCTTAGATATCCTGGACATCTCTCATAATCACATATGTTCTCAAATCAACCCGGCTAATGACACCCTTTAGATGTTTGTGGGCTACTCTGACATCCCATATACCACCAATGATAAACTTATTTCTTGGAAAATACTTGAGAAAACTGCTGCTAGTTATAATTTGCCTTGGCTTATCATGGGTGACTTCAACTTGGTTTTACATGAACATGAAAATTTTAGTAAACATCCTGTTGATACCACTGAAGCACACATCTTCACGAGCAAAATTGATGATTCTCTCTCACTGATCTTAGATATGCTGCTTGCCCATTCACCTAGACAAATAGAAGAGTTGGTGAGCTACTTACAGAACAAAGACTTGACAGAAGTCTGGCAACTTATTATTGGCTCACCATCTTTCCCAACAACACTATATCCAATTTATTAGATATTACCTTTGACCACAACTGGAATCCTGGTTATATTCCTTTCAAGTTCTTTGGTCTCTGGCTTGACCATAAGGATTGTAAGGATATTATCCTCAAGTGTTGTAGCCAAAGTCACTCCGGCTCATATGCCTATATGATTGCTAGAAAACTGAAGATGACAAAATCAAGGTTAAACTTTGGAACAAAGAAGTTTATGGCAACATAAAACTAAATCATGAAGAGTGCAAAGCTAACCTTGAATGGTCACCAAGACTATCTTTGACAACACTAGATGTGCTGCTATCCGAGAAGCTAAAGAAAACATAAAACATTGGTATGACATCCAAGAAAGTTTCTGGAAAACTAAAAGCAGAGATCAATCTATTAGTTTATGGGATATAAACACTAAATTCTTCATGATTCAACTAAAGAAATAATGAGGAGAAACAAGATTGATGGTATACATAATGGCAAAGGAGATATAATCAGTGACATCTCTGAAATAACCAGCTGCTTCACTGATCACTTTGAAAGAAACTGATGAATTCATCAATATAAACCCTGACATCATCAACCTCATACCAACTTCTATATCCTTTGCTGAAAATAAACACCTTATGCCTATAGAAATCAAAAATGTCATATTCAACATGGAAGGAGATAAAGCACCAGGTCTTAATGGGTCCCCACCCAATTTCTTTAAAGCCAATTGGAGTATTGTTGGAGAGGATATTGTAAACATGGTCCAACACTTCTTTAGCTCTGGCTTCATCCTAAAAGAAAGAAATCCCACATTTATCTCCCTCATACCCAAAACTGAATCTCCAATTACACCTTCTCACTTCAGACATATATCCTTATGCAATACTACCTACAAAATCATATTTAAACTCATTTCCTAAAGATTAAAACCCCTCATTCCAAAACTCATCTCTCCTTTTCAGTCAGCTTTCATACACGACAGATAAAATTCTCTGACAACATAGCCATTTCTCATGAAATTATCCATCATATGAATACCAGAAATGGTAAAAAGAGTAACAAAGGTCTTATACGAGTCAAGATTGATATGGCCAAGGCTTTTGATAGAGTTGACCAGAGTTTCCTTCTTGCTATCATGAAACAAATGAGATTCAGTGAAAAATGGTGCAATCTCATTCATCAATGTATCTCTACTACCAAGCTGGTTGTTCTGATAGGACAAATGATCAATTTCTCCAAAACTGGGATATCTTTCAGCATAAACACTGATTCTGACATAGCCAACAACATAAGCAATCTCATGAAGGTCCAAAATATTGATTCTAAAGACAAGTATTTGGGCTCCCCCCTCTTCACTATAAAAGCAAGATCCATGCCTTCAAACCTTGCATTGATAAACTGAAATTCAGGTTAGCTGGCTGGAAAAGTAAAAATTTATCCCCAAATGGCAGAGCCACTATAATTACTAGTGTTACTTCCACTTCAAGTAATTATCAGATGAATTGCTTCAAGCTACCTGAGAAGACTTTCCAGGAAATTGACAAACTTCAAAGGGACTTCGTTTGGAAAAAAAATATCCTGAGAAGCCAAAAGGCTTATTCTTCATTGCCTGGGGTTCAGTGTGCGAACCTAAAGAACTAGGGGGTCTTGGCTTCAGAAATATGGAATTTTTTGAATTGTGCTATAATCATAAGAATTGTTTGGAGGATTATCTCTGAACCAGACTCTTTTTATGGTCCTCCACCATGAAAGCCAACCACTTCAAAGGAGAAGATGTAATCAGAATGGATATTAAACCAAAAAGAACCGACTTCTGGATCTAGAAAAAAATTGTTAAAGGGATGGAAAACATTCAGAAGTACTACAAATGAGAAGTTGAAAATTGACAAAGCATCTGAAAATGGGAAGACAAATGGATTCACAAAAGATAATATTACTGCTAAGCCACATCTCTGCCATAAATGATCTTACAACTATCAACCAACTCATAAACACTAGAGGGGAATGTGATATGGATCTTGATCTTTGTATCTTTGAAGATGATCAAGCAGTTATCCTAAAGTACCGAAACACCATCATCAACTATCAGAAAAAAGATATGGAGTCTTAATAACAATGGAAAATTCACAGTCAAATCCTTATATGACAGAAAAATTGATGACAAGTACAAAGAAGACACTCATTAACCCAGCTTGGAAAGAGATATCGAGACTAGATACATCCCATATATTCAAATATCCATATGGAAGTGTGTTAATGGAATCCTGCCTACCAATGCGAAAACTTCAAGTATCCTCTACTACAGTGCCTCCATTGCAGTCTTTGCAAAAGTGCTAAAGAGGATATAACTCATACTTTCATCTCATGTCCCTATACTTTTGCTGTCTGGACAAACCTATTTGGTCATCTGCATCAGATCTTTAGTGAAGCTACCAACTTCTGTGAATGGCTCAACTCTTTGTTTCATCTTTAGAATCATATTAAAGATTGGATTCCTACCTTTAGTACCACTTCCCGATTCATATAGAAAGCTAGATGCGATCTTGTTTTCCAGAAAATTCAACCCTTTGCAAGTTTTACTACCAATATGATTAAACAACACCTTTGATCCTTCATTAGAGTCATGCATAACCAAAGTCATATCCTGAATAATCTTTATTACCATAGAAATGATCAGGATAACTTGAACAGACTTTCAGAGATCATAGACACAAATTTGTTATAATCATTAGCATTAGTTCTTTGATCTCTCCTAACATGGAAGGGCATGCTAGTCCTCACTACTATACTATCTATGCTTTAATTGCTATGTCTTATTCAGGAAACTACGTATGAGAAATAAGCATCAAAGATTGTGTCTCTGGAGTCAGTAGAGCTAGGAGAGGAGCATAACTAGCAATAAGATGGGCCAAAGAGTTTCAAAGGACCAACATCGCCTTTAAAGGCGAAGATGGTGCGACTCTGAAGGAATTGAAAGAAGAGTACAGTAAAGAAGTTCAAGGAAGATTTAACCTGGGGTTCCACCATATGAGGGATGAAAATTTTGAAGAAATTTCTTTTGTTCTGTGAAACTTGATCAAGGTCACTAAAGATCAGAACACTACGGTAGTTAATCTAGCTAATTTAGGTATAAATTCTAATAATTTAGACAACTTCAACTGGAAATGTCCAAACCTAATGTATTTATTAAGGCACCTTGAATTAGCACTAGAAGTTAATGGCAATGACATTACTTTGTATAACTTTCAAGGTCTTTGCAAGATGTTGGAGACAGCTGTGCAGATCGTTTTGTAACAATTGAGTAACTGCATCTTGGTAGTTAGCTAATTTCTTGTTAACAAAAAAGTCAATCTATATAACTACTTATTATGGAAGTAGCCCCAAAAACAAATTTTCTCAAACTTAAAATATTTGAGTTTTTCTACATACATACTCGTTAGTATTAGTAAATTAGTTATCTACCGATTATGAACGTAGTCCCAGAAATAAATATTTCAAAATTTCAAAATTTAAAATTTTTCTATTTTTATAATTAGTAGTTTTGCTAATAAGATATCTAACGATTATGAAAGTAGTCCCAAAAATAATTTTTCCCAAACTTTTAAATTTTCAATTTTTTCTACTTTCATAATCAGTGGTTTGGCTAATTAGATATTTAGTGATTATGAAAGTAGTTCCAAAAATAAGTTTTCCAAAATTTCAAACTTTCCGAATTTTGATAATTTCATAATCGATAGTTATAGCAAATTGGTTATGTACCGATGATGAACGTAGCCCCCGGAAAGAAATTATTTCAAATTTATAAAATTTCAAAATTTTCCACTTTAATGGGTAGTTTGAATAATTAAACATCTACAGATTATGAAAATAGTCCCAAAAATAATTTTTCCCATACTTTAAAATTTCGAATTTTTCTCCTTTCACAGTTGGTAGTTTTAGCAAATTGTATATCTACCGATTATGGAAGTAACCCCAGAAATAAATTTTTCCAAATTTATAAAATTACAAATTTTTCTACTTTCATAATCGGTAGTTTGGCTAATTAAATATTTACCGATTATTAAAGTAGTCCCAAAAATAAATCTTCCCGAATTTTAATATTTTCAAATTTTTCCACTTTCATAACCAGTTGTTTTAGTAAATTAGTTATCTACTGATTATGAACGTAGCCCCAGAAATAAATTTTTCCAATTTTAAATTTTTTGATTTTTTCTATATTATCATAATCGGTAGTTTTAGCAAATTTTCGGATGTTCCGCTTTCATTTTATCTACAGATAATAACAACTAGCAACAATTAAAACAATATCGGCCGATTATGTCAAAAGTTAGAAAAAAAAGGAAGCTATGGGATATAATCGATAAATCATAATTAACTCAGTCTACCGATTATGGTAAAAAAAAATAAGAAAATGTAAAAAAGACAAACAAAAAATTGTAAACAAAAAAATAAAAATCAAGTAAGTTTAAAATTTTTAAAAATATATTTGTATAAAAAACATAAAAATATTAAATTAAAAAAAAAGTTTAAATTTTAAGGGTAGAAACGTAAATTAAATTGGTAACTTAGTACTTTTACCATTTTTACACAACCCTTATTCTTTGCTCTTTATAAATTAGTAACCCCAATTTCTTTTTGAGTAGCCCTCAAAAACTCCAGGATAATTATTATCAAATTATGGATTGAAACTTTATGTCTCCAAAAACTGACTCGGAGGTTGTCACAAATAGCTTGATAAAGCTAAACAATACAAATAATCTGAATAACATTGAAATAGAAAGTTAAACACAGTTCTAACCCATTTCCAGACAGCTTTAATCACTCCCCTGAATCTCCCACAAGTACAATTACTCTCACCAGCTTCTGTTTCAGCCATGGTTGTGTTCTGTTGGAGAAGATTAAGT
Source organism: Papaver armeniacum (assembly GCA_023531295.1). NCBI lineage: Eukaryota > Viridiplantae > Streptophyta > Magnoliopsida > Ranunculales > Papaveraceae > Papaver > Papaver armeniacum. Next base: position 196,280 of record JAJJWW010015231.1, read on the forward strand.
TTGATCGGGTATGATCTTTATGGTAGTATTCTGTTGGAGAATATTAACTTATGTACCTACTCCAAGACTTTATTTTAGTAGATGGCAATCAACATATAGTTTTGTTCAATTAACATTGACAACAAGCTTGAGATAACAAAACTTGCGAGTTCGACCGAGCAGTGCTCTTAACAATCACAATAGTAAAAACAAATTACCCAGATAAGGAAATTAAATCATAATTTTTCTACCAGTTGAGCTTAAAATTATTAATTATTATTCCTTATCCATTGCTTCCCAAAAGTTTTTTTTTATATATATATATATATATATATCTTCTCAAAACCAATAAGATAATAAATTTTTTTCTAAAATATTGGTGAGAACTAGAGTTATCAAAAATAACAATTTTACGCGATGTTAGTAGAAAAAATCAAACACCTATAATAAGGTTCCATAATAAAACATAAATATTGGTGGAGAATATGGTTCCCACCGGTGGACTTTCCATTTTTCCCACCGGTGGACTTTCCATAATAAAACATAAATACAGAAAAGATAGATATGTTAAAATTGCAGTTTTTTCATCCAATACCTACATAAAAAATAAAAGAAAGATGGAAATTCCATTTTTGACCAACAATAACGTCAAGCGAGGTTGTTGAAAAATCAATTTTCACCTATAATATTGGTAAAAATACTAGTTTTCACCTATAATAGCGCAAAGTAAAATTAATGAAAAGACATTAAAGATTAAAATTCCAGTTTCCATGAGTATTAATATTACGCTAAAAGGGTCCATGTTAATAGCTCAATGTTTCCCCACTAACTCTAGTAAGAAGTAAGTCAAGAATTCAGTCCCGTAAAGTTTTGTCATTGTATAGGTGTATAATGGGGACATACATACGAGGATAGGGTCTGGGTCCGCCTTTTTCATATTAAAAAAAGAAAAAAAAAACACTTGGAAAAATTAGGAGTTAATAAAGGTGTCATTAAACTAATTGACCTAGCTACACCATATGGGAGTAAAAATAAAACCAAATAAAAAACAATCATCATTTAAAAAACACAGTAATGGAACAAGATCAAATTTATAAATATTTTGTCCCATAAAAGGTTTTGATTTGGCATTAAAAAAATTCGATTTATTATATAAATCATCTTAATAATGGATTTATTGGAAACTATTTACCAAGAATTATCAATTAAAAGTGACATTTTATAGTCAATCCTTGTCTCGAACTGTCTCTACTGGGACCCAGATATCAGACAAGAATATCTTGTCGAGATTTCCGGAAGAATCTCGGAGTACTAATACACTATGTAAACCAATTTAGTTATCATTTAGTATAAACAAATATCGGAAAAAATAATTCGTGTTGTGCTAATACTCTATGTAAAATGCGACTGCCTTCACTTAATCTCTTTCACTACCTTTGTTAGTCTTTTAGAGAACATCGATTTTACTGTTTTCTTAACTGACTGTAACCTTAATGATTTCATGTTCAAGTTTTTAAAAGAGACAACACTAAACTTCTTTTTTTACCTCTATAAAGAATCAAGAATCAGAATAAAGTAAAAAATCAATCAAAAACGACCACTTAAGGTAAGAATTATAACTTTGATTGAAGAAATAAATCATGGTATGTACAGTATTACTACTTACTAGTTAAGCATAATCAAAAACTTTAGATAATAATTATAACCTTCACTTAAAAGTAAAAATATTCCTTGATTCGGGAATAATCAGAGGAAGAAAGAGAAAAAGTGTGTGTTAGAGCACTGCTCGGTCGAACTCGCAAGCGTTGCTATCTCAAGCTTGTTTGTCAAGTTTAGTTGCCAAAACTATAAGTCTTGATTTCTAGTCTACTTATAGCTAAGTCTCGGATTAGGATAGAAAGTGTAGTTGAGCTTTAGACTTCACGGAGTTCATCGATTGAAGACGAAGAACTACTAAGGGGAGCTTGTGGAACTTCATCAACAAAAGGTATGTGGAGACTTGAACTCATCTATCACTCAAAAGTCTATCTACTCTATCTCCTATTTGAGACAAAAGTCGTATAGCTATATAGACTTCGATTATACACATTTGATATTTCGAGCTGAGTTTGACTCGCTTACATATTTCTCGAAATATGTGTTGGTAAGCTTTCCCTTTAACCAAGTTCATCTTATATTCTTGACGAAAGTCAAAAGATGATCATGTGAAAATCTCCTGGTAACATCTTACATGGCACTACACGAAATCAGGGAATTTGTAACATCGAAAAAACGTTAGTACCGATATATTGTAACGTCAAAAAAATGTTGGAAAAGTGTCGTTATTATTAGTGTTACAATAATTTATCAACGGTTGATTTCGTTACAATAAAAATTTATTAAATAACGGTTTCATTCGTTGGAATAAATACACCAACGGTTATCTAGTCAGCACAAGATTTATCTGATATCATTTTGTTGTAACGGATAGCCGTTATTGTGCAGATCGTAACGGTTAGCCAGTAACAATTCGGTGTAACAGATACTGTAATGACGACTTTGTTGTAACGGTTGACTTATTGCCACCCGTCCTTCCTTGTAACAGCTACATCAACGATTTTAATCGTTGTTTAGTTGATTGTAACAGATTGGATTCAACAGTTATTGTAACGATTTAAAACCGTGATAGCTCAGTGTAACGGCTGCCGTACGACACGTGTCAATTGTTTCTCACGTTTAAAGTAACGGCTTCAAACGTTGATGATTGATTGTAACATTTTGGATATAACAGCTTGTTGTAACGATTCGATTCGTAACAACTAACTGTAACGTTTCTAATCTGCCACGTGTCTATCGCTTGTAACATATAGACTAACGGATTTAGACGTTGACAATCCATTGTAAAATGAATTTTCCAGGTGTGCTAATTACTAACAGATTTTATAACGTTGATTCGACGTTAGTAAAAAAAAATTGTTTTCAAAAAAATAAAATAATGTTTTTATCTGTTATAAATAAGCTCTCATAATTAAACCCTACAATGCAATCCATTTCTGAAGCTGCAATACAATTAATTTCTGAAGCTGCGTTGCAGCATTGCAATTCATTTCTGAACCTGCAATACTGAATCTGAAACCCATAATTCATTTCTCATTCCACAATACATACATTATCATTCTAGCAGCATAAGGAATTCATTCATTCACAAATTCATACAACAACCAATTGAACCAAGGTTTGTCTCCTAATTCATTCACATACGCAAGTATATACGATTATCATTCTTACATTGAAAGAATTGCTCAAGCCTAAAAAAATACATGGTTCCATATATGGTTATAATCAAATGACAAGGGTTGTGTTTTTTAGTATATAAGTGTTGTTCTGCATTATACCTTGGCTGAAAAAAAGTTGTCCATGATCAGCCAAAGAAGTCATCCTTTGACATCAGAGTAGCCTTAACCAGCTCATGGCATCAGCTATTGCCATCGATTCCCGTATCCTGACAAAACAACAAAAATGAAACAGAAACTCAAATTAGAAACAACTCTCATATGAGAGAAAGATTAATTCAGTAATTTCGGCAATTCATTTACATGTTCATTGTCATTTTGCAATACATGCATTCTCATTATAGATCAACCAATTGAACCAAGATTTGTCTCATCATTCATTCAGATGCCTAAGTATATGTGAGTGAAACAACTGCTTGACGCAAAAAAATATACATGGTTCCCTATGTTATGTGTTTCAGCAGTTTCTAATATAAGCAAGTTTCTAATGCATACATTCTCACTGTTTTTATATGAACATGGCAACATAAGTATCAAAAGTTTATAATTGACAGACTTGTTACTGGGAATTTATATACATGGTTTCATATGTTAAATTAAGATGACAACAAATAATGCACTGATATAGCAAGACTTTACTCACCAATTAATAGAAGTAGAGAAAAGAATGTCTCGCTTGGGACAAGTTCTTTCCCTCGCTTGGTACAGCTTTGCAAGGCCAACACTGTCTTGCTTGTTTAACCAACTTCATGATTGACCCTCACAGAGTGGGACTGATCCGATTCAGGTGTTCGCATCAATGAATTATTGAAAACCAAAGATAATGGAACCATCAGTCAACCAAATTTTCATTAAGTAATGCAAGAAACTCTAATGTGTCAAGAGTTTACCCACCAACTGCGAAACACATACTCAAAGGGATCACAATAGGTAACACAAACAAACCTAAGATTATAATAACTTTTCAACTCTCTGCAGTAGGTATTCTCCAGCTTCAGGTGTTAGCATCAGTTAAACCTCACAAAACAAAAAGAGAATTGTAGCATGTAAGTGTATCAGCCGGAGGTAGCAATGATAACAAGGAAACTAATAATTATAATAGTTTGGTCACCAGTAAAATTAGAGAGGAGAATATTTTGCTCGCCAGGTTAACTGCACTTATCTCCTTCAATTACAGCAAACCTAACGATCATAACATCTCCACTCCGAAAACTCGATGGTAGTAAGTTGTACCTTTTGGGAGAAATCATGTAAAACACATACTTGAAAAGAATGAATAGATGTAGGTTGAAGAGATCATAATAGGTAATGAAATAAACCTGAGATTAAAATAACTTGCCAACTTTCTCCATAGTAGGTAATCTCCATCTTCGGGTGTTAGAATCCATGAAACCTTGCAAAACAAATAATTATCGGTCAGATGCATGGAAGCTGAATAAGAAAATGACATATTTGAAGAGATCATAATAGGTATGGGTAACAAACCTGAGATTAAAAAGGAGACCTGCGGTATCCCATGCTCATGGGATTTGCATATATGAAAGAAACACAACTGATAAACTTCTGTATAAACATTCTTGTCCACACCAAAGTTCTTGAAAACAGATAAAAAAACGATATGAAATATCAGAAGAGGATACAAGGTTGCCCCTCTTCCCTCCTCCTTTACGGGCTAGGGACCGGCATTTAAAATGGCGGAGTTAAAATGGGTGGGGGGGGGGGACAAATAAAAGCAAGTAAATAAAAGACATCCATATATAGATATACACAAAGGAGTACAACCCGATACACTCGGAGAAGTGTATTTTTAAGAAATGTTTAAAGTGACAGGAAACTGAAAGGAACTTTTCCGGGGTACACTCTAGCTAGAGAGTGAAAAAAGACTCCACAAAATACAAGCATCAGTATGTATATATTAGTGGTAAGGAAAGATGCACAAAAAACTATGTTTCAAACTTCTTAGTCCAGATCTTGCAGGACCAACCAGTTTGTAGGCAAGACTAAGAAGCTTTCAAAGTTACACTCTAACTACAAACTCTAACTAAAGAGTGACTAAATCAAAAGAACACAACAAAATATAAGCAGCAACATATGTATAAAAAGTAAGGAAAGATGCACCAAAAGATAAGTTCCAAACTGCTTAATCTACCGGTTGCAAGACCAACCGATTTGCAGGCCAGATTAAAAATCCACCTAAAACATAATCAGCCAATGTGCAGTATTTTTCCGGGCCTTGAGGAGCATCTAGTACAAGATAGTGCACATCAAGAACACCCTCAATGCATATCTTCCTCTCGTCATGATTAACACTCACCCTGTGACAAAAGTCTCCACGCGAGCCGGTAACCACATAACCTATTGCGACTGTCTCCCTTTTTCTGTTAACAAGACGAACTTGAGGCTCTCCTTTAGCATGTATAATATTAGCAGCAGCACCAGGTTGAAAGACCGGAGAATGGATATCAGGGACTTGTGCTCTGCTTTAACAATTGGCATTGTTCTGTTGTCTTGCCATGAAACTGAAAACAACCTATAACCAAAACCAACCCATTTAATTCCATAGTTGATTAAAAAAATTATATTATCTAACTATAAAAATTAATGACGTAAATGAATTACAGATTGAAGCTCACCTTTGAGAGAACATTTAATCTTCTTGGATCCTGTCCATCCTGCCTTCATTACCAGCTGGAGTAAATGAATTGGATTTTGCACTCGCGGCTATTGAAGAACCAAATTTTCCTTGTATTGCTTTCTTCTTGGTAACGGTCGATGAAAAGCCTCGGAAATAACTATGATTAGATTCATCACCAAAAACTTCAGTAACTGGTTCATTGGTAATATCTACAACAGCCTCAAACGAGCTTCGGATTCAGCCTTTCTCTTGTCTACGACAGCCTTCACTTTTTCCTAAAATCCAAAAGAACCAAACTGTAAACAATTAAATTTATTTGAACTCTGAACAACATATGATGGTTCAATACTCACATATGCTTCAACTGCACTTGGATGTACAACTCCATTTTTCCCTACATGAGCCAGCATCCAGCTCTCACCACGACACTCGATAACCCTACCTTCTTTTTTGGCCTGTGCAATCAATATGGTTAGTAAGGGTTGTCCAAATAAAATAGTTTGAGAATTTAATGTTAAGACCACTAGGTTAGAAAGTACTTACAACTCTGTAGGATTTGTTGGCATGGGAGAGTCTACCTAAACAATGTCGAATCCTTCTCTTCCGCTGGTTCTAAACATATCTAGCATACTTCTCATGCATGCCAGGCTGGTACTCATTATGCACAAATCGTTTCCAAACGTCATCATTAACACCATAAGGGCATGCTGCATCCATCTCTTCGCGAGTCTCAAGCTTTTTCAGAATGTTAACGCGTAACTCCCATTTGAATGAACGAAACTTCTGGGGAAATATTTTTTGGACAAATGGCCTGACAAGAGACTCATCATATGCGAAACAAAATTTGTCCTGAAACGACGAAGTATTTTTGTCAGCCATAAACAATAACTAGGTAGTTGGTCTATAAACACTGATATGTATAAGTGGAGCAAACTATAAAATGAAATGCATAGGAGATAATAAGTTACCATGAGCATGTTCCAGACTTGGTCCTTGAAGGCTGCAGGAATGAGCCTCCAGTATTTGTAGTCAATTGGACAATGAATTCGAATGAGTTCCCCTGCACGTAGGCCTGTCAATGGATATCTGTTATCCGTTAGCCGAATCCGATTATCCGGTTTCCGTTAGGTTTAGTTCCATTATATCGGTAATTGGTTATCCGTAACCGATAATGTAGCGGTTATTTTTATCCTACCGTAACGGTACCGGCTGGGCTATTTCCGTTAGCCGCTAACGTGTGACTAACACGTGTAAATTCCTATACCTAGGTTAATATCCTTCGAGAGAATCACTTCTTCAGCTTCAGTCGACACAAACGAGAGAAAAAAAGAGAAGAAAACTCAACCCTCGTCTTCCAATTCGAGCAAAATCATCATCTTCTCTATACAAATCATCATCTTCTATATAAAAACTAGGGTTATCTTCTTCTATTTCTTTTGAGTTTAATTTCAATCCTAAAAACTAAATTTTCAATTTAGGGTTTTCAGAACAGATTGAGATTCATGATATTAATCATGTCCCAAAGCGAAAGAGGAGCATCCAATCATGTTGGTTCATCAAGCAGAAGCAATCCCTCACTTTCAGTTGCATCTCAATTACCTTCTGCATCAAACCAAGTTCAAGGTTCAAGAATTCATTCAACACCTGCTGATGTTGCACCTCCAACAGAAGAAGCAGTAGCAGAAATAGAAGTAGATGAAGATCCAATTATAGCTGAAGAAAAGAGAAAACTACGTGCGGTAAGGTCTGATGCTTGGAATGATTTTGAAAGGTTAATTGAAAAGAAGATGGTAAAAGATAAGGATATTGGGATACTTATAGCTGAATGCAAACATTGTAAGAGGAGAATGCCTGCACCCAGTAGCTAAGGAACCAGCAAATTGCATTACCATGCTAAAACCTGCAAACAAAAGCCTGAGAACAAGAAAGGACAAAGAAAGATTACTACAATCAAAACAGGTAATGCACAAACTAAGCTTGCTAATTGGAAATATGATGTTGTTGCTACTAGGATACTTGTTGCCAAGATGATTGCTAAACATGGTTATCCAATCACTATAGTTGAGCATCCATATTTTGTTGAGTTTGTGAAGTCTTTAAATATTGTTGCTAAGCTTTACACTAGGAATACAGTTAGGGAAGATATCATGAAACTAAGAACTGAGTTCAAACTGCAATTACAAGAACAATTTGAGATAATTACATCTAAGTGTAGTTTAACAACAGATATGTGGTCATGTAAGCATACAAAGGATGGTTTTTGCTGTGTGACAATGCATTACATAGATGATGAGTGGAAACTGATTAAGAAAACACTAGCATATACTTTAGTGCCATCACCACATTCTGGAGAAGTTCTAGCATCTGTAGTGAAATCAGTATGTCTAGATTGGAACATAGACACTAAGCTTTTTTTTATAGCTGCTGACAATGCTAGCTCCAACAATGTTATGATGGAAAATCTGAAGAAATGGATTGATATCAAAGATTGTTTAGTTCTTAATGGGGATATGTTCCAAATGAGGTGTAGTAATCATGTATTACACTTGACTATAGGGGTGTGGAATGAGAGTGGTTGCTCCATTTATAGATGCAGTTAGAGAGTGTGTAAAATATGTCAAAGCAAGTCAGGCTACAAAAGAGAGATTTGAATGTGCTATTGCCCAAGTTAATCTTCATGCTTCAAGGTCCGTGGGTTTAGATGTGGATACCAGGTGGAACTCCACCTTTAAGATGCTAAAGGATGTAATTTTTCTGAGACAAGCTTTTGTTAGGCTAGCTGATTTGGATAATGACTTCAAGATACTACCAACTTCTAAGGAGTGGCAACAAAGAGTACATATATGTGAATGTTTGGAATTGTTTGATGCATTTCAACCAAATTTGCTGGGATTAAGTATCCCACATCAAATTTGTATTATAATGGGGTGCAAGAAGTTAATAGATGCATTAAGATCTGGGAATCAAGTGAGCATGAGTATATCAGAGACATGGCCAAGAATATGAGGATGAAATTTAATGGCTACTGGAAAGAAAGTAACACTTTGATGGGCATTGGGGTTGTTTTAGATCCTAGGTACAAGGCTAAATGGGTGGATTTTGTTATGAAGAGAGTATATGGTGTGGAAAACTATAAAAGTCACTATAACAAATTTGAGCTTGAACTCAATGCTCTTTTCTGTGCTAATGAAACCAACACTACAGCTCCAGATTATTTTGATACTGGAATGCATTCAGCTGGATTTGAGATCTTTGCAGGTACAACAACATCATATGAATTTCGTTATGATGATTTTATTATGGAAAACAATATGTTTGAGGTTGAGAAGTCAGATTTGGAGACATACTTAATAGAACCAGTTCTTCCTAAAGGCACAGCCACTGAAGAAATGAGGTTTGATATCTTAAGTTGGTGGAAGAATCATGCTCCTAAGTACCCAACTCTCTCAAGGATTGCAAGAGATGTATTGGCAGTTCCAGTGACAAGTGTAGCATCAGAATCTATGTTTAGTATTGGTGGCAGGGTTCTCACATCTCACAGGAGTTCATTAGCTCCAGATCTTGTTGAAGCTTTGCTTTGTTTGGGTGATTGGCTGCCAGATCTCACTCTCAGTGACAGTGATAGTTGTGTTACTGGTAAGTTTCCTTACATCTTAATCTTTTATTTGCTTTTATATTTATTGGCTTATTGCACTGACATTGCCAACTTAAGTTGCTTCACTGTCTAACACTTTTGATTTTCCTTTCAAAATGCAGAAGTTGAGGACTAAGGAGTAAGGAGGAATGCATTTGCAGATGCAGTTGGCAGTGGAGAATCTGGAGATGGAGGAATGCATTTGCAGTTGCTGCAACAAATGGAGATGGATTTCCTTTAATCCTTTGTCTTTTCTTTTGCAAAAACATGGTTTTTTCTTTTGCTAGAACATCTGAAGATTCTGAACATGTAATTTGGTTTAGAACATGAACATTTGTATGTTTTTTTGTGTGGCATGGATTTAGAACTTGTTTTCTTGGATTTAGAAGTTGTTCTGTGTAATTGTTCTGTATTTTAAACTTGTTTTGTGTTTTTCCTGTGACATACCGGATGGTACCGGAAAATTAACCGTTATCCGGTAAGTCCAACGTAATGGTAATGGTTTTGAATTTCATATTTCCGTCGGCACTTAATGGATATCGGTTAACCGCTAATTTTAATGACAACGGTAGCGGCAGAGCCAATATCCATTACGTTAAGTGCCGTTGACAGCCCAACCTGCACGAGTTGCAAACTTTGATGCATATTCGCCAAATGGTCTTCCACATTCATCTATTTCCACCAAGAGTCTGGGTGGAAGTTGTGTCTCCTCCAAGTCAGAATCAGATTGAGTTTCATCATGAGATAGAGAAGCTTCATTAGATAGAGAACCATTTTCATAACCACCATAGGATGGAGTACTACGAACATTGGATGCATAACCAGTTTCATTGGTAGACGCAACATGATCTGAAGTGTGAGAATCCTGACTTGACAACATCTTCATACCAAACAAACCAAACAACAAACAACATATTAGGCATTTGAACTAAAATGAGAGCAAACCTAGCAGTAAACAAAAATAAAAAACCCCAAATTCTGGTTGAAATCTATGGAAGGAGATTACAACCAACAAATGTATAATTTTAATGTAATAAGAACAACCAATTAAGAAAAAACTTCATAACCATGTAGAAACCCTGAGTTTGGTTGTAATCTATGGAAAGAGATAACAACCAAATACCAAGAATTGCAAAAGCAGTAAATAACAACATACAAGTAAATCTATGAAGGAGATACCAACCAACAAAAAAGAAACCCTAATTTGAAATAAATATTCGAAAGTAAAAGCTACATAGATTACCTCCGGAGAATGAATGAGGTACAAAGATGTATGCGAGGTAAGAGGTACGGAAGAAGAAAGGGGTATAAGTGAGAATCGCGAAGGAGGATGGTGAGAATGAAGGGAAAGAAATTAAGATCTTCATCTCCCTCTGTTTATAGAGAAGGATTAGATTTGAAATCATTCTAAATTTAAATGAAAAATTTGAGAAGGGGGAAATGAAATATGAGGGAATAAGAAAAGGTTTCTCAAATTTGAGAGGGAATTAGAAAAGGTTTCTCAAATTTGAGAGGGAATTGAAATCTAAAAGATGTATCAGAGTGAGGATTTGAGAGGGAACGAAATTTGAGACCCAAAATTGAAACCTTACTTTTTAGGACAAGAGAGAAGAGTACAATAATAGAAGAGAGATTTTATTTTCTCTCAAAATATCTAGGTCAAAGGCGTCCGGATCGAGGTAAAGTTGGTCAAAATTGTGGTCAAGTTGATCAAATTTGTGGTCAAGTTGGTCAATTTTGTGGTCAAGTTAGTCAAAATTGTGGACAAACACATAATCGGAAATAAAACAAGGCATACTAAGTTTGCAAGATTACCATATACAGACCCAATGTTCTATTCCAGGTGAAGTTGAGATGTCAAATATATCAGATTCGATGAAACTGCAACCTATGATTGAACTCAGGTTAAAAGATTACCATATACAGACCCAATGTTCTCGTCCATTTGAGGTTTGAGAAGTCATATATCAGATTCAATAGATCCTGAGTGGATTCTGCGACCTATTATGGAACTGAGCTTGCAAGATTACCATATACAGACCCAATGTTCTCGTCCATGTGAGGTTTGAGAAGTCAAATATCAGATTCGATGAAACTGCAACCTATTTTTGAACTCAGGTTGAAAGATTACCTTATACAAACCCAGTGTTCTCGTTTAGGTGAGGTTTGAGAAGTCAAATATCAGATTTAATGGATCATGAGTGGTATCTGCAACCTATTATGGAACTCAGCTTGCAAGATTACCATATACAGACCCAATGTTCTCGTCCAGGTGAGGTTTGAGAAGTCAAATATTATATTCGATGAATCTGCAACCTATTATTGAACTCAGGTTGAAAGATTACCATATACAAACCCAGTGTTCTCGTCCAGGTGAGGTTTGAGAAGTCAAATATTAGATTCAATGGATCCCGAGTGGATTATGCAACATATTATGGAACTCAGCTTGCGAGATTACCATATACAGACCCAATGTTCTCGTCCGGTGAGGATTGAAACTGCAACCTATATTATTGAACTCAAGTTAAAAGATTACCATATACAGACCCAGTGTTCTCGTCCAGGTGAGGTTTGAGAAGTCAAATATCAGATTCAATGGATCCTTATTGGATTCTGCAACCTATTATGGAACTCAGCTTGCAAGATTACCATATACAGACCCAATGTTCTCGTCCAGGTGAGGTTTGAGAAGTCAAATATCAGATTCGATGAAAATGCAACTTATTATTGAACTAAGGTTGCAAGATTACCATACACAAACCTAGTGTTCTCGTCCAGGTGTGGTTTGAGAATTCAAATATCAGATTCAATGGATCCTGAGTGGATCCTGCAATCTATTATGGAACTCAGCTGTCAAGATTACCATATACAGACCCAATGTTCTCGTCCAGGTGAGGTTTGAGAAGTCAAATATCAGATTCGATGAAACTGCAACCTATTACGGAACTCAGCTTGCAAGATTACCATATACAGACCCAATGTTCTCGTCCAGGTGAGGTTTGAGAAGTCAAATATCATATTCAATGGATCCTGAGTGGATTCTGCAACCTATTATGGAACTGTTTGTGGGTGAAAATGGTTTCTGCTGATTTCGGTAATTTTGGTGTGTGGGTGAGAAACGGATTTAAACCCTAAACAATGTATTACAAGGGAGTACTTTAGATTCGAGAGATCAATCTGTACAAGTCCGGCCTAAACCAAGAAATGGACGTTCCAGACTTGCTTCGGTCACAAAGTGGAGGAGAATGGTTGGTTTTGGGGAGGGAATCAAGGAAAGTGATGAGACCAGAATAGTTGATTCTGGAAGAGTAGTTATGTTACGACTTGTGTCAGAAAGTGGGAAGCTAACGTATGAAAAGCTAGCAAACATTTTCTGAGTGGTGTATGCTCCTGAATGAACTTGTTGTTCGGTGGAAATAGGTAAGACCTATTTATACCAGTCAAAGTGAAACGTACTCTGGTCTCATTAAGGAATGGAAAAATGGGTGAATAAATGGGAGGAGGTGGTAACGTTAACGCATGGAATTGATGTTCCATAAAACCGTTAACGCATGGAATTAATGTTCCATAAAAAGAACGTTTCACCATTAACTCCCTGTATTTACTAACCGCCTCATCCTTATGACGGGCGTAGTGTACGCCGCATGCTGTAAACCGCCAAAAGAGGATCCCCCAGTTTGTGATATGTGTTGATGTCTCGAATGTTTTTGTGGAAAACATATAGCATGTTGTTGTTGCCTGGAAAGTCGCACTGGGGAGGCTTGCTAGCCTGGTGACCTTCGACGGTCGAGATTTTGCATCTTTAGAGGAAAGATATCCGTTGATCGTTGCACGCTTTCGTTTTGGTAGCCGCGTAGGGAAGGCCAGCATGGTGGCGCGGCTAGGTTGGCATGCCGTTGGCATGGCATGGTTTGGCGTGGCCAAACTTAGGTTTACGGGCCAAAGGTTACCATGCGTCGTCTGGTAACCTTGGATGGCTAGGATTTGCTCATGGGATTAAAGGGGGACCATTGATCGTCGCACGCTTTCGTTTTGGTAGCCGCGTAGGGAAGGCCAGCATGGTGGCGCGGTTAGGTTGGCATGCCGTTGGCATGACATGGTTTGGCGTGGCCAAACTTAGGTTTTCGAGTGTTGATAGTGGATTTTCATTTAAGGTTAAAATTGTAAAAGCTAAAAAATTATGCGCTAACATCTTGTAAAAGATAAAGCCATTAATAAGTGTTGAATACTTCTTCACTTTACTAATTCACCTAGAATGGAGCATGCGACAACAATCCCATTCTGTGAATTAAATACACGAAATTCATCCAGGTTGGAGAATGTAGCAACAATCCCATATACCCTGTGAATTTACAACATTATTAATTAATGCGTAACCAGCCTTGTATTTCCGTACTCATTATCGGTGCGGCATGATGATGATCGAGTGTTGCTCTCAGCAGAGCAACACGAATCTCCAAGCATTATAATGAAAGCATGTACTAAATACCCGTACAGGATGCAACTCTCGGTGTGTTATACTAGCCCGATTGAGCAACTCTCGGTGTGTTATACTAGCCCGATTGAGCATCCGGACTGTCCGTATAAGTCTGGAAATGATCACGATCATCCAACTTCACCAGCATGATTGGATGGCCCAGATCAATTCCATAACCCCCAAGCAGGTATGGAATATTCGGTGCCGAACCAACGCGGGCCCCGCATGGTCGGCCTCCCCAAAAGATTGGCACAGCTTGCCAAAACGTCCAAACCAGAGCAGTATGGACGGAAAACCCTAAATTAGGGTTTGCGGCACATTATATGTGTCGCGAAACTGTCTCAACCATCCATCTTCAAAGGTATAGATGGAGGGTGTAGATGTAGATTCAAAGGGCCCAGAGCATGTCAACACAATCACCGTGGGCCCGCCTACCTGACCGATCGGTCAGGACCAACCATGGTTGGTCATCCCGATTCGTACGCCCGAATAGAGCATGACGCACAGCCGTAAAACCCAAAATTAGGGTTTTTGAGCATCACGAGCGTCCATCTTCTCCGACACGAATGAAGGGTCCAAGATTATATTAAGCAGGTCCGGTCATACCAACATGACCACCGTGGACCCATATATCCCCTCACCTGATCGGCCAAGGCATACCATGCATGGTTATCCCAAATCGTCCGCCCAAACTAGCGTGGTCACACTTCCCGATTGCAAACTAATCTCGACCACTCAACTTCGCCGGACGATTTGAGTGGCTTAGATCACGTTTTCATGGGACAGTCAGGTATAGGAGTGAACACCAGCCTACCACCTACACGCCAGACTGATCGGCCAAGACCGACCAAGATTGGTCATCTTGGAACGCGCGCCCGAAGTTGGCACGATGCGCGGCTTTTGCGGCACTAGTTTTCTATCGCAAACTGATCTCGACCACTCAACTTTGCCGGACGAATTGAGTGGCCCATATCACACTCTCGTGAGATAATGGGGTATGGGCGCCTACACCGTCATGCCGTCTACACGCATGTACGATCAGTTTGGCCAAAATCGTATCCCAAGCTTGGATTCGACCAGGATGAAGAGGGATGCTTGCGCACCTTTTCTAAAACCCTAATTTCATTAACGGTCGCAGATGAGTGTCTCAAAGATCATCTCGTCCATCCAACTTCACCGGCTTGGTTATACAGCCCTGGTCAGGAGTTAATTGGTCAGTGCGGCATCATGGTGATCACCATCCGTCACTCTACCACACCATGTGGTCGGTCAAGGGAGGATTTGCTTGCGCAACTTCCAAACCATCACATGAAGTAGGCTGGACATGAGGCTATTTTGAGACGCTCAAACAGCGATGCTTCATACATGCTGAGTATACTCGATGCAGTACCTGCTTAGAATACACACGATACTTCACAAGTATCGACTTCCTGAATAACACAGTTATTCAATTTAGCATTACATGTTACTTGTTGTGGGTCCCACGATCCACACATTCCGGCCATCAATCACGTCATAAACTGGGGGATATATACTGGGGTATTGGTCTGGCGGTTTACAGCGTGCAGCGCACAACGCGCCATCACAAGAACGTGTCAGGAAGTCATGGACGGTTAAGTGATGATGGGAGAAGTGGGCAAGCCTGGTCGTGTGACACTAACACATTACTCCACTACTTCATCACTCACTTTCTCCACTTCCCACGAGATACGAGGGTTAGGCTAAAAGACTTGTATAAATAGGTTCTCCATCCTATTTTTCAAACAAGACAAGACAACAGAGGAAACTGTTGATACAATCGTATTCAAACACCGGAACGGATAGCTTACACCCTGCAAGCCATTTCAGCTTTCTGATACAAGTCATACATAGCCAACACCTTCACATTCTTAACACCTTCTTCGCTTCCCTCCCTAAGATCAACCCCATCTCCTTCACTTTGTGACCGAAACAAGTCTGGAACGACCATTTCTTGGTTTAGGCCGGACATGCACAAATTGATTTCTCGAATCTACAAGCACTCCCGTGCAGTGCATTTGTTTAAGGTTTAGACTCATTTCTCATCCACACATCCCAAATTACCAAAACCGGCAGAAATAGTTTTCATTTATAAACAATTGGCGACCACAGTGGGAGGTTAATCTCTCGGTTGTAAAGTCAATTTTTTCAAAATCCGATTCAATTTTATCAATTTCAAAAAGGGTAGATCTTAGAACCAATTCAATCATAAATCCATTTCAAGATGGTAGAACTCAGGTCTGGATCAGTAATCAATTCTGATGGAGCTAGTGTGGATAACACTCCCGGTGTCGATGTACCTGTCAGTGGAGCTACCGTGGTCAATACATCTCGTGGAGCCGTCACTTCTACCATCAGCGCCAGTGTAGCAGGAAATATTCCAGTAAGTGTAACACCTCCCATCACCAGAGCTAGGGCAGCCGCAAATCCCGGCATCTCCTCGAGTGTAACACCTCCGGTAGTCACCAGAGCAACAACTTTCACTCCTTCATCAGGACGAGGAGCCGGAGGGACAAGAGGAGGACCACCGCCCATTACTATTGCAGACTTGATGGAGAAGCAGGAAGTTCTGGCTAAGACTCAAACGGATATGGCCGCAACTCAGAAAGAGGTACTCACTTTCCTCAAAACTTTGACTGAACGATTACCACAAGGTTCACGACAACCCGGGGGAAACATTTCCATCCTGGCCCACACGGATGAAGAAACTCGCATTTCTCCTGAACGTCCAAGAGAAAGGAACCAACCGTCCAACTTCATCACACGCGAGGACCTGGAACGACTTCTCCAACATCGAGGAAAAGGGGACCGAACGGATGTACACCAACATCAGCCACCGTACCCTCAAGATGTGCAACGAATTCCTCTTCCAAGAGGTTACACCTCTCCCCAGTTCTCCCTCTACGACGGAACTGGTAATGCTCGTGAACACGTCTCTCGATTCTTGGAATCCTTGGGGGAACATGAATACAATCATGTTCTATGCCTAAAAGAATTCTCAAAGTCACTTACGGGGAGGGCGTACACCTGGTACAACAACGTCTCGCCTAACATCATATCCAATTAGAGCGAGATGGTCAGTGCTTTCTACAGAAAGTATTTCTTCGTGTCTGAACAGATCACCTTTTCAGATCTGGGAAAAATTCTTCAGCGGAACAACGAGCATCCCAACGACTTCGTTAAAAGGTTCAGAACCCAAGCGCTAGATTGTCACGACCCGAACGTCACCGAACGACAATTGGTGGAGTTGTGCATCAATAGGATGATACCCATATACCGCGCTCTATTAGAGAATCTGGGCTTTCAAACATTCTCGAAACTCCATGAAGCTGCCAAACATTCAGCAACAACTGCACCAGCATTTCTAGAAAGAACCAGAGTTGTTCGAAGTGAAGATTCACGTGAAAGTCGAGGAAGAAGGCGTCTCACGAACAAGAAATACAACACTGGTCCTTCTGTGAGTGTAGTGGGCGGAGGAGAAAAAAGGAAGGCTTCAGCGACGGAACAACAAACCAAGCGGGCATCCCCGGCACACAAGACTTCGTCTCGGAAAGGAGCGGACAAAACTCCTGCACAAGACACCGAAGATACAGGTTTTCCTTTCCCCATGAATGAAGTGATAGAACTCTTGGAAGCGTGTATCCAAGACGATGCCATCAAGCTGCCTCCTATCATACGTCCTCCAACTGAGAAAGACATGGCGGATCCCAAATACTGTTGCTACCATAGATTCGTCCATCATCCAACCAAAGATTGTAACAGGTTGAAACAAATATTCAGGGAAAAGATAGAGACAGGAGAACTCCATCTTGGAAACGAAGGTGTTCATAGAGACCCTCTTCCTATCAGGAACTGCATGATTTCTGGGGATTCTGTTCGCAAGACTATACAATCTATGATGGAGCACTTGTGTGAAATCTTGTAATTCTCCAAAGGACAGCGTCAAGAAATATTTACGGCCCTCAACCGCGTTGTGTCAGGCAGGCGTTTGTATCCAGAAGCAGTCTAGGAACCCCAGTCTTTCCTGAAGGACGCGAGTAAAGGAAACTGGGGACTCCTAACTGTCACTCGTTTGAGAGTCGTTGAGTTCGATAGCGCGTTGATTGATACGGCTTCTGAATTTAACATCATTACTGTCAAGACCTTGAGAGCAGCAAAGATTTTAAAGCAGGAAGCTACTCGTCACCCAACTGTGGTTAAAGATTCAGAAGGAGAACTCAGAGATGCATATGGATACATCTATCTTGAAGTCAAATTGGGTGATGCCTCGACACAAGCAAAGTTCTACATAGTCAAAGATCATCCCAACTACGACATGATCCTAGGACGCTCTTGGATGAAGTCTGTCCTCTACCGATTTCGATACCTGAAAGAATCCCCAACACGCCTTCTGGAACTCCTGATGACTGTCTGTTGCCGCACTAGCAACTTGCCAATGTGACACAACTTCCCGGAAAGAGCCTGTCAGCATACATTGAAAGGTTCCGATATCAAGTAAGTCTCATCACGCAACCCTCTTTACAACCTACCGCCCCTCATTCTGACAAGTCCTGGGGACTGGCTCTAGCCAAAAAACCAACCCTGGCTAAGAGATTCGAATGGGAGGCCGGCCCCTTCAAACAGTTTATCAGGAGTCTAGAAGCTGTCTCGATCAAAGACGACAAAACCAAGACCCCGATGTCTACACGCCCAAACCCGTTTGGAATTGGGGACCTAGTAACGAACATAACCGCATTCAAGGTCGGAAGCATTACGGTGAGAATGGCTACCTCACCTGATTCAGCCACCGAGAAGGAGGATGAACCATACCTGGTAGCAGATGTCATCCTAGGCGGCTACTGCAAACTCATCAACGATGACAAGCTATAAGGCGTAACAATTCACTCGCGGTGGCTCAAACCCTACCGTACTTAAGACGTTGTGCTATCACTTTCCAGCATCCTACACGCTTTAAGACGCTGTGCTACTTCCTCCGGCGTGTTTCCATTTATAATTTCACATCATATTTGTAATTCCTCTAGAGAATGATTGCAATACTTACATTCATAATTAGGGTTTCAATTTTCAATTTTCAATTTTCAAATTAATTAAAGTATTATTTCCATCTGAGAACCTCTTTACCCCTAAAGACACAAAGTCCAGCCTAAATCAACCCACTAGAGAAGATCAGGAAAGAAACCCTAAGCAAAAAATATCCTGAAAAGAGTTGAGGGAAAAGATATGCGCGTGAAGGGAAGAAGCTTTGATACACTCACCCCAGCAAGGCCAGGAAGATCTTGCATCAGGAACACAGGTCCGTAGGTATTCCATTATGGCATTATTTCTTTTATCACAAAGAATTACGTGTGAAGGCGCACCCTTGCGCCTGAGAAGGTTCAGTTGCAGTCTTGACAAAGGGTTATAAAAAAAAACCTTTAAATAGAAGAAAAACCTTGAACTCGACCTCCACTGAGTACAAGGAATATGTTCAAATGTACGGAATATACTTGGAAAGAGGGAAAAGAAGAAAAGAGGTTTTAGTCGCCGAGAGGATCGACCTCGCCTACACCACCGTTAGGTTCTGCTTCAGCGCCATCACCTGTTGATGCTCCTCCCTTCGGATCTACCTCAACTTCTGCATCAGACATCTCCGCAGCAACGCACTCCATCCCAACATCATCAGCGGGAGCATCAAAGGGCACATCAACATTAGGAGTCGTGCCGATTGCTTTCAAACGTTCGTGTTCGCTCCGTGTCGAATCAAGAATTATCACGCCGTCCGGATTGGGTAATCACACTTATCTTCATTCGGAGGTCGTTTATGCTCAACCCTCCGCCTCTTCAACCGCGGGCCGCAAATCTCTCTCGCCCTCTTGCGCTTACTAGTGCTTGCAACGCTTCCTCGCGCCTCCACCGCTCCTCCATGTCTATCGCAGCTGAAAGTGCACAGATGCGTCCCCTGGCAACACGCAGGTGCAAAATAGACATCCCCTGTATAGCACGGCCGACTTCGCGAAGTGGAAGATCGATCTTAGCCATTAATTCTTCGTGCGCATGGGTTTCGGGCTTGTCAACTTCGAAGCTTCTGTCTGGAGAAGTGACAGAATGATCGTCCACCGCTTCCATGATCAACTGCAAAGGATAAGAAGTTATGAGCACACACACAAAAAAAAATCAATCAATCGATCACCAATCGAAGATCATATAAGTGTGGAGCAAAGACACGAGATATAGAATAAACGACTACGTGAGATGATTCTTTATAATCTCGCAAGTCGACGTAATCCCAGGAGAAAAGAAGTCTTTACTTGCCACCTATAAAGGCTACTAATTCGGGATAGCAATCAATGATGCTTATCGATACATCCGAGGAAAGTCAGCTGTGTGACGAAAGGGAGTACACCCGACCCAAGGAAGGGGCCAAGCTCTGTCAGGATATGTACAAAGGGAACCAAAGCGACTCACCGAGATCAAGTCCCCGCTCTTCACAACCTTAATCAGACTAACCAGGTTGTGGCAACGCCTGACGATGTCGACCTATCCGGTAAATATGTATTCACTTTAGCTTGGTCATTTCAGTGTACAAGTTTGTCACCATCTTATGCCTACCCCACAATAGTGTAACCATTATGTGCTAGGCAGGGGACTTAATGTTGATGGTGGATTTTCATTTAAGGTTAAAATTGCAAAAGCCAAAAAATTAAGCGCTAACATCTTGTAAAAGATAAAGCCATTAATAAGTGTTGAATACTTCTTCACTTTACTAATTCACCTAGAATGGAGCATGTGACAACAATCCCATTCTGTGAATTAAATACACGAAATTCATCCAGGTTGGAGCATGTAGCAACAATCCCCTATACCCCGTGAATTTACAAACATTATTAATTAATGCGTAACCAGCCTTGTATTTCCCGTACTCATTATCGGTGCAAAGATGACGATCGAGTGTTACTCTCAGCAGAGCAACACGAATCTCCAAGCATTATAATGAAAGCATGTACGAAATACCCGTACAGGCGGCAAATCTCGGTGTGTTATACTAGCCCGATTGAGCAACTCTCGGTGTGTTATACTAGCCCAATTGAGCATCCGGACTGTCCAGATCGACTGGAAATGATCACGATCATCCAACTTCACCAGTATGATTGGATGGCCCAGATCAATTCCATAACCCCCAAGCAGGTATGGCATATTCGCTGCCGAACCAACGCGGGCCCCGCATGGTCAGCCTCCCCAAAAGATTGGCATAGCTTGCCAAAACGTCCAAACCAGAGCAGTATGGACGGAAAACCCTAAATTAGGGTTTGCGGCACATTACATGTGTCGCAAAACAGTCTCAACCATCCATCTTCGCAGGTATAGATGGAGGGTGTAGATGTAGATTCAAAGGGCCCAGAGCATGTCAACACAATCACCGTGGGCCCGCCTACCTGACCGATCGGTTAGGACCAAACATGGTTGGTCATCCCGATTCGTATGCCCGAATAGAGCATGACGCACATCCGTGAAACCCAAAATTAGGGTTTTTGAGCATCACGAGCGTCCATATTCTCCGGCACGAATGAAGGGTCCAAGATTAGATTAATCAGGTTCGGTCATACCAACATGACCACCGTGGACCCATCTATCCCCTCACCTGATCGGCCAAGGCATACCATGCCTGGTTATCCCAAATCGTCCGCCCAAACTAGCGTGGTCACACTTCCCGATTGCAAACTAATCTCGACCACTCAACTTGGCCGGACGATTTGAGTGGCTTAGATCACGTTTTCATGGGACAGTCAGGTATAGGCGTGAACACCAGCCTACCACCTACACCCCAGACCGATCGGCCAAAACCGACCAAGATTGGTCATCTTGGAACGCGTGCCCGAAGTTGGCACGATGCGCGGATTTTGCGGCACTAGTTTTCTGTCGCAAACTGATCTCGACCACTCAACTTCGTCGGACGAATTGAGTGGCCCAGATGACACTCTCGTGAGATAATGGGGTATGGGCGCCTACACCGTCATGCCATCTACATGCATGTACGATCGGCCTGGCCAAAATCGTATCCCAAGCTTGGATTCGACCAGGCTGAAGAGGGATGCTTGCGCACCTTTTCTAAAACCCTAATTTCATTAACGGTCACAGATGAGTGTCTCAAAGATCATCTCGTCCGTCCAACTTCACCGGCTTGGTTATACAGCCATGGTCAGGAGTTAATTGGTCAGTGTGGCGTCATGGTGATCACCATCAGTCACTCTACCACACCATGTGGTCGGTCAAGGGAGGATTTGCTTGCGCAACATCCAAACCATCGCATGAAGTAGGCTGGACATGAGGCTATTTTGAGACGCTCAAACATCGATGCTTCATACATGCCGAGTATACTCGATGCAAAGATGCGCATAGAATACACACGATACTTCACAAGTATCGACTTCCTGAATAACACAGTTATTCAATTTAGCATTACATGTTACTTATTGTGGGTCCCACGATCCACACATTCCAGCCATCAATCACGTCACAAACTGGGGGATATATACTGGGGTATTGGTCTAGCGGTTTACAGCGTGCAGCGCACAACGCGCCATCACAAGAACGTGTCAGGAAGTCATGGACGGTTAAGTGATGATGGTAGAAGTGGGAAAGCCTGGTCGTGTGACACTAACACATTACTCCACTACTCCATCACTCCACTTTCTCCACTTCCCACGAGATACGAGGGTTAGGCTAAAAGACTTGTATAAATAGGTTCTCCATCCTATTTTTCAAACAAGGCAAGACAACAGAGGTAAGTGTTGATACAATCGTATTCAAACACCGGAACTTATAGCTTACACCCTGCAAGCCAGTTCAGCTTTCTGATACAAGTCATACATAGCCAACACCTTCACATTCTCAACACCTTCTTCGCTTCCCTCCTTAAGATCAACCCCATCTCCTTCACTTTGTGACCGAAACAAGTCTGGAATGGCCATTTATTGGTTTAGGCCGGACTTGTACAGATTGATTTCTCGAATCTACAAGCACTCCAGTGCAGTGCATTTGTTTAAGGTTTAGACTCATTTCTCATCCACACTTCCAAAATTACCAAAACCGGCAGAAATAGTTTTCACCCATAAACATCAGGCCAAAGGTTACCCTGCGTCGTCTGGTAACCTTGGATGGATAGGATTTGCTCCTGGGATTGAAGGGGGACCGTTGATCGTCGCACGTCTTCATTTTTTGGTAGCCGCGCAGGGAAGGCCAGCATGGTGGCGCGGCTAGGTTGGCATGCCGTTGGCACGACATGGTTTGGCGTGGCCAAACTTAGGTTTACGGGCCAAAGGTTACCATGTGTCGTCTGGTAACCTTGGATGGCTAGAATTTGCTCATGGGATTGAAGGGGTACCGTTGATCGTCGCACGCCTTCGTTTTTGGTAGACGCGTAGGGAAGGCCAGCATGGTGGCGCATCTAGGTGCGTTTGGCATGTGGGGCCAAGGGCTTAGCATGCCGTTGGCACATGGGGAGGCTAGTATGTATAGGGCCAAGGCAAGGTGCGGTTTGGCTTGGCATGGTGGGGCCAAGGGTTTGGCATGCCGTTGGCACATGGCGCGGCTAGCATGGATAGGGCCAAGGCAAGGTGCTGTTTGGCTTGGCATGGTGGGGCCAAGGGTTTGGCATGCCGTTGGCACATGGTGCGGCTAGCATGGCTAGGGCCAAGGCAAGGTGCGGTTTGGCTTGGCATGGTGGGGCCAAGGGTTTGGCATACCGTTTGCACATGGTGCGGCTAGAATGGCTAGGGCCAAGGCAAGGTGCGGTTTGGCTTGGCATGGTGGGGCCAAGGGTTTGGCATGCCGTTGGCACATGGCGCGGCTGGCATGGCTAGGGCCAAGGCAAGGTGCGGTTTGGCTTGGCATGGTGAGGCCAAGGGTTTGGCATGTCGTTGGCACATGGTGCGGCTAGCGTGGCTAGGGCCAAGGCAAGGTGCGGTTTGGATTGGCATGGTGGGGCCAAGGGTTTGGCATGCCGTTGGCACATGGCGAGGCTAGCCTGGCTAGGGCCAAGGCAAGGTGCGGTTTGGCTTGGCATGTGGGGCCAAGGGTTTTGCATGCCGTTGGTACATGGTGCGGCTAGCATGGCTAGAGCCAAGGTAAGGTGCGGTTTGGCTTGGCAAGGTGGGGCCAAGGGTTTGGCATGCCGTTGGCACATGGCGCGGCTTGCATGGCTAGGGTAAAGGCAAGGTGCGGTTTGGCTTGGCATGTGGGGCCAAGGGTTTGGCGTGAATGGTTTGGCTTGGCATGGAGGAGCCAAGGGCTTGGCATGGAGGAGCCAAGGGCTTGGCATGCCATGGGCGCATGGTGCGGCTAGCATGGTTGGCATGCCTTGGCGCGGTAGGTGTGGCTGGCATGGTTTGCCATTGGCACAGGGGTGCGGCTAGCATGGTTGGCATGCCTTGACGCGGTAGGTGTGGCTGGCATGATTTGCCATTGGCACAGGGGTGCGGTTAGCATGGTTGGCATGCCTTGGCGCGGTAGGATGTGGATGGTATGATGAGCCATTGGCACAGGGGTGCGGCTAGCATGGTTGGCATGCCTTGGCGCGGTAGGATGTGGCTGGCATGATGAGACATTGGCACAGGGGTGCGGCTAGCATGGTTGGCATGCCTTGGTGCGGTAGGATGTGGCTGGCATGATGAGCCATTGGCACGTGCGGTGTGAGAATTAGGGTTTTGGCTTGTCGAAACCCTAATTAGCATCTAAAAAAAAGGTACCCTGGTAATTTTCTCGCAGACATATTAAAGGGTCAATGTGCTTGGTTTGGACATTATTACTCAAGTTCTGTGATGTCACTGTCTGACTAGGGTTTTACGACTTTACCCTTAAGTTAAAAACCACCATCAACATTAAGTCCCCTGCTTAGCTCGGAACAGGTGCCTTGTTACGTGGTAAGCATATGATAGTGACAGACGAGGACAGAATCAAAACGTAGGACATGCAAGATGGTCAGGAAAGTCCGACTAACCTTTTTCGAGAGGTAAATAGAGTTTGTGCTTCCCGTGTTGGCGTCTTTTCATAAATCATACTGGTGGTGCAGATCGTGGAGTGGTGAGATGAAAATTGTCGGCTTGGAATGGGAGCCGTAGGCGTCAGTCGGCTTGGAATGGGAGCCGTAGGCGTCAGTCGGCTTGGAATGGGAGCCGTCAGCATTGGTCGGCTTGGAATGGGAGCCGCAGACGTCAGTCGGCTTGGAATGGGAGCTGCACGCGTTGGTCGGCTTGGAATGGAGCCGTCAGCATTGGTCGTCTTGGAATGGAGTCGTCAGCATTGGTCGTCTTGGAATGGTGGAAATGGTGATGACGCTGGAACTTCGGCTATCGAATGGTGGTGATGGCACAACTTCGTCTAAATTAGGGTTTGGCACTCTGAAACCCTAATTAGCGCTCCTTAGTAGAATTGTTGTAGAATTCTCGTAGGAACTCGGATTTTGACGGTCCGCCCCTCCATCTGACCGGAAAAGAATTTCTTATCCCTGTCCGAGGGAATATTTATGTTTTGAGCTTGTCTAGGAGGTGAAAACGGCCCGACAGTGAAACTCATGAAGAATTCAGGAGGGAAGTTGCGGGCCCGAGTGGTATAGTCGCGCCCAATCATTTATTCCCGTTCATGGAGAAAGAAGGAGTATTCATTCTATTCAAACTCTAGAAACTCTGTCCGCATGAAAAGAGGTATCGACCCTCTTTTGTTGTTCGCCTGGATCTGTGCTTTCGTCTGCAGTGTCTCTCCAGTGGATTCCAAAATTTACCAAAACTCCACTGTATTCTTGGGATGAATGGATGAAATACATGCTCGGCGACGATCATGTCAGCGCTAATCTTGGATATTGTTGTTGCGTTGTCGGCCATCCTTGACTTTAGGTTGTTCAGTGTCTAAATCTTCTGATCGCAATGATGATATGTTGTGGATGATTGTATGGTAGAAATATTCCGAAGACACAATTTGAAATAGATGAGTTGGGAGACATTTTGTCGTCGTTGTGCTGCTATCAAGTCTTCAAGGACTTTGTTCCAAGAGACATACTTCGAACCAGCTTCTGAATCTTGGACTATCATATGGAATGGGACGTGGTGAACAGTCATCAGTTATACTTCCGTTTAATCCGATGGTCATGGCCGAATATGTGAATGTATCTCTGCGGCGTGCTTTTGGAGTCTTCGGTGCATATGTACGGCTTCATGTTGAGAAATTCTTGCGTAAAACTTCGACAGTGATGATGTTGAAATTAGAAACAACCTGGTTGAGGGGAGTAAAAGCGTTGGTAGTCCCAATGTGTAGCATACTTTCATTGCATCGCCTTGAATCCACGTCCACGGGATTTGATGCAAGCTTATTGTACTTTTCTGGATGCCACGCATGGCTCCCTCTCTTTCTTCAGAAAAATGTTTCATCCGCGTCTCTGGAGTTTTCTGATGAGTCTTTGATAGTGAAGGGATTCCGTGTAAATCCTCAGTCCCCAAGTATGGCTTTGTAGTGATTGCTGCTGCGGTGAAGCTCTGTCCGGTGTCCAAAAATGAGCGGTAACAGTTCTTGGTAGTAGATGTAATCAGACGAGATTACATTGTCGTTGGAACAAAGTAGGTTGGCTGGAATTGCATGGGCATCCATGGGAGTAAAAGGATTGGCTGGATGCGTAAGCGAGCAAACTGCCCATGATCACGAGTTTTGGGGGGGGTAGATCAAAAGGTGGCCATGACAACGAAGAATGTATGGCTTTGACCATAATCCTTGAGATGGTGAGTGTGCTAGCACGACCCTTTGCAGGAAGGAGTGGCGTTGAAGCGGCTTTGGATCTTGGAGAGGACGTTGATACTTAAATAGCCAAACGCTGAAGATTCGGTTTCGGATCCTGGAGCAGCTTATGGAGAGAACACTGAAGTGGTGCGGCTAATGAAGTGAACGTTGAAGCGGAGCAGTTGCTGGAGGACATGGAAGCGGAGCATCTGTGTCAATCAACGTGTTTGTGAAATTGAACACACTTCACATGAACAGTGGTTAGGAGTCCCCAGTTTTATTTATCAATCGTACTTTTCCAGGAGAGGTTGGGGTTTTGGAACGGCTTCCTGGCTGGAAACATTTGCCTTTCTTGATGCAGTGCGGTTGAGGGATGGAAATATGTCTTGACGCTACGCCTTGGAGAAATATAGAATCTCACATAACTGTTTCATCACAGATTGCGCGACTTTGTGGGCGAAGTCCCCATCGTGCGGGTCCTGACGGGAAGAGGGTCTCTGTGAACTCAGGAGGGTTGTTGATCCCCTTTGCTTTCGATTTTGGAGAAGTCGTTCCTGATCTTTACGTGTGATGAAATTAGATTGTCGATCCCTTCTACTGGGCGTTCAAGAGCAACGCGAGCCTCTTGATTTATAAACGCACGTCCTGCTGAAGTGTCTTTTATCTTTTCATTAAATAAACAGTGATAAAAGGAGAACGGCTTTTTCCGGCTCTTCTAGTATCTTGCCCTGATGGTGGGGTAGAAGTGTCTCTAGTGACGGTTGGAGCTATCATGTTTGAAGAAACGTTGGGGTGGTGGAAGCGGCTCTGGTTCTGGTGGGTGTATCGTGTAGAGATGGCACGGTTTTGATCACGGAGTGATGGAGCCATGGCGCTGCTTCGAAGGGTGAGGATGGCGCTGCTTTGGCTGGTTGTGGAGCGGAGAAGATGGCGCTGGAAGGGCGCAAGCTGTTAGCGCTGGAAAGGATGCAAGTTGTTGATGCTGGCCATCGAGCAGAGAAGCTAGCACTGGAGGGATGCAAGCTGTTGGTGCTGACTAGGGTGTGGCATTGTGGCTGACATGCACGTGCAGCATGTGTGCCTGGCATGTGCGTCTGGTAAGCGCATCTGGCATGCGTGTCTGGTAAGCACGCCTGGCATACGCGTCTGGTATTGTCTTGGACGCGGACTGTTGGCGCTGGAACTTTGGCTACCAAGCGGTGATGATAGCGCTGGTGGCTTCAGTCCGTGGGACGGTGGAAACGGTACTTGAAAGGCTTG
Source organism: Papaver armeniacum (assembly GCA_023531295.1). NCBI lineage: Eukaryota > Viridiplantae > Streptophyta > Magnoliopsida > Ranunculales > Papaveraceae > Papaver > Papaver armeniacum. Next base: position 224,296 of record JAJJWW010015231.1, read on the forward strand.
CAGGGTGGATCACGGAATGATGGTGCTAGCGGTAACGTGGTAGAAATAAAGTGGGCAAGCATATTCCAGCTATGTACTCCAGCGTTTCTCTTCCAATTTGTTTTCTTGTTGGTGCAAACCCTAGCCGTAGGTATGCCTTCCATAAATCTGTAGAAATATTTTTCTTCTGAACGGATGTAAACCCTAGCCATGGGTATGCCTTTCAAAAACTTGTGGAAATACTTCATCATAAACAATTCCTCTTCGAATACCACCGTAGTAACGTCGGCTACCTTATGAATAGTAACGGGTAATCATTATTATGCAAAGTAGGCGTGTACGGGTAGGTGACTTTTTTTTTGAAAGGCAAACAAAGCGCCTGGTTCATGGTTCGGTTTTTTTTCTTCTTCTGGTTTTTGAATTGATAGATGATTGCTTTTTTATAAGAGTTTTGGATTATTTTGGAATAATTTTTGTTTTGATATGCTAAAGTCTGAATTGGAAGTGTAAATAACAAATCATCTGGGAAAGTTGTGAAACCGTGAATATTGCATGATGATGGAAAGCATGGGAACAATATGGCTATCGGTTTTTATTATCTCTGTAAAGATTTGAAGTAGTAGACAATGTATTTTGTCTAGGCAAGACTTACTCGGTTTTCTGGATCTCTTGACGAAAAATGAATCTTCCGGGTGTAAGTCCGAGTTTTGTGGGAAGTACCGTCGTGATGTGGAAAGTCCCCAGTCGTCTCTGAGTCACTTGATAATCGAGTCGTCGATCCCTGGGTGGATCGTTTGCTTTTAACCTCTGGGAAGTCCCCAGTTGCCCCTTGCGGTGTCATGAATGGTAATCGGGTCATCTGGTAACTGAGTCGTCGATCCCGGAGCGGATCGTATGGGGTCATCTGGTAGCTGAGTCGATCCATGAGCAGATTGTTTTCCTCTAGCGTCCTGATGTCTGCGTCGAAGTATGAGATCGAGGATTGAAATTTTGACATTGTAACCGAAAGATCAATCTCCCACTGTGGTCGCCAATTGTTTGTGGGTGAAAATGGTTTCTGCTGATTTTGGAAATTTCGGTGTGTGGGTGAGAAACGAATTTAAACCCTAAACAATGCACTGCAAGGGAGTATTTTAGATTCGAGAGACCAATCTGTACAAGTACGGCCTAAACCAAGAAATGTCCGTTCCAGACTTACTTCGGTCACAAAGTGGAGGAGAATGGTTGGTTTTGGGGAGGGAAGCAAGGAAAGTGATGAGACCAGAATAGTTGATTCTGAGTAGTTGTGTTACGACTTGTATCAGAAAGTTGGAAGCTAACGTATGAAAAGCTAGCAAACATTTTCGGAGTGGTGTATGCTCCTGACTGAACTTGTTGTTCGGTGGAAATAGGTAAGACCTATTTATACCAGTCGAAGTGAAACGTACTCTGGTCTCAATAAGGAATGGAAAAATGGGTGAATAAATGGGAGGAGGTGGTAACGTTAATGCATGGAATTGATGTTCCATAAAACCGTTAATGCATGGAATTGATGTTCCATAAAACCGTTAACGCATGGAATTGATGTTCCATAAAAAGAACGTTTGACCATTAACTCCCTGTATTTACTAACCGCCTCATCCTTATGACACTTCCTTATGACGGGCGTAGTGTACGCCGCACGCTGTAAACCTCCAAACCAATACCCAAAGAGGATCCCCCAGTTTGTGATATGTGTTGATGTCTCGAATGTTTTTGTGGAAAACATGTAGCATGTTGTTGTTGCCTGGCAAGTCGCACTGGGGAGGCTTGGTAGCCTGGTGACCTTCGACGATCGAGATTTTGCATCTCAAGAGGAAAGATAGCCGTTGATCGTTGCACGCTTTCGTTTTGGTAGCCGCGTAGGGAAGGCCAGCATGGTGACTGTAGGATCAGAATATCGCGACATCAATACTTCGCGAGATTAATAAAAAACGACATTGCGAGGGAGTCACAGGGAAGTAATAAATGACGCAATGAATGACGACAGCCAGAACACGAGGAAGATATGAAAATATGGCGAAACTTAAGAGTGTCGCGAGATTGTATACTTGTACACTTGCGATATTTCGCAAGTCATTCCCGAAAATAAAGGACAGTTTAGCTGTCATCCACTGTGTACTACCCTATATAAAGGGTTGAGTCAGTCTGTTGTGGGGAGAGTTCTTTTTGAATTGTTAAGCAAGTCATTAGGAGAGAGAAAGTTTTAGAGTGATTGTAATTATATAACTCATTTCTATTTCATATTGTAAAGATTCAAGTATTCAATCAATAGGAATCATAATCATTCATCTTAAAATGTCTTAATTGTGTATATTCTAGTGAGGGGTGTAGTGTAGGATTTCCTGTAACTACATAATGGCGCTAGAAACAGGGATTGAGTAGAGATCAACCTTGTGAATTGAAAGAATCAGGAGTAACAAGAAAGAAATTTCGTTTAATTTTCAAACAACTTACTGAAATTGAGAAATGGCTAGAAGAAGGAATGCATCAGAACAACCAACAACTGTTAGAAGAAGCAGGAGATTAGCTGGAGAAAGGAGAAATGAAGTAGGTGAACCATCAAGAATAAACACAAGAGATAGAGAAGAAGGCTAGATTGAACCACCAATTCAACTAGCACCGAATAGAGTAATAGATTATGATAGAGTGAGTGTGCATACATGGAGATCAGATTCTATGGAAGAGAGAGAAGAAGTGCAACAATTGATAAATAATGGACAAGAGGAGAGAAATCGAGAAGAGATGGGAGAAACAATTCGTGGAAATGAAGAAATCGCAGCATTAGAAGCTTTGAGGCAAACAATACATGAAGAAAGGCGGTTAGAAGCGGAAGAACGTGCAAATTTAACAAGGCAAAACCATGAGTTAAGAATGGAAAATATGAGGTTGCAGAATAGAAGGTCGAGAAGTAATACCAGGTCAAGATCAGGATCGGTTAGAGATGATATGAGGAGAACATTACCTGTAGAAAATGTTAATGAAGAAAATCTAGAAAGAGAGCCAAATCTCGGTGAAGGATGCTGCGAAAGAAGGGAAGTGGTGTGATTCCACATCCTGAGATTTTACAGAATGGCCAAAATGACGGAAATCAAGAAAATAGGCAGCAGAATAGTCCAATTGGTGAAGAAAATCAGGAAGAAGGAAGAAGAATATTGCATGGGAGAGAAACACGGAGGAAACAAAAGGAGATTGAAGATGACATCGAAAAGCATTATATTGAACAAGCGCGTCTAGCTTGCGAAAGGGAAAGATTAAGAGTAGAAATGGAAGAACGGGAATTGGAGGAAGCAATTCGGCAGAACAATCATGACAATCGAGAAAGAAGGCGCGAGCAAAATCGCAACAATGGAAATATCAATGAAGAATATGAAAGAATACAAAGGAGAACTGATAGACAACCAAGAAGAGAAAATGATAGATATAATGGTGTGCGAATTCGTGAACGAGATGAAGGAGAAAGTCGCAGAGAAATAAGAGAAGAAAATGTTGAACAAGAAAATCAAAGTAGACATGAACGCAGAAGGAGAGAGGCAGAGCTAAAAAGACCAATAAATTCGAATCCTGATGTAAATGAACAAATCTTAAGAGAGTTGGCAGAGATGAGAGGAATGTTGAACAATAGAAGGGGAGGAGGAAGAAGACAATTGGATGAGGCCATCGAAGAAGCTGCGAAAACCCCCTTTACACTAGAGGTGCAGTTAGGAGGAATACCCCCAAAGTGCAATTTACCCGCATTAACCAGCATTTTTGATGGAACAACTTGCACAATACAACACATCAAAGCGTATGTGAGATGTATGCTACAATGGGAAAATCATGACGCCATATTGTGCAAATATTTTGCATCAAGTTTAACAGGAGAAGCACTGAAATGGTTTGAGGGTTTACCAAGAAACACAATCACGTCATTCAACCATTTACAAGCTATATTCTTAGGGGCATATATAAGTAACAACTCCTCGCGACCAGGAATTGAAGATGTATTTGGGCTGAAACAAAGAGTTGGCGAAAGTTTGAGACACTTAACCGTGAGGTGGAAGACAATGTGTAGCGAAATGGCTGGGCGAGTGGATGAAAGATATCTTATTCTATCATTCGTAAACGCTATGTTCGCAACCAATTTGTTATATATTCAAATTTTTAGAGTCAATAATACAATTACAATGACTGAGCTGCGAGAACTTCAGGAGGAATATATTGCTCTAGAGGAAAGGCAAAATGAGATGGAATCATACCCAGTTGCGAATACAAATTCAAATGCTGCGAATGCAAGCTTATTACCCAAATTGATAAACACAATAGCAAGCACTTCGCAAGGGCAACAAGAAAGGATAATAGATGATGGACAGCCAAAGATAGTAGCTATGGGAAGCCGTGATCAGGAAGAATTTGAAAGAGAAAGGAACTACTACAACCGTGGAGGCAATAACAAAATTCAAAGACTTGATCATCCGCAAGAAACTTATGGAGGTCGAAGGCAGAATTATCATGGAGGGCAGCGAAGTCACAGAGTAGTATGGGAGGAAATCAAAATGCCACCATTAAATACTAGTGTGGAAAAAATATGGGAAGCTATACTCTTGATGGAAAACATACCTGCACCATGGAACATGGGGAATGAGCCACCACCAAGTGATAGAAGTCACGAGTTCTGTTCTTACCACCGCTTTAATGGACACCTAACAAATGACTGCGCAGAAATATAAAAAGAATCATCCTTAGAATGATTGACCAAGGAAAGTCTGAATCATTTTCTAAAAAGTGAAGAGAAGGTTCAACCGTTACCAAGACCGCCGAGAAATGCACAGACAAACTCAAAGAAAGGGGAAAGAAACATTCGTAATAGAAGTTGGAACGAAAGCTAAAAATTTGTTTTTCAACTCCATTGTACATTCATACCGAGCAATTGAAGATTTTCATGATAATGTTCTCAGTAGGGTTTTTGCGAGGGATGCGATAATAGAGAAGTGATGAAAATCGCGAAGACATCGCAGATTAAAAGAATGGCAAATGCAGATTATTTCTTTCACCTGCAGAAGAGATTCTGAAGGCGAGAGACGCATGATAGCCCATTGGTCGTAAAATTGGAAATTAATCCAAAACCCGTAGATGGCGAAGATGATGAAGCGAGAAAATTCCGGGCGATCAATAGAATCTTAATTGATACGGGAGCTCAAGTAAACATTCTTTTTACCATACTTACAAGACTATGGGTGGGAAGGATGAAGAGTTGATACCTTCGACGTATAAAATATACGGTTTCAATGGCACAGCGAATAAGCCTAAAGGAGAAGTTCATATGAGAATACCCTTGCAAGGATTATCAACTGAAATTTTGTTCTGTATAGTCGATGTGGAGTCCCCTTATAATGCATTGATCGGAAGGCCATGGTTGCACGAAATTCTGGGTGTAGCGTCGACTTATCATCAATGTATAAAGTTTCCTCATCCTAGCGGTGTTGGAGTTATAAAGGGAGACTGGATGGAAGGACAAAAATGCTATGAGATTGATGTGGAGAGTTGCGAGGAAAGAGCTGCAAAAAGAAAGGGCTGGAAGCAAAATATAAAAGATGAACAAAGAAGAGAAAGGTTGATGGTGGATACCATAGATACAAGAGGTGAAGATACATTGCGAAGCAAGTGCATGAAAACAGTTGAAAATTATGATGGAAAGGAATCATTAAGAGGTTTGAATTGTGCAGAGGCAGAGAGTAGCAGGAGCAAAAAGTGTAAGAAATGAATAATCATTATTATCAAAAGCAATGACAAAGGCATATCAAGAGTAAGAGGAAGAAACAATAATTGAAGAAGAAATACGCGAGAATCTCGCTATCAAGAATGTATGAAAATTTGATTGAAGAATTGAAAACCAAAAATAAATAAACAATGCAAGATTGTGCGATAGCTTCGCAAACAAAATAACAAGAGAAAACCAAAAATGAATGATTGAATGAATGAATTAACAAAAATGAAAGAGTGAGTGAATGGGAAGAACCTTTATGGCGTACACCCTAGTTCGCGAATGATATTTCGCAAGAGGCAAATGTAAGACCTAAAGTGCGTCATATAAGGGGGTATCTCTTGACATGGCTCAGGGAAAAGGTTACACCGCCCCCGGAACTCCGAGTCATGAAAATTTGGGGCCCATGAAAGCCTATCCGGGAGAGATACCTTGGATTTCCAACTATATATATAAGGTTATACCCCGGTTGGACGCCCGAGGGTCTCTTCCAAGGAGTCGGTGTATGCTCAAGGCGCCGAGGTACACGGTTGAGCCAAGAGTGCCGGGACATTTGAAGTGTCTCGGCCATTCTTGGCAAGTCTTGGCACATGCCGCACTCTACCAAGAAAACTCCACTTAGGGTGCAGTCTCGTAACCATAAACCCTATAGGTATAAGGGATAAGAGGCTGCGAAAACAAATGGTTGTTGTTAAGACCGGATGGGAGGAGCTAGTCTTGTATGGCCGATGTACGCCTCCTTGAAGGGGCAACGGGGGAGATGATAAGGGCGGCACCCTCCATTAGGGAGCTGATAAGTGTCACAAGACGACAATGTCATGGGGCTTTATATTCGCAAGAACATTTAGGCCTGTCATATTGTTGCAAATGAAATATCCTGCAGAGGCAAAAATACTAAAGAAATGATAAGACAAGATCAATGGGTCATTACATGAAAGTGTAAGGACGTCCTGCGATCTTGTCGCAAGACGTCAATGTCATGGGATTTTATATTCGCAAGAATATTTAGATCTGTCATATTGATGCAAAATGAGGGGTGGCAAAATAAGACCTTTAACTAGGAAGGCAAAATAATACCACACAAAAACAATGATAAGACAAGATCAATGGGTCATTACATGAAAATGTAATAACGTCCTGCGATTTTGTCGCAATGATGAATTTCAACATAAATGATGATAAAACAATACAAGAAATTGAGTAAGCAAACAAGCTTGCAAATACGATTATATTTCTTCATTTATTTGTGAAGAATCAAAGAATGATTAGCGAAATTAAGAAGTATCATTACTTAAAGATTATCGACTTGATTTCTCTCATGTGAAAATAAATAACAGAGGCAAGCATGGGAATGATTAGAATAAAAATTTGTTATTTATTTTCATATGATAGATTTATAGTAAGAGATTACAAAATGGAAGGTTAGAAGGATAAATGTACAAGTATCACAAGAAGAGAAAGGAAAATGGAACAATCTAGCAACTTATTCTTCTTCATCAGATTCTTTATAAGATTCCTCTTCTTCGCTTACATCACTATCAGAGACATTTGAGCAAGGCATATTTTCAGGAATTTCATCGAGAAGACAAGAATATGAAGAAAGAGGAATGTTGTGGTCGTTGCAAATTTTTTCAATAGTTTGGTTGCGAAAACGAACAACATCATTATTGAAATTCGCCACAGTAGTTTGTAGTTGCTTCTTCATCTTAGAATATTTGTCATTGCGAAGAGAGAAATTTTTTTGCAAGTTGTGCTTTCTCAGATTCAAGTTCCTTGATTCTAGTTTGAAACCTCTTCTCAGATTCTGCGAACAAATGACAATGAGTTAGCAGCTTAATAACAGTTTCATAAAAAAGAAGCGGAAAAATAATGAAGAATAGTAAAACAACCTTCTCTGTCAGAAATCATATCTTTAACCAAGGCATTATGCTCAGCATGAAGACTGACGTTAACACCTAAGTTATTTCTGGCATTATCTAGAACGTTCGCAGCCCAAGCGAATTCATCATCATTATTTATGACAAAAAGTGAACGAATTTGATTTTCTCGCTCATTAAGTATGGCATTTTGGCGAAGAGATTCGTCTCGTTCAATCTGGACTTCAAGAAGGGTTTTTTGGAATTTTGCTAATGCCTTGATTAGCAATGCGATCCTTATCATCTATGAGGCTGCTAATTTTCTTCCTTAGAATATTATTACTCTCCTGGGAGTCAAGATATAAACGTTTAAATCGGTTGGCTAAACCTAAACTAGATCTATGTTCAATTTCTAAAAGACGAAATTTGGTTCGAAGTTCATTTAATGAGAGGGAATTAATCTTGTTTGAAGAACTACTTAAAGATTCATTAAGGTGAGCGAGAAGAGCATCATCATCCATAGGTTCAGGGAATGAATGGAGAAGGATGGATTATAAATGTCTGCGAAAATGATAAGTCAGGCAAAGAAAAATAAATGGCAAAGTAGAAATGAAGAAAAGAGGAGGGTGTTATACCATAAAGTTGTTGATTAGCACTTTGAAGAGTAGATATTTTGTCCTTTTGGGAAGAAGACTCAACTTCCAACTGTTGTATTTTTTCATCCTTCTTGCGAGATGTCGCAACTTCAATTTCTAGTTCTTTGATCTTCTCTTTAAGTTGAAGATTTTTCTTTTCAAGATTGTTGCGTCTTTTCTCGAGGTCTGAGGCAACAACAAAGGAAGCTCTCCCAGACTATAAAGAAAGGTAAAGAAATTGTTAAGATAAGGTTTATAATCGAAATTACAGAGAAATAAAGAGATATGAACATACCAAAGCACTGAGTGCATTTAAGAAGTTGGGAGTCATTGTTCGGGAAACCCCGCGAAAAGAATCATTATCCACTAGCAGGGGAGCATCGCAAATATTAGCAAGAGCTTCGCAAGTAGCAGATAAATGATCATCTCCCAATCCTTGCATAGAATCGGAGAAGACACTAGACAATTGCGCCATAGCAGACTCGATCGAATGATTCTCCTTTACATAAGAAGTATCAACCTCATTTTCATCTTCGTCAGAACTCCCGCTGGTTTGGGAACTAGAACGAGAAGAGGGATGGATTTTCCGTTTTTTAGAAGATGGAGCAGAAGATTTATCCTTGCGAAGAGTGATTTTATTCTTGCCCTTAACCTTCGCAGCTTCGGGAATGTCAATTTCTTCAACAACCTTCGCACATGAATGAAGATAAGAAACAGAGGCAACAATATTGTTAAAAATAACAAAAGAAAGTATTTTTTACTTCATCCGTGATTGATCGGAGTATCGCCAGAGTACTCGCCTTTGGACGTCTTCTATAACTCTTTTTCAATTTGGTAATCTGAAAATTTTACAAGCCTAGTAAATATAAGAGGAAGGAAATATCGTAAAGCAAACCTGAAATAGGAAGTACACCTCTTTTGCCTTCTCGGGCCACTTAAATTCCCAAGGATGATAGTTTGCGAGATTAGCAGGGAGTGTATGAGAACTTGCAATATAAGGTCCGCTCAAAAATAGAGGAACAACCCACCACTTCTCATCTTTGGAGTACCGAGGAACATTATTTTTGCCCGAGTGCCAGTCAATATCTTGCATGTTTGACTTATCATTGGAAATATTATCTTTTCTCTTCAATCGAGCACCCCAAATGAGATTTATCATTTCTCATATTTATTACTTCATAATTTTCAAAAAAGTTTTCTACAGTATACTTCTCAGCGACTATTTCTAAACTTGCGAATCTAGGATCTTTGACATCATCAGGATATAAAGATCCCTTACCAGCCGCCACGGCATTAATTCAAGCATTAGACGGATGCAATCACCGCTTAGTTGATAAATAGCTCGCGAGAATTTCTCATGAGCGAGAATTTCATAGAATAAAGTCATATCGGGATTGTAGAGAGGAATGGGAAGGCCTGCGAGGATTTGACCTAACGAGATTATGATTTTCTGATCATCACACTGATGATCAGAAAACAACTTTGCAGAAAGTATAGATGAAGATTCTTGATCAGGAATGGTTGATAGGATGAAGCCCTTCTCTTGTAAATTCTTTTGAGCTTCATTAAAAAGGGGTTTATATATACGACCAAGTGAAGCCATTTTTAGAGTATGGGAATGATTATAGAATTGAAGATCAAGAGAGAGAAAGAAGGGAAGATTTACAGTAGCAGAAACGCAGATTGCGGAGGAAGAAAGTTGAAGAAAAGTTGCAGAGAGAAAATAAAAGAAAAAAAGAGAAGGGTGAGAAAACTATATATAGAGAGAAGAATCCTCGAGAAAACAAATGCATTTAATGCGAGATGGGACGTGAATGGTCAAGAATAAACGGTTGAAAGAGACGTGTCAAGAAAAGAGTGGAAGAAGAAACATCTGTAATAAATTCCGTGTAAAAGTACGGGAGTGAAACAGATAAAGATGAACAATTGCGGCATTTCAAAATATTGGTTCTCATGAGATTCTCTTCTTCGCAGAGAAGACATGAGAAGAGGCAAGATGTAGGATCAGAATATCGCGACATCAATACTTCGCGAGATTAATAAAAAACGACATTGCGAGGGAGTCACAGGGAAGTAAAATAAATGACGCAATGAATGACGACAAATTAACACGAGGAAGATATGAAAATATGGCGAAACTTAAGAGTGTCGCGAGATTGTATACTTGTACACTTGCGATATTTCGCAAGTCATTCCCGAAAATAAAGGACAGTTTAGCTGTCATCCACTGTGTACTACCCTATATAAAGGGTTGAGTCAGTCTGTTGTGGGGGAGATTTCTTTTTTGAATTGTTAAGCAAGTCATTAGGAGAGAGAAAGTTTTAGAGTGATTGTAATTCTATAACTCATTTCTATTTCATATTGTAAAGATTCAAGTATTCAATCAATAGGAATCATAATCATTCATCTTAAAATGTCTTAATTGTGTATATTCTAGTGAGGGGTGTAGTGTAGGATTTCCTGTAACTACAGTGACGCGGTTAGGTTGGCATGCCGTTGGCGTGGCCAAACTTAGGTTTTCGGGCCAAAGGTTACCATACGTCGTCTGATAACCTTGGATGGCTAGGATTTGCTCCTGGGATTGAAGGGGGACCATTGATCGTCGCAGGCCTTTGTTTTTTGGTAGCCGCGTAGGGAAAGCCAGCATGGTGGCGCGGCTAGGTTGGCATGCCGTTGGCATGGCATGGTTTGGCGTGGCCAAACTTAGGTTTACGGGCCAAAGGTTACCATGCGTCGTCTGGTAACCTTGGATGGCTAGGATTTGCTCATGGGATAGAAGGGGGACCGTTGATCGTCGCACGCCTTCATTTTGGTAGCCGCGTAGGGAAGGACAGCATGGTTGCGCGATTAGGTTGGCATGCCGTTGGAATGGCATGGTTTGGCGTGGCCAAACTTAGGTTTTCGGGCCAAAGGTTACCCTGCGTCGTCTGGTAACCTTGGATGGCTAGGATTTGCTCCTGGGATTGAAGGGGGACCGTTGATTGTCGCACGCCTTCGTCTTTTGGTAGCCGCGTAGGGAAGGCCAGCATAGTAGCGCAGCTAGGTTGGCATGCCGTTGGCATTGCATGGTTTGGCGTGGCCAAACTTAGGTTTACGGGCCAAAGGTTACCATGCGTCGTCTGGTAACCTTGGATGGCTAGGATTTTCTCATGGGATTGAAGGGGGACCGTTGATCGTTGCACGCCTTCATTTTTGGTAACCGCGTAGGGAAGGCCAGCATGGTGGCGCGGCTAGGTGCGTTTGGCATGTGGGGCCAAGGTCTTAGCATGCCGTTGGCACATGGTGCGGCTAGTATGGCTAGGGCCAAGGCAAGGTGCGGTTTTGATTGGCATGGTGGGGCCAAAGGTTTGGCATGCCGTTAGCACATGGCACTGCTAGCATGGCTAGGGCCAAGGCAAGGTGCGGTTTGGCTAGGCATGGTGGGACCAAGGGTTTGGCATACCGTTGGCACATGGTGCGGCTAGCATGGCTAGGGCCAAGGCAAGGTGCGGTTTGGCTTGGCATGGTGGGGCCAAGGGTTTGGCATGCCGTTGGCACATGGTGCGGCTAGTATCGATAGGGCCAAGGCAATGTGCGGTTTGTCTTGGCATGGTGTGGCCAAGGGTTTGGCATGCCGTTGGCACATGGCGCGGCTAGCATGGCTAGGGCCAAGGCAAGGTGCGGTTTGGCTTGGCATGGTGGGGCCAAGGGTTTGGCATGCCGTTGGCACATGGTGCGGCTAGCATGGCTAGGGCCAAGGAAAGGTGCGGTTTGGCTTGGCATGGTGGGGCCAAGGGTTTGGCATGCCGTTGGCACATGGCGCGGCTAGCATGGCTAGGTCCAAGGCAAGGTGCGGTTTGTCTTGGTATGTGGGGCCAAGGGTTTGGCGTGAATGGTTTGGCTTGGCATGGCGGAGCCAAGGGCTTGGCATGCCATGGGCGCATGGTGCGGCTAGCATGGCTAGGGCCAAGGCAAGGTGCGGTTTGGCTTGGCATGTGGTGCTGATAGTTTTCAGATGATATTAAATGAAAAACTAATTTCAGATGATTTTAATTTTGTTTTCGGATTTTAATTTTGTTTTATGATTTTCGGTTTTAAAATGAAGAGTTATAATGGGAAAAAAATGTTGGAGAAAAAAAGCCAGAATCGTTGGGAGGCTGGGTAGCCCTTGAGTGTGAGATGAAATTGGGAGCTGATAGTAGTAATAGAGGCGCTAATAGTAGTAATGGAGGGTAACAATGTAACTTGGAAATTTAAGTTGAGGATAGGAAGGTACCCACAACCCTCCCGAAACTCTGTAACAGATACCAATTATTGCAACGATTATCCAACGTTACAAAGTTACCAACGTCGATACAACGTTACTTAAAAAATATCCGCTACAAAATCGGGCGTTACAAATTCCCTGATTTCGTGTAATGTGATTTGTGTGAGACAGTCATTTGATGTAGACTCGGAATGTTTCATATTGATCTATCGATCACTTGAAAATTGCTTTTAAGCTAATAGTTTGTGTGAGATAGCTATTGTCGTCTTCTAAGAATGTTTCAATGATTGAAATGGGAGTTTAGAATAATTAACCATGATTGGATATAGCACAGTATGCGTACTTGTATGCTAATTGTTGCAAGTTATTCCAAGTCCGGGAACCATAATATGCATACCCGTATGCGTACTAGTTGGTTTAATGAAAGTCCGGGAACTTAGTATGTATACCCATATGCGTACCGGCGTAAGTTCAAATCCGGGAATTCAACTGAGTTTGGAGGTATGCATACCCGTTCGCATATTGGCAACCCCAAACTAAGTCCAGCCATTTAGGTATGCGTACACGTTTGCATACTTGAGTAGGTTATGTTCTAAAATCGGTTTGTTCATGAACTAATACATTTATATATTAAGGAATGCAATCTTTTGCAAACCGTGATTATAATGTTCATGAATTGATTCGAGTGAATCAAAATCAATTTTGCTTCAATTGTGTCTTGTATACTTCTATGAGAATATAATCATTTGAATAACTCTAGAACTAGTTTCATTTGAGTCATTTGAACTAGTTGTGTTAAGATGAACAAGGTTGATATGAAAGTGTTCATATGGCTAACTTCGGTTAACTATTGTTGAGCCAAAAAGGTGTACACGTTTAGGTACATTTACCCATATCTAAATGAAGTCACTTTTCATTTGTGTGTAACAAGCTAAGTTCGATATAATGGTTGAAAGATATTAGCTTGAGTCTAATTAAGTTTTCTTCTAACGGTGAATATTGAATGCTTTGTTACCAAGGTAACATTGATTGCAAACCCTAATTTGAAGACTATATACGGGAGAACTCTAGCAACTGGGAAACCTAATCCCCACACCTCCTACATGATACTAGTTGCGACTAGAGTCGATTCTCCTTTAACCTAGGTTTTTCTAAAACCATTATAGGTTAACGACTTAAAGACTTTATTGGGATTATGAAGCCAGACCCAACTATTTTATATGTATTTGTGTGTTCTGATCTTGTTGTATTCTATCATATTGAGCACCATCTTATCTAAGATTTGCTCGAGATTTAATCTCCGATAGGAAAGATAAAAAGTAGTCACAAACATCTTCGTCTCATCGTTTGTGATTCCACAATATCTAGTTTCGCTGCCATACGATTAAGATTATTTTGAGGTGATTGATATTACTAGGTTGTTCTTCTGGAATATAAGTCCGGTGTATCAATTGGTTAATGTTCACCTTGATTATCAAAAGACGGATCAAAACTCATAGGTATTTCTGTGGGAGACAGATTTATTTATTAAATTGACTTTACTTGTGAGACAGATTGGTTTATCAAGTCTTCGACTTTGGATCGTCGCAACTCTTAGTTATGGGTGAGATCAGCTAATGGAATCAAGTGCGTAGAGTCCTGCTGGGATTCAGAGGCGTAAGGAACGCGATTGTACTTTGATCAGTGTGAGATTTGTTAGGGCTCAACTACATTCCAGTTCGAAGTTAACTTGTAGTAGGCTAGTGTGTGTAGCGGCTTAATACAGTGTGGTGTTCAAATCTGGACTAGGTCCCGGGGTTATTCTGCATTTGCGGTTTCCTCGTTAACAAAATTTCTGGTGTCTGTGTTATTTCTTTTCCGCGTTATATTTTCTATATAATTGAAATATCACAGGTTGTGTGTAGTTCAATCAATTAGATAATCCAATCTTTGGTTGATGATATAAATTTATTGACACTTGAACATTGGTATTTGGTACCGTTCAAGTTGTTTCAAATAATAATCAAGCTCGCAGATTTCTATCTGTTTGATTTGCTAATTACATTGTGAAAAAGAGATACAACTCTTGGATATATTTCCATTGATTGAGTCTGACTGTCTAGTTGATTCTCTTGGAATTATATTGGAGTTTGTCCATACAGATTGCCTAAACAAAATATTGGGTGAGGTTGTTAGACCCCCGATTTTTCAATTTGTATCAGAGCAGGCAAACATGTTTAAGACCTCATAAGTCTGTGTTTGTAAGCGATCTGACTTTATAGACAGAAGTGATATCTCAATAAATGCACCACCAGATCCAGGGATTCCATAATTCTCTTCCATGACTGATTTAATAAAATTTATAGAAGAAATTCTATCTAAACCTCCTCCAGGTTTAAAATCCCTATAAGTGTTTTCAGGTCTTGAAAAAAAGGCTTGAGATCTTATCTCTTGATATTGAGTTATACCTCCAGAAAGAGCAAGAATATCTTGATAAGTGTTTATGGGTGAAAACTATTTCTGCCGGTTTTGGTAATTTGGGGTGTGTGGATGATAAATAAGTCTAAACCTTAAACAAATGCACTGCAGGGAGTGCTTGTAGATTCGAGAAATCAATCTGTGCAAATCCGGCCTAAACCAAGAAATGGTCGTTCCAGACTTGTTTCGGTCACAAAGTGAAGGAGATGGGGTTGATCTTAGGGAGGGAAGCGAAGAAGGTGTTGAAATTGTGAAGGTGTTGGCTATGTGTGACTTGTATCAGAAAGCTGGACTAGCTTGCAGGATGTAAGCTATCAGTTCCGGTGTTTGAATACGATGGTATCAACACTTGCCTCTGTTGTCTGGACTTGTTCTGTTGTTGGAAATAGGGAGGAGAACCTATTTATACAAGTCATTTGAGCCTTATTCACGTCTCTCGTGGGAAGTGGAGTGATGGAGTAGTGGAGTTGTGTGTTGGTGTTACACGACCAGTCTTGCCCACTTCTCCTGTCATCTCTAACCGTCCAAGACTTCCTGACACGTTCTTGTGATAGCGCGTTGCACGCAGCACGCCGTAAACCGCCAGAACAATACCCCAGTATGTATCCCCCAGTTTGTGACATGATTGATGTCTCGAGTGTGTGGATCGTGGGACCCACATAAAGTAGCATGTAATGCTAGACTAAATAACTAAGTTATTTAGGAAGTCGATACTTGTGAAGTATCGTGTGTATTCTATGCAGGTACTGCATCAAGTATATTCAACATGTATGAAGCATCGCTGTTTTTAAGGCTTAACGGAGTAAGTCACGAATTTAAGCGTCTTAAAATAGCATCATGTCCAGCCATCTTCGAGTGATCGTTTGGAGGCTATACAGGCAAGCTCTGATTTGGCCGATCACCTCATGTGGAAGAGTGGTGGACGGTGATCGTGGTGATGCCTTGCTGGTCTCTTAACTCCTAACCAGGGCTGCTTGACCAAGCTGGTAGAGTTGGACGGACGAGATGATATGTGACGCTCATCTGCGACCGTTGATGAAGTTTTAGGGTTTTGAAGAGGTGCGCAGGCATCACTCTTCAGCTTGGCCGAAACTAAGCATGGGAGGTGTTTTGGAAAGGACCGACCGGGCATGCATGTAGACGGCATGCCGGTGTACACGTCCGTACCTCACTGTCCCATGAAGGTGTGATCTAGGCCACTCAATTTGATCGGCAAAGAGGAGCGGTTGAGATCGATTTGCAACAGAAATCTGGTGCCGCAAAAGCTGCGCATCATGCCCACTTCGGGTGCGCGTTTCAAGACGACCAAGCCCGGTCGATCCGTACGATTGATTCGGCGTGTAAGTGGTAGGCTGGTGTTCACGCCTGTACTTCATTGCCTCATAGAAACGTGATCTAAGCCACTCAATTTGTCCGGAGAAGTTGAGTGGTCGAGATCAGTTTACAATTAGGAGGTGAGACCACGCCTGGTTTGGGCGTGCGAATCGAGGTGTACAGCCAAGTTTGGTCTTGGCCGATCGGGTGTGGAGATAGGCGGGCCCGCAGTGATCATGTTTATGCTTACCAGGACTGCTTAGTCTATTCCCTGGACCCTTCATCCGAAGCGGGAGAAAAGGGACGCTCGTGATCGCGACACAAACCCTAATCGAGTTTTACCGGCCGTGTGTCATACCTAGTTTGAGACGCACGAATCAAGACGACCAACCATAGTTGGTCCCGACCGATCGATCGGTATGTAGGCGGGCCCACGATGTTTGTATTGACATGCTCTGGGCCCTTTGAATCTACATCTATACCCTCCATCTATGCCTGCGAAGATGGATGGTTGAGACATTTTGTGATACATGTAATGTGCCGCAAACCCTAATTTAGGGTTTTTCGTCCATACCGCTTTGGTTTGGACGGTTTGGCAAGCTATGCCACCCTTAGGGAGACAGACCATCTTTGGGGCCGCGTTGGGCCGGTGGTGAATATTCCAATACCTGCTTGGGGTCATGGATTTAATCTAAGCCATCCAATCATGATGGTGAGGTTGGATGGTCGTGATCGTTTCTGAGACTGATATGGTTAGTTCAGGTTCAAACATGCTCAATCGGGCTAGTATAACACACCGAGAGTTGTAGCATGTATGGGTATTTCATACATGTTTTATTATTAATGCTTGGACATTCGTGTTGCTCTACTGAGAACAACACTCAGTCGTCATGTCGCACCGGTAATGAGTACAGGAAATACGAGGCTGGTTATGCATTAATTAATAATGTTGTAAATTCACGAGGTATATGGGATTATTGCCACATGCTCCAACCTCGGATGAATTTCGTGTATTTAATTCACGAGAATCACGGGATTGTTGCCACATGCTTCATTCTAGGTGAATTAGTAAAGTGAAGAAGTATTCATCACTTATTAATGGCTTTATCTTTTGCAAGATGTTAGCGCATAATTTTGGGCCTTTACAAATTTAGCCTTAAATGAAAATCCACCATCAACATTAAGTCCCCCCGCCTAGCGCATAATGGTTGCTCTATTGTGGGGTAGGCATAAGATGGTGACAAGTTTGTATACGAGAAATGACCAAGCTAAGGTGAATAAACATTTACCGCATAGGACGACATCGTCGGGTGTTGTCCCTTAAGGCCCAGTCGGTCCCGATTAGGATGGTGGAGGGAGCAGGACTTGATCTCGGCGAGTCGCTTTGGTTTCCTCCGCACTATCTCGGGACAGAGCTTGGCCTATCCCTTGGAATAGGTGTACTCCCCTTTGTTACACGGCAGCTTTCCTCAGATATATCCGATAAGCATCATTGATCGCTATCTTGAATCGGTAGCCTTTATAGGTGGCAAGTAGAGACTCCTTTTCTCCTGGGATTCTGTTGACTTGCTAGATTATAAAGAAGAATTCTAAGGATTCTTCTCATCACATAGTCGTTAATTTTGTATCTCAGGTATTGCTCCGTACTCATCCGATCTTCCTCGATTGACTGATGATGATACACATATTTTTGTGTGCCCATAACTTCTTTTTTTTCTTTGCAGCCTATCATGGAAGCAGCGGGCGATGATCATTCTGTAAATTCTCCAAAAGAGAGTTTCGAAGTTGACAAACCTGAGACTAATGCGCACAAGGAGGTAATGGCTAAAATTGATCACCCACTTCGTGAAGTTGGTCGTGCTATACAGGGGATGTCTGTTTTGCACCTGCGTATCACCAGGGGACGCATATGTGCCCTTTCAGCTGCGATCGACATGGAAGAACGGTGGAGGCATAAGGAAGCGTTGCGAGCACCAGTAAGCGCAAGGGCAGAAAGATTTGCAGCGCGGTTAAAGAGGCGGAGAGTGGAGCATAAACGGCCTCCGGATGAAGATAGGCATGATTATCCAATCCAGGACGGTGTGATAATCCTTGATTCTGACACAGACGGACCTGAGTGTTCGAAGGCAATCAGCGCAAACCCTAATGTTGTTGTGGGCTTTGAGGAAGACTTGGAAGCTGTTCCTTCCGATGATGTTAGGACGGAAAACATTTCTGCGGAAACATCTGAAGCAGAAGCTGAGGCTTTGAAGGGAGAAGCGGTAGCAGGTGATGGCGTTGAAGCAGGACCCAGCAGTGGTACAGGCGCGGTTATTCTTCTTAACGGCTAAACCTCTTTGCTTCTTTTTCTCTTTTCAAGTGTATTCCCATAATTTTTTGAACCTCTTTCTTGTACTCAGTGGCGGCTAAGTTCAAGATCTTTTCTTCTGTTTGCTTGAATAAAGGTTTATGTCATGACCTCTTGTTAAGATTGCATCTGTGTGTGCTCCTGACGTGAGATCTTCCTTGGTCTTGCTGGGGCATATGGCTCAAATCATTTTCCTTTTGTGCACACATTCTATTTCCTTCTTCCCATGAGATGTTTGCTTAGGGTTTCCTTCCTTACTCTAGTGGGTTGATTTAGGCTGACTCGGGACTTTGTGTTTTTAGGGGTAGAGAGGTTCTCAGATGGAAATAATGCTTCAATTAAATTGAAAAGTGAAAATTGAAACCCTAACTATGAATGCAAGTATTGCAATCATTTTCTGGAGGAATTACAAATATGACATGAAATTGTAAAAGAAAACACGCTGGAGAAAATAGCACAGCGTTTTAAAGTGTGGAGGACGCTGGAAAGTGGTAGCACAGCGTCTTAAGTTCGGTAGGGTTTGAGCCATTGTGAGTGAATTGTTATGCCTTCTAGTTTATCAACGTTGATGAGCTTGCAGTAGCCGCCTAGGATAACATCTTCTACCCGGTACGGTTCATCCTCTCTTTCGGTGGGTGAGTCAGGTGGAGTGGTCATTTTCACCGTCATGTTCCCAACCTTGAATGCAGTCGTCTTCGTCACCAGATCTCCAATTCCAAATGGGTTTGGGCGTGCAGATACCTGGACCTTGGCCTTATCGTCTTTGACCAAGACATCCTCTAAGCTCTTGATAAAAAGTTTGAAGGGACCGGCTTCCCATTCACATCTCTTATCCGGGGTTGGTTTGGTGGTTGGAGCTAGTCCCCAGGACTTATCAGAGTGAGGAGTGATTGGTTGCAAGAAGGGTTGTGTGATGAGACTTACTTGAGCTCGGAACCTCTTAATGTATGCTGATGGGCTCTCTCTAGGAAATTGTGTCGCATTGGCAAGCTGCAGGTGCGGCAACGGACAGCCTTCAGGTCCAGACGGCTTGTTAGAGATCCTTTCAGGCGTCGTAACCGATAGAGGGCAAATTCCCAGTGTTGTCTTGTTGTCGTGTACCCAAGAGCGTCCTAGGATCATGTCGTAATTCGGATGCTCTCTGACTATGTAGAACTTTGCTTGTGTCGAGGCATCGCCCAATTTTACTTCAAGATCGATGTATCCATATGCATCTCTGAGTTCTCCTTCTGGAGTCTTAATCACAATTGGTTTGCGAGTAGCCTCCTGTTTTGAAATCTTTGCTGCTTTCAAGGTCTGGAGAGTGATGATGTTGAATTCAGAGGCCGTATCGATCAATGTGTTATCGAACTCGATGCTCTTCAAACGGGCAACGGTTAAGAGTCCCCAATTTCCCTTGCTTGCATCTTCCAGCAAGGACTGAGGTTTCGAGACCGCTTCCTCTTCCAGATACAAGCGCCTGCCTAAGACAACGCGGTTGAGGGATGCAAATATGTCCTGACGTTGTGCTTTGGAGAAGTACAAGATCTCGCATAAATGTTTCATCATAGATTATACAGTCTTGCGAACGGAATCCCCAGAAATCATGCAGATTCTGATAGGAAAAGGATCTCTACGAACACCTTCATTTCCAAGCTGGAGTTCTCCCATCTCTATATTTTCCCTAAAGATTTGTTTCAGCCTGTTGCAGTCTTTGGTTGGATGGTGAACGAACCTATGGTAGCGACAGTACTTGGGATCCGCCATACCTTTCTCAGTTGGTGGACGTCTGATAGGAGGCAGCTTGATGGCATTGTCTTGAATCCATGCCTCCAAGAGTTCCACTACTTCATTCATGGGTAATGGGAAACCTGTATCTTCGGTGTCTTGTGCAGGAGTCTTGCCCCCTCCCTTTTGAGAAGAAGTCATGTGTGCTGGAGCCGCACGCTTGGGTTGTTGTTCTATTGCTGAAGCTTTCCTTTTTCCTCATTCACCTACCACGCTCACAGAAGGACCACTGTTGTATTGTTTGTTTGTGAGGCGCCTGCTTCCTCGACTCTCACGTGGATCTTCGTTTCGAACAACCCTGGTCCTCTCTAGCAACGCTGGGGCGGTTGTGGCTGAACGTTTGGCAGCTTCATGGAGTTCGGAGAATGTCTGAAAGCCCAGATTCTCTAGTAAAGCGCGGTATATGGGTATCATCCCGTTGATGCACAACTCCACCAGATGACGTTCAGTGATGCTCGGATCATGACAATCTAGCGCTTGAGTTCTGAACCTCTTAACGAAGTCGTTCGGATGCTCGTTGTTCCGCTGAGAGACTCTCCCTAGATCCGAAAAGGTGATGCGCTCGGATACGAAGAAATACTTCTGTAGAAAGCACCGACCATCTCGCCCCAATTGGATATCTTTGTCGGGTGTGATGTTGTTGTACCAGTGTATGCCCTTCCCATAAGTGATTTCGAGAACTCTTTGAAGCGGAGAACATGATTGTACTCGTGCTCCCCCAAGGATTCCAAAAATCGAGAAACGTGTTCACGAGCGTTACCAGTGCTATCGTAGAGGGAGAACTGAGGAGAGGTGTATCCTATTGGAAGAGGGATTCGTTGCATATCTTGAGGGTACGACGGCTGATGTTGGTGTGCATCCATCAGATTTCCTTTGCCTCGGTTTTGGAGAAGTCGTTCCCGAGTCCTCACGTGTGATGAAGTTGGATGGCTGGTCCCTCTCTCTTGGGCGTTCAGGAGCAACACGAGCTTCTTCACTCCAGTGGGTCCGAGTGGAAACGCCTGCTCCGGGTGTATTGAAGGCATTTCTTGCTGGCTCCAAGGGTTGCCGTGAATCTTGTGGAAATCGTTCAGTTAAAGTTTTAAGGAAAGTGAGTACCTCTTTCTGGGTTGCGGCCATATCCGTTTGAGTCTTAGCAAGAATCTCATGCTTCTCCATCAAGTCTGCAATGGTAATGGGCGGTGGTCCTCCTCTCGTCCCTCCGGCTCCTTGTCCTGATGAAGAAGTAACAGTTGTTGCCCTGGTGACCACTGGAGGTGTTACACTTGAGGAGATGCCGGGATTTGCGGCTGCTCTGGCTCTAGTGATGGGAAGCGTTATGCCTACTGGAATGTCTCCTGCTCCGCTAGCGTTGGGGATAGAAGTGACGGATCCACGAGATGTATTGACCACGGTATCTCCACTGATAGGTACATCGACACCGGGAGTGTTATCCACACTAGCCCCATCAGAATTGATTGTTGATCCAGACCTGAGTTCCACCATCTTGAAAATGAATTGTTGATTGAATTGATTCTAAAATCCGCCCTTTTTGAAATTGATGAAATTGAATCGGCTTTCGAAGAAATTGACTTTACAACCGAGAGATTAACCTCCCGCTGTGGTCGCCAATTTTTTATGGGTGAAAACTATTTCTGCCAGTTTTGGTAATTTGGGGTGTGTGGATGAGAAATGAGTCTAAACCTTAAACAAATGCACTGCACGGGAGTGCTTGTAGATTCGAGAAATCAATCTGTGCAAATCCGGCCTAAACCAAGAAATGGTCATTCCAGACTTGTTTCGGTCACAAAGTGAAGGAGATGGGGTTGATCTTAGGGAGGGAAGCGAAGAAGGTGTTGAGATTGTGAAGGTGTTGGCTATGTGTGACTTGTATCATAAAGCTGGACTGGCTTGCAGAATGTAAGCTATCAGTTCCGGTGTTTGAATCGATGGTATCAACACTTGCCTCTGTTGTCTGGACTTGTTCTGTTGTTGGAAATAGGGAGGAGAACCTATTTATACAAGTCATTTGAGCCTATTCACGTCTCTCGTGGGAAGTGGAGGAAGTGGAGTGATGGAGTAGTGGAGTTGTGTGTCGGTGTTACACGACCAGTCTTGCCCACTTCTCCTGTCATCTCTAACCGTCCAAGACTTCCTGACACGTTCTTGTGATGGAGCGTTGCACGCTGCACGCTGTAAACCGCCAGACTAATACCCAAGTATGTATCCCCCAGTTTGTGACATGATTGATGTCTCGAGTGTGTGGATCGTGGGACCCACAGAAAGTAGCATGTAATGCTAGACTAAATAACTAAGTTATTTAGGAAGTTGATACTTGTGAAGTATCGTGTGTATTCTATGCGAGTCTCGCATCAAGTATATTCAGCATGTATGAAGCATCGCTGTTTTTAAGGCTTAACGGAGTAAGTCACAAATTTAAGCGTCTTAAAATAACATCATGTCCAGCCATCTTCGAGTGATCGTTTGGAGGCTATACAGGCAAGCTCTGATTTGGCCGATCACCTCATGTGGAAGAGTGGTGGACGATGATCGTGGTGATGCCTTGCTGGTCTCTTAACTCCTAACCGGGCTGCTTGACCAAGCTGGTAGAGTTGGACGGACGAGATGATCTGTGACGCTCATCTGCGACCGTTGATGAAGTTTTAGGGTTTTGAAGAGGTGCGCAGGCATCACTCTTCATCTTGGTCGAAACTAAGCATGGGAGGTGTTTTGGAAAGGACCGATTTTCCCATGAAGGTGCGATCTAGGCCACTCAATTTGACCGGCAAAGAGGAGCGGTTGAGATCGATTTGCAACAGAAATCTGGTGCCGCAAAAGCCGCGCATCATGCCCACTTCGGGTGCGCGTTTCAAGACGACCAAGCCTGGTCGGTCCCGGCCGATTGATTCGGCGTGTAGGTGGTAGGCTGGTGTTCACGCCTGTACTTCATTGCCTCATAGAAACGTGATCTAAGCCACTCAATTTGTCCGGAGAAGTTGAGTGGTCGAGATCAGTTTACAATTAGGAGGTGAGACCACGCCTGGTTTGGGAATGCGAATCGAGGTGTACAGCCAAGTTTGGTCTTGGACGATCGGGTGTGCAGATAGGTGGGCCCGTAGTGATCATGTTGATACTTACCTAGGACTGCTTAGTCTCTTCTGGACCCTTCATCCGAGCTGGAGAAAAGGGACGCTCGTGATCGCGACACAAACCCTAATCGGGTTTTGCCGGCCGTGTGTCATACCCAGTTTGGGACGCACGAATCAAGACGACCAACCATAGTTGTTCCTGACCGATTAGTCAGGTATTTAGGCGGGCCCACGGTATTTGTATTGACATGCTCTGGGCCCTTTGAATCTACATCTACACCCTCCATCTATGCCTGCGAAGATGGATGGTTGAGACTGTTTTGCGATACATGTAATGTGCCGCAAACCCTAATTTAGGGTTTTTCGTCCATACTGCTTTGGTTTGGACGGTTTGTCAAGCTATGCCACCCTTCCGGGGAGATCGACCATGCGGGGGCCGCGTTGGGTCGGTGGTGAGTATTCCAATACCTGCTTGGGGTGATGGATTTAATCTAAGCCATCCAATCATCTTTGGTGAGGTTGGATGGTCGTGATCGTTTCGAGAGACCGATATGGTCGGTTCGGGTTCAAACATGCTCAATCGGGCTTGTATAACAAACCGAGAGTTGTAGCCTGTATGGGTATTTCGTACATGTTTTATTATTAATGCTTGGAGATTTGTGTTGCTCTGCTGAGAACAACACTCAGTCGTCATGCCGCACCGGTAATGAGTACAGGAAATACGAGGCTGGTTATGTATTAATTCATAATGCTGTAAATTCACAGGGTATATGGGATTATTGCCACATGCTCCAACCTGGATGAATTTCGTGTATTTAATTCACAGAATACTGGGATTGTTGCCACATGCTTCATTCTAGGTGAATTAGTAAAGTGAAGAAGTATTCATCACTTATTAATGGCTTTATCTTTTGCAAGATGTTGGCGCATAATTTTGGGCCTTTACAAATTTATCCTTAAATGAAAATCCACCATCAACAATAAGCTAAATCAAGTTATGATGAATAATTTTGATGTTGAGGTTGAGATTGATCTTCTTATCAGTAAGGGTGATCCCTCTCTTTCCTGTGTCCCAGACAAACTGGATATAATACAAGAAGTATCTAAACCGCATCTATCAATCAGTTCTATCTCTGATTTGACTATGTTTATCAGTCAAACCCTGATACACCTTCTCAAGATAATGGTATTGCCCTCTTTTGTGAGAAAGTCAAGATGTCTCTTTTTATCAAAAGAGTTTCCATGTGCAGTACTGACCATTATCTGCAGAGACCGTATAAGTTGTAAACAAAGAAATCAGGAACACAAATTATCTTGTGCTCTTTTTAAGTTCTTAATTTGAAAAACTTGTAAAAACAATCCCTTGGGTTTCTCTCAATACTAGAAGTTGTAAGAGTTGATGGAAAGAAACTCTCTCTTGGTGTCATGGTGTGCAATGCTTTCTTGTGTTGTGTCTTCTTGACCATACAAAAATTGCTAAAGAAAATATTTGTTGAGTTTTGCTCCAAATATTGTGTTTATTTTGTTGGTTCACAAAACAAACGAGCCCTTGCCAGCACACGTATGGTTCACGTACTCTTAACCCATAACCTGTACGAGTTTGAACCGTGTTCTTGAACGTGTTTTAGCCAGTTCATGTACCACCATTTGACACTTAAAAAGAGGAAGATGTAACCTCGTTCTCTTCACCTCTTCTTCTTCTCAACAGTTCGTGTACGAAGAGAAAAACTCAAGAGTTTGCAAACTCTTAATCACAATAACCTGAATTCTCAATCTTTTTGAGTGTTCTTGGTACCATTGGGTTCGCAACAAACTTCTACTTCACGGGTTTGTCTTTGATTCTTCCATTTTTCAAGTTCCGGAACTTCACCATTATCAACTGGTCGTGTACCCGGTAAGTGCTTTTTGTCTCATGTGCCAGATCCAAAAGAGACAAGAGCTTAGCATCGTCTGGCCTTAACAAAAAGAATTTTATTCTATTCTTTCTGTTTTTTTTTATTTCGGCTGATCTTTTCATATCCTAGTTTGGTATTGAAAAGATATTTCCATGTTTTGATTCATTAGAAGAGGGTTAAAATCGACAATTCTACCCTCTTTAGGGATGAGAGTTGTGCGTACGTGAATCTTCTTATTTGTATAAAGGTTTCGTAGCCCTACATTCCTTTTTCCTTCCTTGAAAAACTTTTTTTTATCACAAGTTTGCTTTTAGAGCTTGCTTTGTGAATTTCTCTAACAAACCCATACTTGTATGGAGTCTCCGAGCATTATGACTTCTGATGGAAAAGAAGTTAATGTGATTGTTAAACCATCAATCATGAAGGAAAAAGATAAATCTCCGGTACCCGCTTCCTTGAAAAGAAAAAGGAGGAATGTAAGGAAACCAAAGGTTGTCCCTTCAAATCTTCAGAAGTTTTCTGGTGTTCTTGATGAGTTAAAGAAACCAATAAAGGAGATGCAACAAATAAAGGCTATTGTTTTTAAGACTCTTGAAATTCAGAAGGCCCTGGTTTGGCATCAGTCAAGAAAGTTTGTTGAAATTGACTCCTTTCTTCATGAACCTTATGTTCCAATGGCTGTTGACGACAAGGAGTTCGGGGACGATAAAGAATTATTCAAAGGTCTTAATGTCTAGGAAACTTCTTTGAGAATTTATTCTTGTATTTTAAGAAGGATAACTAGGGTTTCTAATAGCAGTTATTGTGAGTACACATAGCTATTGCCAACAATTTTCATCTTGCAATGTTTTTAGATTTATTTATTTAAATTCTAAAGTTCATTTGGAAGATGATTTTGCAGTATTAATCTTGGTTTTATATATTGCAAAAATTGTTATGGGATATGTGTGTTTGCGTCCGTGAACTATGATTGTCCCATATATGTCAAAATTTAAGTCTATTATATGTTATTATGCAACTATTGATGAAAGATAGAATGAACTATTGATAACAAAGATTAAGTCTATGGTATCATTATGCAAATATTGATGAAAATAGAATGAATCTTTGTATATTCCGCAGTACTGATCTTTCCCTGATCCACTTCTTTGTGTAAGTGATAGGTGTCTAAAACGCTTGATATTTATCTATTGTTTATGCTTTCTTCGCGAGTTTTCTTGTAAATTATGTATCTTATGATTGATTTTGAGTTTATTAGGTGCAATGGAGTCATTTAGAGCGAAAGAAGAAGAAATCATCCTAGGCGGAGCAAAAAGAGCAAATGCATGTACACAACAGTGTTACAAAGCTTGGATATTCACATGTGGCTGCCCGTATTCATCTAAACGGGTGCCAATATCCGATCCGTACTGTTAGACTCAATTAGGCCGAGCTGTTTAGACAACTCAAGTTTTTATTTCTACTTCCATTAATACATCTAACTTGAAAACAAGAGGAAATGGAGGCGATGCTGTTGGTGGATCGAGTTTGTTGTTGTTGCTGATTCGAAGCTAAGAAAGATGAGATCTCATGAGTTTGGTGGTGATGATTGTTA
Organism: Papaver armeniacum; assembly: GCA_023531295.1. Classification (NCBI taxonomy): domain Eukaryota; kingdom Viridiplantae; phylum Streptophyta; class Magnoliopsida; order Ranunculales; family Papaveraceae; genus Papaver; species Papaver armeniacum. Next base: position 251,215 of record JAJJWW010015231.1, read on the forward strand.
GAAGAAATGAAGAAAGAACTAATTTCTGAAGCTAGGGTTTGATGGAGATAGTGATTTAGAGATTAGGGGTCGAATATGGGACGAATTATAAGATGGGTTTGCTAGGGATGATTGTCAAGGGTTAACGAAGCTGTGTTTGTAGCTGATTCAAGAAATTAGAGAAGAGAGGCTGCTGCAATCGATTCCCAGATGAAGAACTTAGTGAGAAGATATAAATGGGGGTTTCTGAGTCTGTAATTCATTGGAGAAATCCTGGTGGATGATAATGGAGATGGCTGTGAGTATTGCAGAGAGTGCTGCTACTCAAATTGCAAGAAAGAACAAGGCGTATGGGTTTCGCAGTTTGATTCTGGAGCTGAAAGTGCATGCATGGAATTGGTGAAGAATTAAGCTGAAACAAAGAAGTTATATGAGCTGCAGCTGATGGAAATAATTGTGTCAGGTGGAACATTGCAGGAGTTGAGATAGTTGGTGAGATGAGTTGCAGCCAAGGCTAAATTGACTGGTGGTTGCAGGATGAGTTGTGTTTGAGCTCAAAGAAGAAATGGGTTTTGTGGTATTGTATCAATGAGCAGTGGATGTTGTGGTTTATCACATGGAATCAATGCCGAAGAAGATGGTGTTCTCGCCAGTTGCTTATGGGTTTGAAGTTCAACAGGATTCTTGAGATTGCAGGCAAGTACATGAAGGTCTGCAGGGTAGATGGCATTTGCAAGCAGGTGGAATTTCAGGTGGTATGAAGTGATGCAGCTGCAGTTTGAGCTTAGCAGAGATAGATGACTGGTTTAAGCAGGAAAAGAATGGCTCAAGATGGAATTGCAGATGCAGTTAGGAAGTGAAGTATTGATCCTGTTCTAGTTGTGTGTTGATGTTGTCCAAATGGAAGATGAATTACAAGGGTGAAGAATTGGTTGAACTGAAGCTGCAGGTTAGATTGAATGGGTCCGTGGCAATGAATCTAGAGGTGCCAGTTTTGTGAAGCAGGTGCAATAACTGATGGTGTTGCTGGCATTGAGTTCAGGTGCAGCTTAAGATGGTACTGTTGTGAGTATGGAGATGGAGATGATATGGAAAGCTGAAGTACAGTGGTTGCAATTCAAGCTGGTAGCGAAGATGGATCTGACATGACTCGGGTGGAAGACTAGAGTATGAGGGGTCTGTCATTGGCTCATTGTAGCTGAGATATAAAACAAGTGAAGATGTTGATGTTGTCGCTAGAAGCTGGGGATCTGTTGCTGCTTGTGCAAAATGCTGAGATGACGAGCTAGAGAAGACATGGGATTGCAGTTGAGTTGCCGTGATAGCTTGGTGGTGAAGCAGTGGCGATATTGAACTCATGGAGGAGATACCTGGACTACAAGAATGAGATGGTATTTCTGGTGGCCAGGATTATAGGCTGTGGTTATGAAATTGCAGCTGGAGGTAATGCTGTTTTAGAATTGAATGTGTGGATTAATGGTTTGAGGCAGAGATGCAATTGGTGTTGGATGGCAAGGAAGGAGAGTTATGGGTCGACTGATCCCGGTGATGCTATGGGTTGAATGGCTTGTCAGTCCCATGAGACTGATAGGCAAAGTAAATATTTTTAAATGGGCCAAGGCTTGAATTGGGCTGGCCTGAGCCGTGAAATGGAATTGTCCTGACCTGGGAACTGAGTTGGTCGAGATTTACAAGTCTTATAAAAACCTATTCACATAGCAACAATGATCTTATCTTTACTTCTACTTTGGTTCTAGGGTTTAGAAACATGAGTTTTCTCTTTATTCTTGTTATGAACTCCATTGACATGAGTAGTTAATCTTATTATTGGTTATGGATTAATTTGATTTCACAAAGCATGCTTCTTTTATTAATAGATTAGTTTTGTCTCATAATTATCGATCATGATTCACTAGATATATCGCCATGTATGATTTGAATATTTGTTTAGTTGAGTGGCCAATTGATTGAACTCGTATTCATATCTATAGCTAGTTTAGGGTGTTTCATACGTAAAAGTGATGCATCTTGAATACAAGTATCACAAATATGGTTATTGCTTGTAGTGATATATCCTAATAATCATATGTGAACCATGACCTTTGTTAAATTGAATTAGTGCGTTTTCCACGTTCGATTGCTTTGATTGGCCTGATTTCATCGAATTTAATGCATCTAGGGAATTAAACTTGATTAGTGATTTTACACGTTAGGTTGTTCTCTTAGATAGAACTCATACTCGCATCTTTTAATGTGTTTGTTGATGACAAGAGGGAATTAGCGGGATATTCTTGCGATCAAGGTATTTTAGGGCCTTTGATAATGAGAGATTAAATATCAATTCTAGTTATTAAGACAAGAACATGTTAGTGAATGAAAGCAAAATCCTTAACCAATATATTTCCTTGTTTGATTTGATTTGTTTATTTATTTGTTTTGCTTTTATTTACTTTTAGTTTATAAAAATCAGAAAACCCCCCTTGTTACCTTTAGGAACCAAAACATATTGACAACCTAAGTCCTCTCTGTGGGAACGATCCTTTCTTGCCCTTGCTTCATAATATTTTTTGAGTAATGAGAAAGTGTAATTATTTTTGACGCCTAAGACAGCGATCAAATTTTGGCGCCATTGCCGGGGAGGCAGCGGGTTGTTATTTGTTTTTGGTTTCTTATTATTTGTTTTTAGTTTTGTTTTTATTTTTTACATTTCTTATTTTATGGTTTTTAACCTTGGTTTGAGAATCTTATTTCAGGTACTTGTTTCTCATGGAAGGAGCATACTACATGAATGGATACGGTTTTCAACAACCTCAACAATACGACAACAATCAATTCCAGGGGTATAATCAAAACCAATTCATTGGTTATGACCAATATTCCATGGAACCTTATGGTTTTCCTCAACAACCTTATGGCGGGTACGTGTGTGAACAACCACAAGGATTAGAGGATTTTTATGCTCGTGAACAAAAAGTCTCCGACTTTCTAGACAAATTTTCTAACTTTGTACAACAAGAGTTTCAAAAATATAAAGAGGCTACAGAAGAGAAACTCCAAGAACTTCGTGAAGGTATTGCTAACTTACAAAGAGGTATTGATCAAATCAAAGAAAAAAAATATGAGGAAGAACTTTGCTTTAAAAGTAATAACTATTCTAATGTGCCTGTGGTTTGTGATGAATATTTGATTGATGTTGAGAAAGGCCAACCTTTGGGGTCTTTCATTGATAATTGTTTGGTTAACTCAACTCTTGATCTTAATAATGATCATTCACCTATTTAAAAGGATGATTTTGAGAATAGAAACACTAAATTCAGTGACGACCAACTTTATGTTAATTATGAAATTGAAGATGATTATGAAGATACATCGGTCGAAGCAATTCATAGTGACATTTCCCAAAGGTGTACAACGGAGTCTTTTTGGGATCAAGATGAAGATAAAGAGGACTATGTTGACACTTGTGTAGATTACTCAAGCATTGATCTTTATAATGATAAAGAGCCTATTCAAAGGGTGGAGCTTGAGGATGATGCATTTTGAGTGTTCTAAAAAAGTTCCTTATAGCGAAATTTGGAGCCACAAAAGAGTATGTGCCTAACAACAATGAGGAGTATGTTGAGAATGGAACCGATTTGATCCATATTGTGCAAGACCCAATTGAGCTTGCAAATGATTGTAATGAGGATGTTGATGTCGAGACTTTGGTTAAGGCAGAAATAAACGAAGAATGCTTGCAAGGTTTGATAGAGGACCACGATGTGCAAGAGGTAAGTAATTCACTTGAATTCTATAAGGATGAAGAGGATACCATAACACAAGAGTTGCAAGGTTTGTCTAATCCTTTGCCTATTAATCTTTCTCCTTTACCTCTTATTGGTTTGAATGTATGTGCTTCGAGAATATTGTTAAATGACTTTGTTTCTCGATATCCGCCGTTAGAAACATTTGATTCTCATACTATGCAAGTTTGTAAAGAAGAAACCATAGAAGTTCCTGAATTTTATGTTCTTTATACACTTCCAAGTGTGGACAAGAATAAGTGTGGGGGAAACTTCTATTGGGCTATAGCTTCACTTTTGCTTTATTGTACTAATGTTTGTGTGAAGTTACTATTTGCAAAACAGGTTACATGGAAGGATCCCCAACTTTTCAGATTATTGGTGTATGGGGATTTCGTCTTGCAAGTCGGGCTGACGACTTTAAACCAAGCGCTAAATGGGAGGCAACCCATAGGATGAGTATTTCTTGTCTTGTTTTTATCTTTTTCTTGTCTTGCATTTACTTTTTCTAATTTCTTGTCACATTATCATGTAGGATTTCCCACCTTGACTTACTTTGGATGACTCAATTTACATTGAGGACAATGTAAAGTTTAATTGTGGGGGAGTGGTTAAGCTTGCATTATAAAATGTTCAAAGTTTTTCATAAATTTTCAACTTTTGTGTAAAATAGTGAATAAAAAACTCCAACTTGTAGTTATTTAGAGTCACATAGTATAAATACCGCTAAGATTACATCGAGATTCTCATAAGAGTGACTGAACTTAGAGATGACAGAGAACATGATCGGGTTTCTTACTTGTATGAGAGTTAAAGTTGGATTTAACCATGCCAGTGGCAAATTAGGTGCAGACTGAATTCGGTATTAGAGTAGTGGTCCCCTATAGTGGAGACTACCCATGTTACATAATGTGAGGCACCGACCTTTAATTCTTTGTACCTGTCTAAATATGTGCTTTTAGAGTGTGTGTCACCATACGTTAACTCCGGGTAGAATGATGAGCTACCCAACCTCCCACCAATAGAAGCACTACTTTGATCTATTGAGTGTTATTTTGTCAATCATGATGGTGACATCGAATTGCTAATTTACATACCACTTGTATTCTTGTTCGCAGTTAGCACCATCCACTTTATCTCTCTACACCAACAGGTCCATAGAAACACCATCATCATCAACAAGAGGAGCATCACAAATTCGAAGGAAAGTTGAAGACGTTCAAGGTTTACAAGCAACGGTATAGAAATGAACAAATTTCATATTCAAGTATAGCAACAAGACAAGGAGCAGAATTTTTACAAGTTGAAGACTATTGTACAAGAGTGAAGATTATCAAGATGAGTTCAAGAAGTTTATGATATCGAGACATACAAGTTGTGAAGAATCGAGCGGTAAAGTACTTACACCATGGCATTTCTACTCGCATTTTTTTTATTTTATCTTTATTTTGTATTTGTATTATTTTCTCTTGTCCAAATAAAAAAATAAAAGCCTCTGATGGCCTATTTTCAAAAAAAAAAAAAAAAAAAAAAAAAAAAAAAGGAAAAAAAAGAGGCAACAGAAAAGTTTATTAGGAACATCATTAGTTTTAATATTTTGTTTGTTTTTGTATTTACTTTATTTATTTTGCATCTTATAGGAAAAAAAGGAAAAAAAAAAATATTCATTGCATCACATTTTCGTTTGTTTAGTTTATTTTTGGTTTTGTATTATTTCAATAAAGCCAATGGAAGAAGAAATATCATAATGAAGTTTCAAGCAACAAGGAATTAGAGGAAAGAATCACATTGTCAAGATTCTACGAAGTTCAAGATTTCATCATCAAGAGTTGAAGACCGAAGACGAAGATTTTATCATCAAGGATTGAAGACCGAAGACGTTTCTATGGATGCTGTGAGAGTGGTGTTAACTGCACGTCGAACGGATAACGAGGTAAGTAAGCATATTCCCACCTTCGTTAAGTGGTTGATTTCCTTTCTTAGAGATCGTCAGAAAAATGGGTTTTCAAAATTATAAAAGATGTGGGTTTTTTAAACAGGAGGGTTTTGCCTTCCTACCATTTAACGTGTCGCAGGATTCTCTCTTCACTCCTACCTGGACACATGTGTGACCCATAAAAAGCTATTTATTATTGAGAGCAACTTCATAAAACCCTTTCTTGTGAGGCATAGTTGAGACTTTCGATCACTCCGAACCCGAATTTCTTTCGAAAAGGGATGGTTATTTCTCTCTCAACTTTTAAGGATGAGATTGTGTTCATATATGTGTCTGACTTCTTATGACTAGTGTGCAGAATCTCTATGTCTTCTTAGCGCGTTGGATGTTATCATTTCGGAGAACTTTCAAGTTGGAAAAGTAGGTTTTGTGGGTATATCTCTTGTAAACCCTCACGATACTATAACTAGTCCACTAGGGACACCTAGGGGTTTAAAGGCTTATTATACATGCTAAGTGTGACTGTAACCTCGACGACATGGAGTTGTATGTACGTTTTAGAATAAGTTTTGTTTGATTTACTCGAGGACTAGCAAAGTCTAAGTGTGGGGGAATTTGATAGGTGTCTAAAACACCTTGATATTTATCTATTGTTTATGCTTTATTCGCGAGTTTTCTTGTAAATTATGTATCTTATGATTGATTTTGAGTTTATTAGGTGCGTGGAGTCATTTAGAGCGAAAGAAGAAGAAATCATCCTAGGCGGAGCAAAAAGAGCAAATGCATGTACACAACAGTGTTACAAAGCTGGGATATTCACATGTGGCTGCCCGTATTCATCTAAATGGGTGCCAATATCCGATCCGTACTGTTAGACTCAATTAGTCCGAGCTGTTTAGACAACTCAAGTTTTTCTTTCTACTTTCATTAATACATATCACCTGAAAACTAGAGGAAATGGAGGCGATGCTGTTGGTGGATCGAGTTTGTTGTTGTTGCTGATTCGAAGCTAAGAAAGATGAGATCTCATGAGTCTGGTGGTGATGATTGTTAGAAGAAATGAAGAAAGAACTGATTTCTGAAGCTAGGGTTTGATGGAGATAGTGATTTAGAGATTAGTGGTCGAATCTGGGACGAATTATAAGATGGGTTTGCTACGGATGATTGTCAATGGTTAACGAAGCTGTGTTTGTATCTGATTCAAGAAATTAGAGAAGAGAGGCTGTTGCAATCGATTCCCAGATGAAGAACTCAGTGAGAAGATAGAAATGGGGGTTTCTGAGTCTGTAATTCATTGGAGAAGGCCTGGTGGATGATAATGGAGATGGCTGTGAGTATTGCAGGGAGTGTTGCTACTCAAATTGCAAGAAAGAACAAGGCGTATGGGTTTCGCTGTTTGAGTTTGGAGCTGAAAGTGCAGGCATGGAATTGGTGAAGAATTGAGCTGAAACAAATAAGTTATATGAGCTGCAACTGATGGAAATGACTGTGTCAGGTGGAATATTGCAGGAGTTGAGCTAGTTGGTGAGATGAGTTGCAGCCAAGGCTAAATTGGTTGGTGGTTGCAGGATGAGTTGTGTTTGAGCTCAAAGAATAAATGGGTTTTGTGGTATTGTATAAGTGAGCAGTGGATGTTGTGGTTTATCACATGGAATCAATGCCGAAGAAGATGGTGTTCTCGCCAGTTGCTTATGGGTTTGAAGTTCAACAGGATTCTTGAGATTGCAGACAAGTACAAGAAGGTCTGCAGGGTAGATGGCATTTGCAAGCAGGTGGTATGAAGTGATGCAGCTGCAGTTTGATCTTAGCAGAGATAGATGACTCATTTAAGCAGGAAAAGAATGGCTCAAGATGGAATTGCAGATGCAGTTAGGAAGTGAAGTGTTGATGTTGTTCTAGTTGTGTGCTGCTGTTGTCCAAATGGAAGATGAATTACAAGGGTGAAGAATGGTTGAACTGAATCTGCAGGTTAGATTGAATGGGTCCGTGGCAATGAATCTGGAGGTGCCAGTTTTGTGAAGCAGGTGCAATAACTGATGGTGTTGCTGGTATTGAGTTCAGGTGCATCTTAAGATGGTGTTGTTGTGAGTATGGAGATGGAGATGATATTGCAGCTGAAGTACAAAATGGAAGGCTGAAGTACAGTGGTTGCAATTCAATCTACTAGCGAAGATGGATCTGACATGACTCAAGTGGTAGACTGGAGTATGAGGGGTCTGTCATTGGCTCATTGCAGCTGAGATATAAAACAAGTGAAGATGTTGATGTTGTCGCTAGAAGCTGGGGATCTGTTGCTGCTTGTGCAAAATGCTGAGATGACGAGCTAGAAAAGACATGGGATTGCAGTTGAGTTGCCGTGATAGCTTGGTGGTGAAGTAATGGCGATATTTAACTCATGGAGGAGATACCTGGACTACAAGAAGGAGATGGTATTGCTGGTGGCCAGGATTACAGGTTGTGGTTATGAAATTGCAGCTGAAGTGCAGCTGGAGGTAATGCTGTTTTGGAATTGAATGTGTGGATTAATGGTTTGAGGCAAAGATGCAATAGGTGTTGGATGGCAGGGAAGGAGAGTTATGGGTCGACTGATCCTGGTGATGCTATGGGCTGAATGGCTTGTCAATCCCATGAGACTGACAGGCAAAGTAAATATTTTTAAATGGGCCAAGGCTTGAATTGGGCTGGCCTGAGCCGTGAAATGGAATTGGCCTGACTGGGAACTGAGTTGGTCGAGATTTACAAGTCTTATAAAAACCTATTCACACAGCAACAATGATCTTATCTTTACTTCTACTTTGGTTCTAGGGTTTAGAAACATGAGTTTTCTCTTTATTCTTGTTATGAACTCCATTGACATGAGTAGTTAATCTTATTATTGGTTATGGATTAATTTGATTTCACAAAGCATGCTTCTTTTATTAATAGATTAGTTTTGTCTCATAATTATCGATCATGATTCACTATATATATATCGCCATGTATGATTTGAATATTTGTTTAGTTGAGTGGCCAATTGATTGAACTCGTATTCATATCTATAACTAGTTTATGGTGTTTCATACGTAAAAGTGATGCATCTTGAATACAAGTAGCACAAATATGGTTATTGCTTGTAGTGATATATCCTAATAATCATATGTGAACCATGACCTTTGTTAAATTGAATTAGTGCGTTTTCCACGTTCGATTGCTTTGATTGGCCTGATTTCATCGAATTTAATGCATCTAGGGAATTAAACTTGATTAGTGCTTTTACACGTTAGGTTGTTCTCTTAGATAGAACTCATACTCGCATCTTTTAATGTGTTTGTTGATGAAAAGAGGGAATTAGCGGGATATTCTTGCGATCAAGGTATTCTAGGGCCTTTGATAATGAGAGATTAAATAACAGTTCTAGTTATTAAGACATGAACATGTTAGTGACTGAAAGAAAAATCCTTAACCAATATCTTTCCTTGTTTGATTTGATTTGTTTATTTCTTTGTTTTGCTTTTATTTTACTTTTAGTTTATAAAAATCAGAAAACCCCCCTTGTTACCTTTAGGAACCAAAACATATTGACAACCTAAGTCCTCTCTGTGGGAACGATCCTTTCTTGCCCTTGCTTCATAATATATTTTGAGTAATAAGAAAGTGTAATTATTTTTGACGCTACGACAACGATCAGTAAGTACTGTGCTGCTTCGTAAGTTCTCTTATGTTGAGAATTTCAGATTAAATTAATCATGAGTTCTCCTGTGGTTAATTTAATTGAGTTTTCTGGATACAAATTCATGTTTCATGTAATTTGTTAATGTCCAAAGAAATCCTTATTTTCTTACAAAAGTAAGGTCGCTCTTGTTGTTCTCTTGGGAATGACATTTTATGGGGGATAGTTCTTAATTGAACTGATGCTTAATTGCTAAATCTTTGTGGGGAGTGCGGCTGTGGAATATTGTAGGACTTATCTTGTATCTTTATAAACTCCTTGATGAATACACTAAGTTTCGACTATGTGAAATCCTCGAAACAAAGTTGATATGTTCTCTTTTAGTCATGAAGTATCTCTATGACAATTTCATTATGATCCCGCTAGTTTTCGTACCTTTGCCAATTTATATTGACAAAAGGGGGGAGAATTATTGTGTAGTTAACACTACAAATACATATGGTTTACGGATTATTATGTAAGGGGGAGTGGTTTTCATTGTGTGATGAAGTATTGACTAAGGGGGCCGGAGTGATACATATCACCATAGTATTGTTGTCAAAGTTGTTATACAATTGGATATTCAACAACTATGATGCTGAGTTGAACACGTTTAGAATCACTTGAGTACTTGGAAGTGACGAAGATTTCGAGTAATGTTGAAGAACCAAAGAAATCAAGCATTTGGATGAGAAGCTACAAAGTTTATTTATTTTGTAATACATATGTATTGATAGTTTTGTCACTAAAATTGACAAAGGGAGAGAGTGTTAGAGCACTACTCGGTCGAACTCGCAAGCGTTGCTATCTCAAGCTTGTTTGTCATGTTTAGTTACCAAAACTATAAGTCTTGATTTCTAGTCTACTTATAGCTAAGTCTCGGATTAGGATAGAAAGTGTAGTTGAGCTTTAGACTTCACGGCGTTCATCGATTGAAGACGAAGAACTATGAAGTGGAGCTTGTGGAACTTTATCAACAAGAGGTATGTGGAGACTTGAACTCATCTATCACTCAAAAGTCTAGATACTATATTTCCTATTTGAGACAAAAGTCGTATAGATATATAGACTTCATTTATGCACATTTGATATTTCGAGCTGAGTTTAACTCTTACATATTTCTCGAAACATGTGTTGGTAAGATTTCGTTCTAAGCAAGTTCATCTTATATTCTTGACGAAAGTTAAAAGATGATCATGTGAAAATCGCCTGGTAATATCTTACATGATTTATGTGAGGCAGTCATTTGATGTAGACTCGGAATGTTTCGTATTGATCTATCAATCACTTTGAAAATTTCATTCATCTTCTAAGAATATTTAAATGATTGAAATGGGAGTTTAGAACAATTAACCATGATTGGATATAACACAGTATGCTTACTTGTATGCTAACTGTTGCAAGTTATTCCAAGTCCGGGAACCATAGTATGCATACTCGTGTGCGTACTGGTTGGTTTAATGAAAGTCCGGGAACTTATTATGCATACCCATATGCGTACCGGAGTAAGTTCAAATCCCAGAATTCAACTGAGGAGGTATGCGTACCCATCCGCATACTGACGAACCTAAACTAAGTCCGGCCACTTAGGTATGCGTACACATTTGCATACTTGAGTAGGTTATGTTCTAAAATTGGTTTGTTCATGAACTAATACATTTATATATTAAGGAATGCAATCTTTTGCAAACCGTGGCTATAATGTTCATGAATTGATTCGAGTGAATCAAAATCGATTTTGATTCAATTGTGTCTTGTATACTTCTATGAGAATATAAACAATTGAAGAACTCCAGAACTAGTTTCATTTGAGTCATTTGAACTAGTTGTTTTAAGATGAACAAGGTTGATATGAAATTGTTCATATGGCTAACTTCAGTTAACTATTGTTGAGCCAACAAGGTGTACACGTTTAGGTACGGTTACCCATATCTAAATGTAGTCACTTTTCATTTTTGTGTAACAAGCAAAGTTCGATCTAACGGTTGTAAGATATTAGCTTGAGTATAATTAGGTTTTCATCTAACGGTGAATATTGAATGCTTTGTTACCAAGGCAACATTGATTGCAAACACTGATTTGAAGACTATGTAAGGGAGTACTCTAGAAACTGGGAAACCTAATCCCCACACCACTTGTGTGATACTAGTTGCGACTAGAATCGATTCTCCTTGAACCTTGGTTTTTCTAAAACCATTATAGGTTAACGACTTAAAGACTTCATTGGGATTGTGAAGCCAGACCCAACTATTTTCTCTGTAGTTGTGTGTTCTGATCTTGCTGTATTTTATTGTATTGAGTACTATCTTCTATAATATTTGCTCGATATTTAATCTCCGATAGGCAAGATAAAAAGTAGTCATAAACATCTTCGTCTCATCGTTTGGGATCCCATAATATCTTGTTTCGCTACCATACGATTAAGATTATTGTGAGGTGATTGATATTACTAGGTTGTTCTTTGAGAATATAAGTCTGGTGTATCAATTGGTTCATGTTCACCTTGATTTATCAAAAGACGGAATAAAACTCATAGGTATTTCTGTGGGAGACAAATTTATCTATTCAATTGACTTTTCTGTGTGAGACAGATTGGTTTATCAAGTCTTCGACTTTGGGTCGTAGCAACTCTTAGTTGTGGGTGAGATCATCTAAGGGAATCAAGTGCGTAGAGTCCTGCTGGGATTCAGAGGCGTAAGGAACGCGACTGTACCTTGATCAGTGTGAGATTGGTTAGGGCTCAACTACATTCCAGTCCTAAGTTAACTTGAAGTAGGCTAGTGTCTGTAGCGGCTTAATACAATGTGGTGTTCAATATGGACTAGGTCCTGGGGTTTTTCTGTATTTGCGGTTTGCTCGTTAACAAATTTCTGGTGTCTGTTTTATTTCTTTTTCGCATTATATTTTCTATATAATTGAATATCACAGGTTGTGCGTAGTTCAATCAATTAGATAATCCAACCTTTGGTTGTTGATATAAATTTATTGACACTTGAACATTGGTCTTTGGTACGGTTCAAGTTGTTTCACATAATAATCAGGCTCGCGGATTTCTATCTGTTTGATTTACTGATCACATTGTGAAACAGAGATACAACTCTTGGATATATTTCCATTGATTGAGTCTGACTGTCTAGTTGATTCTCTTGCAATTATATATTGGATTTTGTCCATACAAATTTCCTAAACGAAATATTGGGTGAGGTTGTTAGACCCCCGCCTTTTCAATTGGTATCAGAGCAGGCAAACATGTTTAAGACCTCATAAGTCTGTATTTGTAAGCGATCTGACTCTATGGACAGAAGTGCTATCTCAATAAATGCACCACCAGATCCAGGGATTCCAGAATTCTCTTCCATGACTGATTTAATAAAATATGTAGAAGAAATTCTATCTAAACCTCCACAGGTTTAAAATCCCTAGAAGTGTTTTCAGGGCTTGAGAAAAGGCTTGAGAGCTTATCTCTTGATGTTGAGTTATACCTCAAGAAAGAGAAAGAATCTCTTGATAAGCTAAATCAAGTTATGACGAATAATTTTGATGTTGAGGTTGAGATTGATCTTCTTATCAGTAAGGGTGGTCCCTCTTTTTCCTGTGTCCCAGACAAACTGGATATAATACAAGAAGTATCTAAAACTCATCTATCAGTTAGTTCTATCTCTGAATTTGACTCTTTTCATCAGTCAAACCCTGATACACCTTCTCAAGATAATGGTATTGCCCTCTTTTATGAGAAAGTCAGGATGTATCTTTTTATCAAAAGAGTTTCCATGTGCAATACTGAACATTATCTGCAGAGACTGTGTGTTATAAGTTGTAAACAAAGAAATCAGGAACACAAATTATCTTGTGCTCTTTATAAGTTCTTAATTTGAAAAACTTGTAAAAACAGTCCCTTGGGTTTCCCTCAATACTGGAAGTTGTAAGAGTTGTTGGAAAGAAACTCTCTCCTGGTGTCATGGTGTGCAAGGATTTCTTGTGGTGTGTCTTCTTGACCATACAAAAATTGCTAAATAAAATATTTGTTGAGTTTTGGTCCAAATATATTGTGTTTATTTTGTTGGTTCACAAAACAAACGAGCCCTTGCCACAACATGTATGGTTCACGTACTCTGAACCCATAACTTGTATGAGTTTGAACCGTGTTCTTGAACGTGTTTTAGCCGGTTCATGTACCACCGTTTGACACTTAAAAAGAGGAAGAGGTAACCTCGTTCTATTCACCTCTTATTCTTCTTCTCAACAGTTCGTGTATGAAAGAGAAAAACTCAAGAGTTTGCAAACTCTTAATCACAAAAACCTGAATTCTCAATCTTTTTGAGTGTTCTTGGTACCATTGGGTTCGCAACAAACTTCTACTTCACGGGTTTGTCTTTGATTCTTCCTTTTTTCAAGTTCCGGAACTTTACCATTATCTACTGGTCGTGTAACCGGTAAGTGCTTCTTGTCTCAACTGCCAGATCCAAAAGAGACAAGAGCTTAGCATCGTCTTTCCTTAAGAAAAAGAATTTTATTTTATTCTTTCTGTTTTTTTTTTCGGTTGATCTTTTCATATCCTAGTTTGGTATTTAAAAGATGTTTCCATGTTTTGAGTCATTAAAAGAGGGTTAAAATCGACAATTCTACCCTCTTTAGGGATGAGAGTTGTGCATACGTGCATCTTCTTATTTGTATAAAGGTTCCATAACCCTACTTTCCTTTTTCCTTCCTTGAAAACCTCTTTCTATCACAAGTTTGCTTGTAGAGCTTGCTTTTTGAATTTCTCTCACAAACCCATACTTGTATGGAGTCTCCGAGCATTATGACTTATGATGGAAAAGAGGTTACTATGATTGTTAAGCCATCAATCATGAAGGAAAAAGATAAATCTCCAGTACCCTCTTCCTTGAAAAGAAAAAGGAGTAATGTAAGGAAACCAAGGGTTGTCCCTTCAAATCTTCAGAAGTTTTCTGGTGTTCTTGATGAGTTAAAGAAACCAATAAAGGAGATGCAACAAATAAAGGCTATTGTTTTTAAGACTCTTGAAATTCAGAAGGCCCTGGTTTGTCATCAGTCAAGAAGGTTTGTTGAAATTGACTCCTTTCTTCATGAACCTTATGTTCCAATGGCTATTGACGACAAGGAGTTTGGGGACGATAAAGAATTCTTCAAAGGTCTTAATGTCTAGGAAACTTCTTATGAGAATTTATTCTTGTGTTATAAGAAGGATAACTAGGGTTTGTAATAGCAGTTATTGTGAGTACACATATCTATTGCCAACAATTTTCATCTTGCAATGTTTTTAGATTTATTTATTTAAATTCTAAAGTTCATTTGGAAGATGATTTTGCAGTATTAATCTTGGTTTTATATATTGCAAAAATTGTTATGGGATATGTGTGTTTGCGTCCGTGAACTATGATTGTCCCATATATGTCAAAAGTTAAGTCTATTATATGTTATTATGCAAATATTGATGAAAGATAGAATGAAATTTTGATAACAAAGATTAAGTATATGGTATTATTATGAATCTTTGTATATTCCGCAGTATTGATCTTTCCCCGATCCACTTCTTTATGTAAGTACTGTGCGGCTCCGTAAGTTCTCTTATGTTGAGCATTTCAGATTAAATTAATCATGGATTCTCTTGTGGTTAATTTAATTGAGTTTTCTGGATACAAATTCATGTTTCATGTAATTTGTTAATGTCCAAAGAAATTCTTCTTTTCTTGCAAAAGTCTGGTCACTCTTGTTGTTCTCTCGGGAATGAAATTTTATGGGGGAGAGTTCTTAATTGAACTTATGCTTAATTGCTAAATCTTTGTGGGGAGTGCGGTTGTGGAATATTGTAGGAGTTATCTTGTATCTTTATAAACTCCTTGATGAATACACTAAGTTTCGACTATGTGAAATCATCGAAACAAAGTTGATATGTTCTCTATAGTCATGAAGTATCTCTATGAGAATTTCATTATGATCCCGCTAGTTTTCGTACCTTTGCCAATTTATATTGACAAAAGGGGGGAGAATTATTGTGTAGTTAACACTACAAATACATATGGTTTACAGATCATTATGTAAGGGGGAGTGGTTTTCATTGTGAGATGAAGTATTGACTAAGGGGGCCGGAGTGATACATATCACCATAGTATTGTTGTCAAAGTTATGATACAACTGGACTTTGATGTTGTGTAATAATACTATGACACTGTATAACAATGATTGAGAGCTACTATTTTCTCATTGTTATAGCTACGGATATTCAACAACTATGATGCTGAGTTGAACACGTTCAGAATCACTGGAGTACTTGGAAGTGATGAAGATTTCGAGTAATGTTGAAGAGCCAAAGAAATCAAGCATTTGGATGAGAAGCTACAAAGTTTATTTATTTTGTAATCCATATGTATTGATAGTTTTGTCACTAAAATTGACATAGGGGGAGATTGTTAGAGCACTGCTCGGTCGAACTCGCAAGGGTTGCTATCTCAAGCTTGTTTGTCAAGTTTAGTTGCCAAAACTATAAGTCTTGATTTCTAGTCTACTTATAGCTAAGTCTCGGATTAGGATAGAAAGTGTAGTTGAGCTTTAGACTTCACGGCGTTCATTGATTGAAGACGAAGAACTACTAAGGGGAGCTTGAGGAACTTCATCAACAAGAGGTATGTGGAGACTTGAACACATCTATCACTCAAAAGTCTATATACTCTATCTCTTATTTGTGACAAAAATCGTATAGCTATATAGACTTCATTTATGCACATTTGATATTTCGAGATGATTTTAACTCGCTTACATATTTCTCGAAATATATGTTGGTAAGCTTTCGTTTTAACCAAGTTCATCTTATATTCTTGACGAAAGTTAAAAGTTGATCATGTGAAAATCGCCTGGTAACATCTTACATGATTTGTGTGAGCCAGTCATTTGATGTAGACTCGGAATGTTTCGTATTGATCTATCGATCACTTTGAAAATTTCATTCGTCTTCTAAAATGTTTCATTGATTGAAATTGGAGTTTTGAACAATTAACCATGATTGGATATAACACAGTATGCTTACTTGTATGCTAACTGTTGCAAGTTATTCCAAGTCCGGGAACCATAGTATGCATACTCGTGTGCATACTGGTTGGTTTAATGAAAGTCCAGGAACTTAGTATGCATACCCATATGCGTACCGGCGTAAGTTCAAATCTGGGAATTCAACCGAGTTTGTAGGTATGCGTACCCATCCGCATACTGATGAACCTAAACTAAGTCCGGCCACTTAGGTATACGTACCCATTTGCAAACTTGAGTAGGTTATGTTCTAAAATTGGTTTGTTCATGAACTAATACATTTATATATTAAGGAATTCAATCTTTTGCAAACCGTGGCTATAATGTTCATGAATTGATTCGAGTGAATCAAAATCGATTTTGATTCAATTGTGTCTTGTATACTTCTATGAGAATATAAACAATTGAAGAACTCCAGAACTAGTTTCATTTGAGTCATTTGAACTAGTTGTGTTAAGATGAACAAGGTTGATATGAAATTGTTCATTTGGCTAACTTCGGTTTACTATTATTGAGCTAACAAGGTGTACACATTTAGTTACGGTACCCATATCTAAATGAAGTCACTTTTCATTTGTGTGTAACAAGCTAAGTTCGATCTAACGGTTGTAAGATATTAGCTTGAGTCTAATTAGGTTTTCATCTAACAGTGAATATTGAATGCTTTGTTACCAAGGTAACATTGATTGCAAACCTTAATTTGAAGACTATGTAAGGGAATACTCTAGCAACTGGGAAACCTAATCCCCACACCTCTTGTGTGATACTAGTTGCGACTAGAGTCGATTCTCCATTAACCTAGGTTTTTCTAAAACCATTATAGGTTAACGACTTAAAGACTTCATTGGGATTGTGAAGCCAGACCCAACTATTTTCTCTGTAGTTGCGTTTTCTGATCTTGCTGTATTTTATTGTATTGAGTATTATCTTCTATAAGATTTTCTCGAGATTTAATCTCCGATAGGCAAGATAAAAAGTAGTTATAAACATCTTCGTCTCATCGTTTGTGATCCCATAATATCTTGTTTCGCTACCATACTATTAGGATTATTGTGAGGTGATTGATATTACTAGGCTGTTCTTTGGGAATATAAGTCTGGTGTATCAATTGGTTCATGTTCACCTTGATTTATCAAAAGACGGAACAAAACTCATAGGTATTTCTGTGGGAGACAAATTTATCTATTCAATAGACTTTTCTGTGTGAGGCAGATTGGTTTATCAAGTCTTCGACTTTGGGTCGTAGCAACTCTTAGTTGTGGGTGAGATCAGCTAAGGGAATCAAGTGTGTAGAGTCCTGCTGGGATTCAGAGGCGTAAGGAACGCGACTGTAGCTTGATCAGTGTGAGATTGGTTAGGGCTCAACTAAATTCCAGTCTGAAGTTAACTTGTAGTAGGCTAGTGTCTGTAGCGGCTTAATACATTGTGGTGTTCAAATCTGGACTAGGTTCCAGGGTTTTTTCAGCATTTGCGGTTTCCTCGTTAACAAAATTTCTTGTGTCTGGGTTATTCCTTTTCCGCATTATATTTTATATATAATTAAAATATCACAGGTTGTGCGTAGTTCAATCAATTAGATAATCCAACCTTTGGTTGTTGATATAATTAATTGACACTTGAACATTGGTCTTTGGTACCGTTCAAGTTGTTTCACATAATAATCAGGCTCGCGGATTTCTATCTGTTTGATTTACTGATTACATTGTGAAACAGAGATACAACTCTTGGATATATTTCCATTGATTGAGTCTGACTGTCTAGTTGATTCTCTTGGAATTATATTGGAGTTTGTCCATACAGATTGCCTAAACGAAATATTGGGTGAGGTTGTTAGACCCCCGCTTTTTCAGTGTGATATGTTTACAGTCAAATGAGAGATGAAAAGGAGAAAAAAAAAAGATAATAGCGAAAAATGGAATTGATTATGACCAAAAGATGGCAAGAACAAACGATTGATTACCTTGTTCTTTGTTAGGTTTCTTAAAAAACTACTATTTTAAATTTATCAAGAACGAGATTTCCATTCAATTCTCATCTTTATCTCGGCCGAGTTAAACGAGCTTTCCGTTGAAATCTCGTCTCGGCGAAATTATAAAACCCTTCACTCTTGAGATGAAACCGGAAATTTTGTCGAAATCCCGACCAAAATGGCCGAGATTGACAACATTCGGTAGACTAGAATATGGTCTCGATATAAGTAATTATTTTGTGTCGACTGAGTAGTATCATTAATTCGCTATTACTGAAAAAAGTTACAATATATTATCATTTAATATAAATATTTAATCAGATAATCTTTTTATGATAACTTAATGGGACATATTCACATTTCGGTGAATAGTGTACAACTGTAATATATAAATGTTGTTGTCTAACTATAGCTAGTTCTTACAATGGTTAACTTTTAATTATTGTCTAAGTAAACCTACAGATAAACCTACTTTAGGTATGATGTATTTTGATTATATTTATTTTGTTACAGTAAATCTTGAATGTACTTCTCCTGAAAAAGTGATTTTTTTGTTTCATGTAGACAGTTTTAAAAAAAAGGATTAAGACGATAATTTATTGACCTTTTTTTTAATGAACAGTCAGATCATATTTTGTTCAATCTTTAAAAGTGATTACATGATTGTTTAACAAGAAAAAGAACATCAAAATTCAAGAAATCTCAACCCAACTACATATAAAGGTATCAATTACATATAAATCGTGAAAACAAAGAGCAAAATACCGTAAAAACACCCAATTTTTGTATGAGAGGTAAAGAGTAAAAATGGTATTATGGGGTACTTTTCCCTTGATCTTGTCTATATGAAGGAAAAACCCAGATGTCTAAATCCATTTTGTTGAAGATGAACTCAAAGTAACGCCGTATTGAACCTTCGATGTTCTTAAATATAGAATAACAAGCCATGAACCAACTAACAAAAGATTGAACGAATCACCATTAAAGTGAAGAAATAATCACTTTTCAGACAAAAATAATCCCCAAAAAGCGAATATAAAATCACCTAAGTAGTGAAGAAATATGTCAAACGGTATCAAAAAAAAAAAAAAAAAAACCTTGCTCAGATCTGGTCCAAACATTCCAAATCTTTGCAAGGTGTTGTGATAGTTTTTATGGTTTTAAAGAAAAATTTTAGAGAGAGAAACCCCTCTCCATTTTACCATAGATGTATTACATGTAATTGATATTTAAAAGTAATAATTTAATTTCTTATAAAAGCTCAGACGAAAAAGCCTACGATGTGGATTTTATATGCGCATGCAGGCTACTTTGTGTTACTTTGAAAATTCTGGGTCCAACATACACTTAATGTTATAATATAATTCCGCTTTTCGGGTCACAAGATAAATTTTAGGTCCCAACATTTTCATTCTAAGGAAATTTATGTTCATTGGAAAAATGATTTTGACCTATATTGGGTCACGTAGATAATTTTTTGTCACATGACTTACATAGGTTATTTTTGTAGATTTAGGATCATTATAATATATTGGTTGTGAAACACAATTAAGATCAACATGAGAGATTTCAAGCGAGTATGTTGATTTTGGGCACCTAGCTAGTCTTTAGGGCTTGGCTAATATACCGTACAAGATTTTGAGCTAAAGATTTTGATCAGTTGGCAATATTTTGCATCATATATAAAAAGAAGATTAAAGCGTATTTTCTTGATGACCAAGCAAAAATTTTGTTATTAGTAAAAATCGGTTTACGGGATCAACCTTACGTTATAATAACTAGGCAACTGATAAAAATTTGGGTCAAAATAGCTCATTCTTGATTATGAAGTAGATTTTGTTCCATCGACAAAGTTGGGCCACAATAAAGATTTTGCGTCACAATGGAAAAATTGAGGTCACATAACAGATTTAAGGTTAGGGGTACAACAATTTAGTCTCCCAAGTATTTCAAATCACAAAAAAAAAAATAAGTTTTTTTTTTTTCGAAAAAGAGGCAAGCCTCATTCATCAACATTCATAATGCTTCGATTCCAAATCGGATAGGTTACAATATGGACCAGAGAGTTTTCAACAGACTCAAAGCTTTTCAATCGACAACAATGACTTGCAAGACATTTCTCGGCATAGTAACAAACCAAATTCTGAAGTAAAAATCTAACTATTCCAAACCAATTCCTTAGTAACATGACAGGTTTAAATGGCATTGTTTGGACAAAATGAAACACATCCAAACTAAATAACAAGCCTACTAAAAGTAGAGATGTTAGGATCCAAAAATCCAACCATTTCTCAAGGGTTTTTTCATAATCATGGTAACACTTGTGACTAAGGTATAAAAGGATCCATAGATCCAATCATTTGCCACAATTTTTTCCTAAACTAATGTAACACAGGTAACAAAGGTAATCGAATTCGATTCTCATTGGGCGGAATCGGTCAGAGGCAGTCTGAGTTTTCAACGGAATCGGTCTTCTGTAACTATCTTCTGCTGGTGTCTTTGGTGTCAATATTGTTGTTGTTGGTGTCTTTGGTGACTTTGGTGATATTGTTGCTGATGGAGTTTCTGATCTCTGTGAAGCTTTTGTTGTTGTGATTTGTGTTCTCATGATAAACTTCATTAACAGAGATTTTGAATCCATATGAAAAACTCTAACAAAAAGTCCTAAATTCAAAACCCTTAAAAGACAGGAAATAAAATCTAGATCTAAACGGAGAAAAAAATCTAAGAACAACTTATATTTGAATCTAAAGTCAGAGATCAAACAAAACCCACCGCTGAAATCAAAGGCAAGATTGAAACAAACTCACCACTGAAATCAAAAGGGAAGTTGAAACAAACCCACTTTTGAAATCAAACCCAGGGCTAGACGATTGAAAAGGAAACTGCAAGGAAATATAGATGAGCTTGTTGATGGGGATGTATTAGAGCTGACCCGCTCAGATCCGCTCCAAAGGATCAGATGTGAGCAGGAGGAAGTTCAGTCGGAGTTTTCTCTGATCGCTGGTTTTGGGAGGGTTGGAGAGAGAAAAGATGGTTTTTTTTACTTTGTAATAAATTTGGGTTGCGTAATAAATTTAGGGTCCCGCGAGGTAGATAATTTTTGGGATATTGAAAGGAATTTTGTTCACATGCTAAATTTTAGGATTACATTCAGTTTGTTGTGACATGATATGTCTTATGTCAGGGAACGAATTTTACTTTTACATCACATATTTCAAATCATCAGAAAAGTTTCGAATCACCAATTAAATGTTAAGTGGCAACGCAAAGTTTTGGGCTAATGTAAATATTGGGTCATAAGGTAATTTTGGTATGAAAAGATAGATATTGGCTCGAAGGGAATGTTTAAATAAGAAAATGGGGTTTAGGTCATCTGGAAAATTTCAAGTCACACAGTAAACTTAAGTTCATAATGCAACATCCAGGTCTCCAGTAAATATACGAGTTGATGTGCGGATTTTGGATACGAGGTAGGTTTTGAATAATAATGCAAATCGAGTCAATAGGAATTGTTCAGATAAACCGGTATTTTTTGTTCCAAGGAATAATTAGGTAATTACACATAATTTAAGTGGCAATGGATTATAGGGTACGGGTAGTTTTAGGTTTTATTTGGCGGTGGGTAGATTTTCGGTTTCCAAAAAAAAAATTAGCCCATGTGTCATCTTTACCTTAGTAAGTATTAAGCCATTAATTAGGGAATGTGGACCAGGCATAAATATCAATAATTCTATTCAGCCAACCAGTCAATCCCACTGTCAAACCCACCGTTGATGTGGCGATGACGTGGGTTGACTTTTCTATTTTCCTAGATTATATCTTTCTTCTGACGTGGTTTTAAGTTTTCCTTTCTCGCTCATCGTTTAATCTCAGGCTGAAAAAATGTTCAAAAAAAATTTCGATCTATCATCTTCAAACATCAGATCCATGGAAAAAAGTTTTTTATTTTTTTATCAATAACAAAGTTGTTTTGTACGTGAACAGATCAATGCAACATCAAAGTAAACCCTAATTTCAATTTTAACCTAGTTTATCCAAATTTTTTCATTTCGTCCAATTTCAGACTAAAAAAGTTGAAAACAACTTATAAATATGAAACTGATCTGATTCGTGGGTATGCACTTTTCTTTGAGGATGTACCCTTCTTGATTTTCTTAGTGGGGTGCAACAGGTGCGGATTCTTACTCTCTTCTCTTGATTTTCGCCTACATGCGTCTGAGTTGTTTTTCAAATTAGTCTCTGTAAGGTAATACGAGTTTTCTTTCTTGAGACATATCGAGTATTCAATTAATATGTAACACAATTTTGTTAAACCAAATTCTTAATATCCTATATTATTTAGTCGATTCTGATGCGTTACTTGTAGGAAAAAACCTGCCAATGCACATCCGAGTTTCACTCAGCAATGAGTGGTATCTTTCGGATCCTGATGAATGTATCTACTGACTTCTTGAGAAGATATGTCTCCAATTATGGTGGCATGGGTATAAGTAAATTAAAATTTCCGGAAGTCATATGTTAAAAGTATGGTGCCATTGGGTACTTCAAATTTGCAGTACAACTCCATTGAAGCAAGATAGCACACATCTGCTCTTCATTTCAGGTAACTTTATTGATCTCTCTGTTGATTTCGATTGACTCTTTTGTAATGGGTATAAGGTTATTATTATCGACTTGGCAACGTTATATAACATGTGTTTTGAGGTCCACCAACGGGGCTTTATCTTGATCACAGAGCCGTTAGGGTAATGTCTTGTGCATCTTACAATACCCTTGTAAAACAAAATTTGTCGACCAGTACACTTAATCAAGTACTCGCATTAGCTCATATTGTACCTAGATTGTAGATGAGAGCACAACAGGTCTTGCATTTCAATGCTGATCATTCTAGAGTAGAATCACATCATCAGTTTTGATAATTAATTTATGAAGGCCGTGAGACTTATGGTTGCCCTTTTATCCTTTTGCATGCTGCCATTTCAGGTTGTTATGTCCATCCATTGCTTATTTAATTAAGAACTATTTTGAATGGAAATCTTTAATGTGGTCGTGCATCTTTGTTAAGGAATATTTTAGGGTCACTATTTCTTCTAGTTCATCGAACAATATTCTCGAACAAGCACAACTGTAGGTGTAGAATTTTTTCATAAGTCACGGTGAGGCAGAATCTGAATATTTGAAGCAATATTGTCGTGACTTTACCCTAATGGCTACAATATTCTCGAACAGTTGCAGCTATACAAAATCTAACCCCAACTTCGTATAGTTGAGACCAAGTAGACTACCCCTCGCTACTTAATTTCCTCAGTATCCCTTCGCCTTCGACTTCTAGAGTCACGCACGTGAATCACCAATCTTTTTGATCGTATTCCAAACAGTAAAGGATAAATCTGTTTGGTAACCACTCTATTCAATCTTGGTAATAAGATATTTATGAGTCGTTGACAAATGATCTTCTGTTTAATCTAATAAACTTCTTTGTTTGGTTGGATCAACCTAAACTTTAATTACTGAAATAACCAAACTCTAGATTTGCAATCAATCAATAAAGATCTCAAAGGGAAACTATAAGGTGATGCGGATCTCACGCAACTAGCCTATCAAGTCTATCAAAGATAAAAACGATTCTAGTTTGATCCCAGTCGATCAAGGTTTGTGCACACAATTCACAAGATACGAAAACTAATAAGAAAAACTTCGTCGTCTTCGGATCTTTGTTTGTCTTCAATAATAACCTACACAACACCACACTGAACAGGGTCTGTTAACAATGGATTATCACAAGATGTCTTTAGATCCGAAATTTTTTCTAAAGATCCCGTCAATACTTTGATCTAGTTTGAGTGAGCCATATATCAAAAGAGAAGGTTCTCAGGAATAAACAAACTAGGTGCAATCAAAGTTTCAACAACTATTAGTCAATCAAATCAATAATCGAAAATTACAATAACAACGCAATTATCTAGTTTCCCACCAATGGTACTCATAGAGCTTCTTGATCCCACATAAGTCTTTAAATGAGTGGTCGTAAGAAATTCCGCCTAATTATGGTACTTTCCTCTACAAATATACGGCTCCACAAGAGACAACAAGAATGAAGTTTTCCTGGATCTTAGATAGTTCGCAAGAAATGCAAAATCAAGTATTTATAGACCAAGGTTGTTTGGATAATAAGGAAATTCCAAAACCTAAAATTTTCTCAAGATATATTCATATTAAAGTACCTAATTTTAGTTTTCCTATTTCCAATTAATTACCAAACCATATTTATGAAAACTCCCTTAGAAAACTTCTATTATTAGTCTAGCACATTAACTAATAATATTTTCCAGAGGATATGCTTTAATTACTGGTAATTAAAACATATATTATGAAAATCTTAATCAAATATTTTTCAACTTTTTGTTCATGGGATCACCTTGAGTATCAAGGAATATCTTTGAAGAATTAATGATAAGAGTTATGTACATGTTCAAATAATGTCGACATCTAGAAGTTTCTATGCAAACTCTAATTCCAAGCTTCACACAAAACATAAAGAAATATGTGAATATTGGAAACTCGGGTTTGCTCCTTGGGATCGGTTGTACCAAACTCACAATGTAAGTTGTAATCGGTTATACCATGCTTCCCAAACCAGGTTGTGACCGGTTACACCTTGCTTCCCAGAGGTAGCTTGTGATTGGTTTCACCTTACTTCCCGAGTTAGCTTGTGATCAGTTACACCTTGGTTCCCAGAGAAACTTGTGACCGGTTACAACTAACTTTCCAAATTAGCTTGTGACCGGTTACACATTGCTTCCAAAATGTAGATTGTGATCAATTACAACTAACTTTCCAACGTAGCTTGTGACCGGTTACACCATGCTTCACAAAGTAGCTTGTGACCGACTACAACATGCTACACAGTATAATCTATAACCAGTTATACTTCAAATCTCAACAAGTTAAGAAAGGTTCTACCTTGTCATATTATATTGGCCATTCAAAAGATTTTCAATAAAGAACCTGACCAATCATGATTTTCTTTCGATTATGATACAAGTTCATATATGTACTTTCTTTAAAAAAAAGGTTTTAAAACATTATTTTCTAGGGTGAAATCATACTTGTATCTTACACATAATCAAGTGACTAAATAAAAAGATTATATTGATTTCGTATTTACGAAGTTCTAAAAGATAAGCGTTTATACTTCGCAGTTCAATAAGTTCCTTGACACTTTGATCATAATGATATGACCAACAGCTTCACATGTTATGTTTTCAATATATCCGACTAGAAAGATACGTTAGGAATGGAAACAAGATCAAGTCAATATTACTAACGTCAAGTGGAAGGACGATGTCCTCGTTGTAGTCGTTACTTCTTCACATTCTTCAGGTCTTCAGAGTAATATATACTTGTACGTCTCAACATATACTTTCTAGTCTAACCTAAACGAAGTTGACTCTAGTATTTGATCAAACGACTCTAGATGAGTTTTGATACTAAAATATGACAACCAAACTTGACATACTAACGCTTGGTGGGTTCAACCGAGCGATGCTCTAACAAACTCCCCCTTTGTCAATTTTAGTGACAAAACTCTATTACATATAGAGATAAACATATTACAAAATAACTCATTCTTCATACGCTTGATTCCAAGTTTCAACATCACAATATCCTTCATATATTCAAAAAAAAATATGTCATTGTTAACATTTGAATAACAAAAGCTTTTACTCCCCCTAAAGGCAAGCTAGATAAATATTCAATCCGAACATCTTTTTTATCCCCCTTTTGTAGTATGGAATAATACACAACATGATGATATGTTTCTCCCCCTTAGTCTATGTTTTACTCTTTCGTTAGATATATATAACATTCAAGCACATATATCCTTTCCTAGTTTGTTTACTCCATATATTCCTCCCCTTTTTTGTCACAAAAAAATTACAAAGGTACGAGCAAACAAATGGACAAACCGAAAGGATTTTACAAATCTATAAGACTTGTACAACCTATAAGAGTTGGGCACGAAGGTTTCACATACCGTTTTAGATAGCTAATACATAAACCAAAACTACAAAAGTAATTTAGCTTTAGTATGTTATCGAGGAAATAATTTCCCGAAGAAATTTTCCCTTTAGTCCAACAAATCGACTAAGATAACTTAATTATTTTTTCGAACCGATTGTGTATGTCAATCGCTTATTTTGGAAAGACACAAATACAGATCAGATTTCACTCAATTTCTCTTATCAGGCTCTAATTATTTCATAAAATAACTTAGACCTTTCCCTTTAGACAAGACAAACACTAGGTTAGTTAGCTAGCTTTTATTGTCAAGGCATTCGACTAGACTTGAATAACCGAATCCTCCTTAAGATCAGAAATAACTTAGTTTCTCTTATCCGGAATCAAATGGACTAAACAAATGACCCTGTAATTTCGTTAAGCCAAAAATAATAGAAACAAACCAAATAATTGACTCGCTATAGTTTTCTTAACCGGAAGCAATTGAAATAAATATAACCAATGTAAGCACTGCAGTTGCACCGAATCTCGTTAAGCAAAAACACTCGATACCAAACAATAAAGAAGATACCGAATCATAAGCCAATAAATTGGCACAGTTTTTTTTAACCGGAAACAATTGAATCACAATAATCAATCCATGCAGCATAATGGAACATATCAATTGTACCGAAATTTTGTTAAGCAAAAGCAAAATATATGCAATAACTCAAGCTTTTCTTAAACAGGAAAAACGATTAACTAACAATAAAAATCGTTATCTCAATTTCGTGGCCACTTTTCCCCAGAAAGATATATCGGTTAAACGCAAGTTCAAATAAGAACTCTCCCCTAGTGTGTTGTCATCCTCCCACAAAAACAAAAGAAGAACAGAAAAAAGCAACCTTTACCAGAGAAAGGTTGAAGCGGTTTTATCTAATGCATGTCAATAGCAAAAGTTTAAACCCGAAACGCATATGTTATGTTAAACACAAATTGAGCAAACATATATTGATTATCAACACATTGTGAATTTTCACACATGAGTTTCAATCGGAACACCTTATGATCTTTTGATAAATCCTACCAACAAAGGCTAGAACTTAATCCCTTTAAATCAAAAATCCACATAAATCATAAGGGTGACACAATATGAGATCGAATAATTAGGTTAATAAAACTTAAACTAACATTAACCTAAAGCAAATATATTTACACAGGCTATGCAATCGGAAACTATCAATAATGAAACAAAGATTATAAAATAAATTTTTATTCATTCATAAATTATAATTTTATTCAAATAGACCTTATACAAAATATCGAAATAAGTCAACAAATTGGAGTATACGACATCACTGAATAACCCTCGGAGACTTAAGATCGAAGAAGACATTTGGAGAACTTCATCAACACAAGAGGTATGTGAAGACTTAACCATACTATTTACTCACATGCATAACCATTTATCTTTATGAGATATGTCGTATGACTTCTAGTAGATTTAATATTGTAAAGAAGAAATATTGAGTCAAGTTTATCTTGTTAAATATCTCAAAATATGATTTAAGCAATGGATGTTCATTGGTCCTTAGCAATCTTAGTTCGAAACAATTTATTGTTCAAGAACTATTTTTTTGTCATATGGATCATTTGAAAATCGCCAAAGCAATGATATTTATATATTTTCAATTGGGAATGTTTCAAACATTAAAAGAGAGTGTTTCAGAACTATTGTAATTTGGACTCACGGTAGGTTGGCAACCCACTTCGCAAACCATAGATATATGATGTTCGAAATATAGGAAGGTTGGCAAACCAGTTCGCAAACCGTAAAGTTCAGGTTGGGACAGTTCACGAACCCAGTTCATGAACAGTGGTGATCTGAATTTATGAAAGATCTAACAGTTCACGAATCATAGACGTCTGACTTCGGGAATAACAGAAGGGTTCACGAAACAAGTTCCTGAATTCACGGACTGGCTAATGGCCCACGAACCATTTCATAAACTGTTACGGCTACTCAGTATCCGTAAAGTGTAAAAAAATACGGCTACTGAGTAGCCGTGTGATTTCCCTTCCCTACAAGGCGGATCAGATGTGATCCTCCAAGTAGGGAAAGTGAGGGATATCCCTACTCATGTAGGGATATGGGAGACCATAATGGATGATCTTTGGAATTTTTCCCTACATATGAGGGATAGGGAAGGGACGAGGGCAACCATAGTGCTAGCTCTAAGTGTTCCTAGTATGCAGATCTGTCTTCATCCTAGTGATTCGAACCTTATTATCAATCTCGGTAATTTTATCCTTGTAGTCTTGAAATTTCTCTTGTATTTCCTACTACTGTTCTAATGAAATTTAATAAATGTAGAATCTCCAAAATGTAATTTTGTTTACCCACATACCACATTAAACGTGGGTGTTAAAACCTGCTATACGACTCTAGGAACTCAAAACATCAATTTTCAACTATTGTAATGTAGTGATTTGGTTTCTTTTCTTTTTTCCAAGTACTCTGTGCTTGCATTTGAAGGCAGAATAGATAGAGGCACTTAAATTAGTGTTAGGTGATATGAAGTGGAGACATTTAAAGAGTACAGGTGAAACAACTAAAGTAAGTGAATGTGTGCACATGATCAATGCCCTAAACTATACCATTATTCATTTCACTAACAAAAATACTCTTCCCTTCTTAAGCCTTAAACCTGTTACAAAGTTCCTTAAAATGAATAGTAATTGAATGTGTGCACATGATCATTGTCCTAAACTACACAATTATTCATTTTCACTTGCACTAACTTTAAAAATATTCTTCCCTTGTTAAGCCTTAAATCAGTGACAAAGTTCCTTAAAATGAATAAGCTGTTGTAAATCAACATCAGCGACATCAATACGCACTACTTGTCAATTCATAATACTCCCTAGCTCCTCTATAAGTACTGGACTAATGAGCCTTATTTGATTCATAACCAAAACCTCATATCTCCGACTCTCTCTATCTACAAACTTCTGAAATCATGGCATTCCGAGTTTCCTTGTTTTCTTCTGCTCTTCTTTCCCTCCTCCTTATTTTCCTCGTCTCTAACAACCATCATCAACCTGCTTTAGCCGTCCCACCACCACAAAATTTCATATTAGCGATTCAATGGGCTTACACTGTATGCACAAACAGACCTGACTGTCTAGTGTCTATCAACCTTTTTCCGGACAGAGTTTACTGTGCACGGGTTATGGAGTCATCCGGAATCAAATCCATGTGTAGGTCCATATCCTTTTATTTATGAAGTGTTGTTGCAAAATCCTACTCTCTTATATAGGATGAAATGGAATTGGGTAGACGCTGAGTCTACTAATAACGCTTGGCTGTGGAGACATGAGTACAATTTCCATGGAGCATGTACCAAGTTCGGAACAAAGAAGGCTGATACCAAAACTTATTTTCAGAAAGGCATGGACGCTTACGCTACAATACCTCCTCTCGGTAACGTTCTACTTCCACTGTTTAAACACCAACCTGCTGTAGACGAAGCAACTGTCTATAATACACTTAGATCATGGTTTAACAAAGACTACGCGATGATTTGCAACAATAATGGCCAACTGGAGGAACTGCGAATTTATTTTAAATACCAAGATGGAGGTGCTAATCCTGGTTGGACTTTTGAAGATATCCCACCAGAACATATGAAAAGGTGCTCTGGAAGTATTACTCTTCCTGTTTCGTGATTCCGTGGTTGTAAGCATTATCTATTGATATGCGAAATATGAACTATTTCTATTTCTGATATTACTCGTTGTTAAAGTTCGTTGATCTTGATATGGATAATTGTGTTTAATGGATAAATGTTTATTTGACAACATCTCATCTCAATTTCATCATAAAATTTGCCCCAAATTTAAAGATCCACTTTATATTTTCTGAAACCCTCTTTTAGTGTTCCTTCAAGTAACAAATTATCAGACCCCAATTTAAGATAGAATTGCATCATCAAGCAGAGATGAGGATTTAGTTGTCCTAGTAGGAATTGAAACCAGTTGTGATGATATTGCTGCCGTAGGTGTAATTCAGTACTCATTTTCTGTACATGGCTTTAATCTAGTGGTTAGCTAGGTTCCAACTTCCAAGTGATGGACAAATTCTAAGTCAAGTTGCATCTACTCGGGTATTTTGTTGACTTTTCTTTGGAGTATAAATACTGTTCTGTTCCTAATTTGTTGTTGCAAACACTGAATTTGTCATTGTCAAGGCAGATTTACTTTTCTTTGTTATCTGAGGAGTATAACAATTTGGAGGTTTTTTATGTACCTGGCAATGTAGATCCCTCCTAGAACGTAATGCCCAGAACTTTTTCTTTCAGAGACTAAAGAGTAAACTGCAGATTATTCTAGCTATTATCTCTTCATTACAGGCTCTGGTGTTCAAGGAGTATAAAGATTGCACCTTCAGTCAGGTTATGAATAATATATTTCAACCCTGCCTGAGCTATTCTCTTCGTTTCAGTACTTGATGTCTGTTGTATCTTGTTTTAGATACCAGTAGAGTCTTGTGCTACTTATCAGTTGAGTCTTGTATCTCGGCATATACTTCTCCTTTCTTCCTTGTATATTCTTGTATCCCTTATTTTTAACCAATGGATTTCTTCTTTGCCAATCAAAGAAAAATCCCGACACAACATCGGAGTTTTCTCTTTTCCTCTGCATCATGTAAGATTTCTCCTTCTTTGAATACGAACTTGGCCCACATATTTCGCCTACGCGAGATAAAACTGTACAGACAGCACGCAATTCCTTCTCTCTTTTCTACTACTTCTTCAACTGCATTTCCCTCCTTTTATCTTAAGACAAAATTCAATCAATGGCACAAGAGTTTGAGATTCACAAGTGCAGAACAGCCACAACACATTCCTTGCAACCAACAAAAGATTAATGATTATCTCAACAAGCTCAAATAGCACGAAACACAGCTTGGTGCAGTTCACTAACTAATAACAAAACATAATTCAAAAGCTTACTTCTAATACAAATGGTTCAAAAGTCCAGCTTGAAACTTCCCTGAACTTTTCTGATTAATAGACTGATAAGATAATTCAAAACAACAGATTTTAATCAATTAAACTAGTAAACAAAACAATCAAATGACCAGCTTCTCTTTGCAATTCACAACTGACGATGTTTTGCATCAAACACAAGCAAGCGACTCACTGTAATGATGAATAAAACCCCATAATCCCCCAATTCGAGCTGCGGTAGGGACATTAATCTCAGTAAAAGTATGGATTTCTGTGATGCTCAGATCTTTAAGATTGTAAGATATGACCCTTGTACCATCTACGAGCACCACCAGCTTTGACAATGATTCTTCTTCATCTTCCACTAGGAGCAATACCATTCTAAAAAGCAGAAGAGTCTTACTGTCAGATGCATGAGAATCGAACCCTGGATATGCATTTATAAATCTTTCTATGTCGAGCTTGTACATTAGTTTCCACCCTGAATAATCAGTCACCATCTTCAAAACATTGTAATTAGTATAACATGATGCAAGAACCTCAATAAGATACAAATGACCCCCGCATTCCCCGAAATACACAGCATTCGACTTATCATCATCAGGCGTAGTTGGAAACGGAAATGGCTTTACTACTTCTTTTGCAATATCAAAATACAAGGACGATTCCTGCATTATATTATGCTCGGTTGCAATCCAGTGCAAACAACCATTCCAGTAGACACCGGACCTCGGAAAGCTACTAGGAAGCGCATATAAAGGACTTACAGATGAAGAGATGACCTTCCTCCAGGAATTCGTCTTAGAGGAGTAAATTTCGATATAATAATTGCGAAGGAATTCATCATCACCAGATACCAAGAGCCAACCTTTCTCAACATCATTCCAAATGCAGATAACTTGATACTGATCTGGTGACTCAATTGTATCAAAAGCTAAGCTGATACTACAAACCTTGAAACAACAATCATCCCCAGTTACATCTCTAAAAGGGGACGGAGGAAGAATTTTGTACTGTCTTGTGGTTGGATTATAAATGTAGGTCTGTGTTGTATAAATTCGAGGTTTATCCTCACCTCTGTAAACTTCAATCTCCTTAATGCAACATAAAAGACCATTACAAGACTGCACGATTCGGACACCCTTTTCAATGATGTGGACACCATTTTCAAATTTAACAACTTGCTTAGAATTTGCAAAATTCATAGTTTTAAAGAGGGAAGCACGGCCACCCTCAGCAACAACAGCAGGATTAGTGCCAAATATCACCTCCTCTTCAATTCTACTTCCATCAAGAAGGATAAAATCATATAGACTTTCAAAATTGGGGTTCAGTTTTTCAAAGAATATGCCATGGATTTTAGGGTTGCGGTTACGACTTATATGCTTAATAACGAAGCCTCGATCAGTAATGAGATGCAACCATTGTTTTGACACAGATTTGAATATAAGCAATGATTTTACAGGCAAACATAATAAAATTTCTGTAATCAAATCAATATCATTACCTACTTGTATAACAGAAGAAATGGTTGCTGCTGTTGATGACGATGATGATAATGATAAATTGTCAATTGCAGCAACATAATTTTCCTGATGGTCACCAATTGAATCATCATCAGACGAAGAAACTGTAGAATTCATTTTCTTAGTGGTCGCAGGAGTAAAGGAAAACGCAAAAAATCAGAATCTTCTCTTTTGTAGGAAAGAAATTGCTTTCAGTTTCACCCTTTGTTACTGGGCCCGGTTATTTCTTCTTAAAGCCCAATAATACAAAACCCAATTTCTACTTGTCCATGCATTTTTCTCTCTGAAATTTAGTAATACAGTCTCTGATTCTCTGACTCTTGTCTTCATCATTTTCCTGCCTTAATATCTATCTTACTGAAACCACCGTTGCCATACAGTTCAAGAATAATTAGAACACAATTGAAGCCACAAACTCAAAAACCCAATTCCTATTTACTGCCTCTTTTAGTGATTCTTCAAATCACAAATTATCAAAACCCCAGTTCAGAAATATTTCATCATCAAGCAGAGATGATGATTTAGTTGTTCTAGGAATTGAAACCAGTGGTGATGATACTGCTGCTGACTTTGTAAGTCTTAATTCAGTACTTATTTGTTTTCTTTAACTGTATTCTAATTTTATTTTCAGAAGAAAGTTTTAATTTTTATTAAAATGGTGTAATTTTCGTTAGGTTGGAAGTGATGGGAGAATTCTAAGTCAAGTTATGTCTTCTCACTTCTCAGGTATTTTATAGTCCGTTTTGTTGTTCTCAGAGTATCAAGATTGTTCCTTTGTAGTTTGTAAATAAATTTCTAAAGAGTGAATTTTGTCATTGTTAAAGGCAGATTTACTTGAACAATTTGAAGGTGTATCTCTAAGGATGCCAAGGAACAAGACTAGAAAGTTACTGATCAGGTTTGACACGGAAAAAACAGTAGAATCCTTTTGATATAATGAGTCGCCAGTTGCACGCGATCATTATATGGCGCTCATCAGACGCCCTAAGTCCTTGGGCTAGTGCATTCTTTGGTGTGAAGGCCACAATCTAAGGTTTATAAGGCACCACATCCCCATTCACGACCCTGACATTTTCGATATGTTCTTTTTTCATTTTCTTTAATGTCTTTTTCATTGGTGTTTTTGTTGTGCATTTAGACAGCGTTCCATTTTCTTTCTTAATGCCAGCTGGTTCAAAGGGCACTTGATGAAGCAAAAGGCAGATCTTTCTGCAGTTGCAGTTACTACTGGACCGGGTTTAAGCCTTTGCTTACGAGGTGGGCTGGTTGATATGACTGTAGCTGTGTATTAATATTCGCTTGCTTAATATAATGTGGGTAACTATGCTTGAGTCTAAAGGTTAGTCTTATTACTTTGCAAAACATAGATATTTTGAATTTGAAAGAATAATATCTGATTATCTCCAATGTGTTAGTCGGCGTGCAGAAAAGTGACAAAAGCCAACTCTTTCATTTGGATAGGAAGAATTTCTTATGTGACTGGTACTATTGGATCAGGTGATCGGAACTTTGTTGAGCGAACAGGAACTTCAGCTTCTTCAGTTTCAAATGACGTAGATCGAAAAGCTGCTTGTGCCTCTATCCCAATTAATAAAGTGTGTGAATCTACGGGTTTAGCAGATTCTGCTCGCTGAACCGCTTGGATGCCCAGTTTACCTATTATTGGTGTTAATCACATGGAAGCTCATGCCTTAGTTGCCAGGTATAATTCAACCTGAGCCCCATTCTAGCTAAATAAATTAAGACTAGTTCTATGGAGTTTGAGGTGGGTTAAACACTCCGCTGTTTGGTTTTTACTGTTACAAATACGTTATACCTAACGTTGGTGTATGGTTCATTTGGGTTTCGACTGATTACATTAGAAATGGACTATGTACTAATGCATTAGGAAGGTTCAAGTCACACATACTCATGTTTTTCAACTTATACAAGTCAAAAAGCTACATCTGAATGCTGTCGGAACACCCTCTAACTAGGTG
This sequence comes from Papaver armeniacum, assembly GCA_023531295.1. NCBI lineage: Eukaryota > Viridiplantae > Streptophyta > Magnoliopsida > Ranunculales > Papaveraceae > Papaver > Papaver armeniacum. The sequence goes on from JAJJWW010015231.1 coordinate 286,134, forward strand.
ACTATGCTCTACATTACCAATGTGTCAAAATCTGCTCTCACTGTGCTGTATCTAGTGCTAGTTTATAACTATGCATGTGTTTACACATTTTCTAGTCTGGTAATATATCACAAAAGTGTCCATAAACTGCATAAAACTTGGGTTTGAGACTGCAACTTTTTTTTCGTCTAATCTTGAAACATCAGGCGGGAATCTGTAACTTCCCTCTTATTCTTTTGGACTTGACAATAACACGCTGCTAACTACAAGGGTATGACCCTCTTTACTATGATCCTATAACAGCATACATGTAATAACCTATTGCATTGTTAAGTGAGTTCATGTTATGTTTGCTTCAAAACAAATTTACATTCTTGTTTACCGATGAAATTGTGAAATTGCATTTGAATTAGGGTGGCTGAGAAAGAGTTGCAGTTTCCCTTTTTAACGCTTCTAATTTCAGGTAAAAAATTTGATGTTCAACTGTGTCTTAAACAAAGAGTGATAAAGAAGATTTTCACAATCTGGTGCATCATTTGTGTGTCCACGTGGATGTGAAACTTCACACGCTCGAAGAGGGTGGACAAAATTGTGTCCATTCCTACATCATTTAATACGTCGAACCCCAATCCGTAAGGATCATTGTCATCTGGATCACATGTGGATTCTGGTGAGCACCTTAATGTAACACATTTTTCGAACTCGTTTCCAGTTCAGAACTTTCAAGTATTTCCAGCTTCGGATTTCGATTGCATTTCAGTTTTCATCATTGTCCACACTCTTGCACCCAACCTGATTCGGGTTCTTTTTCCTCTTATTTTCGATATATCAGTTCCATCTAGGGAAAAAAGTAATTTAGGGAAATTTTAATTTTGTACCCGCAATGAGATGCGTTATATGTCCTATGTCTTGCATGTTTTTTGTGCTCGGGTCACATTATTAATTCTTACAGAGTTTGATAGAAACCTGCAACGCTCCATACAAATACTGATTGTGGTCCTTCATCCATATAGTCGCCTTTCACCGTCACTCTAGCTGTGACCGCTGTTTTATTTTGTACCCGTGATCATCCTTACTACCTCACCATCTGAGAGCATTTCCTATGGGTAGTCTCCATTTGGAGACTAACTCGCCCATAAGAAGGACCCTCGCTCATATGAACGAGTGTACCCACTATAGGCAAAAAAAAAAACAAGAACACTTTGAGAAAAAAAATTTGAAGCGAAACAGGGGACAGTCCACCCTTAATAAAAAAAAGTTTCAAAATTTAACAATAAATTAATAATGGGAGGGAAAAATTAACATTCAAAAAAGTGAATTTAAACATTCACGGGGGACAGTCCCCGTGAGACGGTGAAAAACGTTATTGACGGGGGACTGTCCCCGTCCAACCCAAATTTTCTTCTACTAACGGGACACTGTCTCCCGTTTGTTGTTTTTATCTTGACGGGGATAGTCCCCATCTAGTGTTACACTCCCAACCACTCGTTCAAATGAACGTGTTTGGCTGAAAAAGGGGCTAAACACTACCCATAAAAGACTCTATTTTGGTCTAACTGATAGTGCACTCCTTCGTTTGAAAGAGTGACACAACCCATAGGATTTGCTCCGACAGAAGAGATCCCTGGCTAAAGGAATCAATCGCAACCCTAGTAACTTCCGATGTACACTATACCATTCCCCTAGTGGTCTGCAACTTCAAGAAAGCACTGAAACAATTGCTACACACAATGCGAGCATAATAAAAATACACATAGCGGGAATTGCAAGTCCGCAAAACACGGTTTTACCTTCCCGTTGCTGCATCAGTGCTTTCTTTCCTTACATTTTTATGGATCAAGAAAGATATTGCTCTTCCCACGCCGTCACCCCGACCGAAAATGTTGAAATACGAACCAATCATCGTACAATGTGTGTTTATTCTAATACTGCTCTTGAAAAGTGCGGATTAATAAAATAAAATGAACATTTTCTTTTGTTAAAAGTTTTCAAAGTTTCCCCGAGAAAATATGAAACAGCCTCGAGTCAAAAGTGTCGATTTAAAAAAAAAAAAAAAAAAAAAAAAAAAAAAAAAAAAAAAAAAAAAAAGTGGGTTACTGTGTGTGGTCGAGGCCCTTAACCTATGGTTGATAACAAAACCCACAATTTTCTTGTTTTCAAGAACCATGTGTGCCTGCATTTGATGGTAGTGTTTGGCAATAAGAATCAGTATGGTTTTCAGAAATCAGAAGCAAAGTACTTATGTTTCTTGAAATTATTCTCAAATTTAAACTCATATTTGATTTTTTTCGATATAATTTTATTAAGTGATATCCAAACACCCTCCTAAAGCAGAAGAATGTTTGATGTCAAATAACATGAAGATGTCTGAAATCAGCCGATGCTATTACTATCCAAAGTTCCTTCTTTTTCTGTTGAAGCATATTGACTAAATGACAGTGTACCATACAAGTCAAATTTGAAACATTGTTAGTTCAAGATAAGCACTTATGATTTAAAAATGCAAGACATTGGTTAGAAAGTCTCGAGACTCATCAAGACTCTCCAAGTCTTCAATTACCTCTAAAATGGGTCATGGTAGGGATGCTCTGAAAATAACCTACTTTTGGCCTGACAGTGTGGTTCAATCCTTCTTCAATGGGCTATATTTTTGTTGCTTCACCTTTTAAAAGGCATAAATCCACTTATTCTTGGCGAGTTTGGTAAGAACCCCTTTTTAGCAGAAGGTCAACATATGAATGTGAACGGCTTTTGCACCAATTTTTTTTTCAGGGAGCTATTTGGAAGCGTTAGCAACCAGAATCAGATAAGGGGAAATCTTGGGGGTTTATTTCAAGCATAGATTCGGAGCAAATATTTTGCCATAAATTACTAGTCAAGAGAGTCTGCTGCCTCTGCAGGTTCGCTGCTTTCAATGTAAAATTGCTGCAGGAGTGAGCAGGATACATAGTACAGGCGCTTCAAATTCAAATCACCCGTACGGCCTGAATTAAGTATTGCGAGTAAATTTTTTCATCTGCAGGTTTTCTGCCTGCACATATAAATGTGGAAGCCACTGTAGCCGGAACCTCATTAGGATAAGTTTCTGGCAAAAATTATCCCAGTTAGAAAAAGGAAAGAACTACCATAAGATCAAGGAGCATCATAAGCCAAGTTCGAAGTGGAGGTTTCCTTAGTTGGCCACTGATTCCACTTGTTCTGCTGCAACATTGCCCATGAAGGCGTGATTTATGTTGCTAAGTGTTTTTGTCATAAACAGGCTCTAATGTGGCACCTGCTTGAATGGGGTGGCACGTAATAGGCCTCCAATTTCTCGCTAAAATAGTCTCTGTAGTGAGAACTTTTAACTTAAAACTGCTGCAAAATACATAGTACAAGTCGGGCCAACTTTAATCGCTCGCTCGTACTGCCAGTATTGAGTAAAGTTTTTCATCTGCAGGTTTACCCCCTATAAATGTAGCTCAACTCAGCAGAACAATACCACTTATTAAAATGCATCAAGAGATGGGTAATGGCAAAAACGTCTTACTCCAATTTTTTTAATTTCCTTAATTTACTTAACAAAGAGTCCAAACATATAGCAAAAAAAAAAAATAACATCCATCAAGCACAACATAAACTATTACATCAGAATCGAACAAAACATTCGATTAAAAAAAAGCACAAAACGCAGGACATTTTATAATTTGAAATAAAGATTCATCACATCACTGATCAAGTGCATTAGGACCAGAACAATACTTCAAGTAAGGATTCCAAACCCATTGCACTAAAAACCTCCGTCTGATTCCATTCATATTAAACGTAGCACCATCATGACCCTTCAACATTTGCCCGGTATAAGACCCACCACCACCTGTCCCATAAATCCCTTCACACAAATCAGCAATCTCAGTAGGAAAACTAGGATCAGGCCCTGCATACCAAGCATTCACCAATGGGTTTGTGGCCAATTCAGCAATCTCATGAGCAATCACACTTATCATACCATCAATCCCAATATCACCATTTGGTGATTTCAAAGGTTTCAAATTTGGTATATATTCAGGCACGGCAAACGGATACGCACAAGTACCGGCACATAACTTTTCGGAATTCCCAACCCAAGCATAGGGTAATGTATACCCAACTATCGACGGAAATGTAAAGTAATGAAATCCACATACTTGACCACAGAAATCTTCTACGTGTACATCATCTGCCGTTAAGAGTAAGTATAACCCACTTTTCGGATTAATCGGAAGTGGTTTCGTACGTACACTCACCGCACTTTTGATTACCGATTGTATTGAAAGACGTGTAAGCGACCGGCCGTGGGAGTAAAACCGGTCATTCTTTTCTTCCCCGAGATGTACCGCTCTTGAGATATTTGCACCGGTTTGATCAGTGTAGAGCTGAACTGTTTTCCACCATCCAGATACCGATGGATGTTTGGAATCATCGGCTGAGATTGAATTTATGAACTCTCGAATGATTTTCTTTTGTGAGTTTTTCCATGTTCCATACCAGATTGGATGAACTGTGATTGTTGATGTTAGAACTGGACCCATATGGTATTTCAAGTGTACAAACTCTGATGAACCTTCATATTTCTTTGAACTCCCAAAATCAAGATCTTTACCATTACCACTGATTTGTTTTACATGATGAGGCCATGGAGTTGAACTGAGGACTGGTTTTGTGAAGATTGTGAGAAGAAAAACGAGAGAGAAAATGAAGAGAGTAAACAGAAGATGATGAACACTACCACTCTCTTTCATTTCCTCTCTGAGTGAACTGAACTTGTGGGGGGTGGTCTGTGTTTGTTTTGTTGTGTTTGAATGGTATTGAGAGTGTTTAAATATAGAGGAAGGAAAGAGAGGTTATGATTGGGTGTTGTAGAGTTTAAAATGATTATCTTGCAATTGAACTGAGAGAAAACAGGATAACCATTGATTTTAAAGAGTAATGGAGGACAGTGAGATTCTTTATGTCTTAGCTGTAAGTGGGGGCCAGAGGAAAATAGACACTTTTCTAGTTCTTGTTTTATTTAGTTTTAGACTGTTTAAGTGCAGTTTTTTCTTCTTTTGCTTCTTTAAATCTATGTTCTCTGAAGGCGGGAAATGTTTGTATGTATGGGAAATGTTGATTTTTGGGGATGGATTAAATTTTGTTTAATATGAAAATCAAGACTTTATTGGGTTTTGAAATTGGTTTTCCCTTTGATCGGCTATCTTTTCTTGTCAATGTGGGTCATATTTAATGTGTCTTCTAGCATAAGATATATAGGGGAGTAGCTAGTTCAAGTAATGGTGTTGCTAGGGTGATGAGCATTCAGATAGTAGACAAGACTGTAGAGAATTATGGGTATGTTTACTGTAACAAACAGTCTTTGTTGCTTGTCATGCTTTATGCTTTTTCATATCCAGTTGTTGATGTTTGAAACCGAATCTGTTTTTTTTTTTTTTTTTGAGAAGCGGAAACATTCATTCAATTAAATAACCAAGTTGTTAAGATTACAAGATGTTTCGGAAACAGAAATGGAAGATATTTCATTAGACTGTTCAATTAACAAAGATCGCCTAATCACTTCTGGAATTTGCACCCATGTTTGTTGAGAAAAGCTAGACAGCCTAGCCTCCTTTTCATGAGAAGATCCATTGAATTGTTGCCAGTTCGAGGAATGAACTGGAAGCCCAAAAAATTTGTAACCTCTGCCATCATTCTTTTTACCTCTTCTAATAACCTTTGAACCTGCCAAGAGATTGAAGTTTCCTTTCCATTCAAATAATCCATCACCTTTTTACAGTCCCCTTCAAGAAAGAAATTTGATAAAGATCTTTCTCTCGCCCATTTCGCGCCTTAAAAACAGCTAGTGCTTCCGCCTCTTCACCAAGAAGCCTTCTGATGACCTCCTCTCGCTCCTTCAAAACCTGTTGCAGTCCTAAAAATCAACCCATACCCTGCATTAGTAACACTTGATATCCATGACTCATTTTTTGATTTTCTTTTCTGGTTGAGATTGATTAATTTAATATATGTCGTTAACCATTTTAGCATTTCAGGACCTATCAAAAATGCATTAGAGATACAACATTACAGGTGCCTTCCGTTTAGAGTGTAGAATAGAAAACTCACTATGTGCGGTTAAAATATGCGCAGTGGACCTAATTGAAGGAGTTTTACTATGAGTAGTTGTACAAAAACTTTTAACAAAAATGTGGTTTATGGGACAATTGCACCAACTTGTCCTTATTTCGGTTGATACTGAACCCTAATTTGCCATTAATCATTCTCCGACGTTTATTGACTTCCCATTCCTTAAAAAATTAGAAGATAATTATTAATGTAGGTCTTGGACATTAAGCAACTGATGTGTTATTATATTTACAAAACAATTTGAACAATTTGATATGCAATTTTTGAACAAGGTTGCCTTACAAGATAGCGAATAGTCGAATTCGAACACCTCTGGCTTTCTCATCCCCAACTTAAGCAAATAGTCGAATCAGCTTGGGAACAACAACAAGATAGCGAACCTACACTCAACCTCCAACTAAAGCTCATTACAACAGGACAAACTCTCTTTGATTGGAACAAGGAAACCTTTGGTCATCTACCAACAAAGATCAAAAAATCGACAGCCAAGATAAAGAACGCACATCACCAATGTGCATCCCAAACAGGCTCAGATCTAGAACACTGGTTAATTCAAGAAAAACAGCTGAGAATAGAACATGAAGAACTATTACAATGTCATGCAACATACTGGCAACAAAGATCTAGAATTCAATGGCTTCAATCAGGCGATCTCAACACTACCTTTTACCATACTAAAGCTACCATCCACAGAGCTTGCAACAATATACAACAACTACAAGACACACAAAACAACTGGATTAGCAAAAAAGAAGACGTTATTCAAATAATTCTGGATCACTATTCTCAGCAATATACGGCCCCACCGACAAAAATAAATAAAGATCTTTTTGCAAACATCAGTCCAAGGTTGACTCCTAGACAATCAGACCAACTTACGAAGGAAGTAACTATAGAAGAAATCAAGCAAGCACTTTTCTCCATAAATTCTGAAAGTGCTCCGGGTCCGGATGGCTATACAAGTAAGTTTTTTAAAGCTTTCTGGGAAACAACCCACCCTCAATTAATAGCAATGGTTAGAGCTTTCTTTAATAATCTTAATATGCATCCTCTCATGAATCACACAAACATCACACTAATACCTAAAGTAGACCACCCCTCAAAACCTTCACAATACAGACCAATCGGACTCTGTAACGTCACATATAAAATCATCTCAAAAATATTGGTCAACCGAATTAGACCTATTCTCCCTTTTCTAATAAGCCCTTTCCAGAGCGCTTTTATCCCACAAAGATCAATTCACGACAATATAGCGATTGCAGGGGAACTCTTTCATAATATCAGAACCTCAAAACCCACCAAAGACCCAAAAATAGCTCTAAAATTAGACATCCAAAAAGCATATGACAGCCTAGATTGGGGATTCATCAAAACTTCTTTTACAAAAATTGGATTCCCATCGGCCTTTATAGACTACATTATGCTATGCGTCACGACAGTTACTTACTCCATCAAAATAAATGGTACACCACATGGATACATAACACCAAGTAGAGGTATTAGACAAGGAGACCCACTTTCGTCCTATATCTTTATCATATGTGCTGAAATCCTATCTACAAACCTGGGAAACCTTCAAAACAAAAAATTAGTTCCAGGACTTAACATATCACAAAAAGCACCTCCCATAATTCATTTAATGTATGCGGATGATCTTCTAATCACGTATAAAGCTTCAGATCAGAGCAACCAACACCTTAAAAACATACTACAAGCATATAGTTCTTCTGCAGGGCAAGTAATTAATACTTCCAAATCAGTAATCATCCATCACCCTAATCTAAACCCAATCAAAATAAATGATCTTCAACAATTCTTTAATATGCCAACTTCTTCAAAACCTCCAACCTATCTAGGCATACAGTTTAAACAGGGAAGAGAATCCAATAGAACTTTCGCTCCCCTTCTACAAAGATTAGCCAGAAAAGCAAAAGGATGGATGACAAAATGCTTAACGCCGGCAGGAAGACTCGTTCTCATCAAAACCTCCCTAACCCCAACCTCAAATCACATAATGCAAACACAAAACCTACCCATAAATATACACAAACAAATAGATCGTATAACCAGGAATTTTTTCTGGGGACATGACTCAACAACCAAAAACTCCACCCTATAGGATGGGATAAAGCAACAAAACCAATAACCGAAGGAGGATTAGGAATAAGGAAAAGCGCTGATCATAATAAAGCCCTTCTCATGAAGAGAATTTGGAATTTGCATGAACAACCTAACTTTATATGCGGAAGTCTATTCAGTGCAAAATACTTTAATGAACAACCAATTCTACAAGGAAACATCTCCATTCCTTCATCTTCCAGCCCTCAATGGAGACAACTCGCATCAATTATCCCTACCATAAAAAATTTAATTTTCCATCGTATTGGAAATGGGTTATCAACACCAATAGAAGTTAATTGGATTCCACACTCTCCAAATATAGATCCAACACATTACTACCCAATCCAAATGGTAGCAGATATCATCGACCCAATCTCCCACTCCTGGAATCATGAAAAATTGAACACCTTTCCCAATCAAATATTCCAAAAAATCATCAACATCCACCTTCCACAAAACAATACCCCGGATAAAATTATCTGGCCACACTCAAAATCCGGAAGCTACACCACATCTTCAGGATACAAATGTCTAACCCATGGTCAACCAACCCACACACCTCTACAGCCTACCAAATTCTTATGGACTCTACCATGTCCACCAAAAATTCGGCTTTTCTTGTGGAAAGCCATCAATGAAGGACTACCAACCTTCTCTCTCTTACATCGAATCCATTTGACCAACTCAGACATATGCCCAAGATGCAATACTGACACGGAATTAGCAAACCACATTTTAATTCACTGTCCAACAGCAGCCACTTCCTGGAACAACTTATTCAATCAACTTACAAATTCACCAAACACCAACCATAACCAGACCTTCACAATAACTCCACAAATAACTATATCCCAACTCCTGCAAAAACAAACTTCAACTTCGACAATATCATCCTTCTGTTTTCTATTCTGGACCTTATGGCTATCCAGAAATGATCTAATTTACCAACAAAAACAAACGACGTCAGAAGAAATACTAGCCTGGGCACAAAAACTACAACAAGAATACTCATGGGCACAGCACGCTTCACCACCAATCATACCAGGAGCTACACCAACAGTCAACCACCCAATAACAGATAAAAGAATATCAACAATATCGGTAGGCTGGTCCGTCCCGAATATCGACTGGATTAAAATCAACACGGATGGAGCAGCCAGGGGCCACCCGGGATTTGCAGGGGCGGGATTCGTCTGTAGAAACTCGGATGCACGAACGATAATAGCTATGGCTCAACCTCTAGGAATTACAACTGCATTAATTGCGGAAACTTGGGCCTTACTATTGGCATCAAGAACAGCAACAGAGAGACAATGGCCTAGAATTCTCTTTGAAACAGATTCGGAGAACCTCCTGCGTTTCATTACATCAACTACCACACCACCTTGGCACATAATAGAAATGATAAAAGAAAAAAAAAATAGATTTAGGCAAATCCCGCAAGTTGCTATACAACACAATTACAGGGAAGGAAATCAAGCAGCGGGCGGATTGGCAAATCATGCAGCAGATGGAAGCCAAACATGAAACTATTCAACCAAAATCTGGGACCAGGCAATCCCATCTTTTATCAGCCACATTTTATTTCAAGACTCGGTGGGTACCACATACCCCCGACAAGTTGTAATCTAAGCTTTCTTTAATAAATATATATGCTTCAAAAAAAAAAAAAATTAGCTTCTTTTTTAATATAAGCCTAATTTGTCTAAAGATTAGGTTTTACATATAGGTCTACATCTATGTAATTTTATTAGGATGTGGGTCTCGGACCTCGGTTGTTTAATAATTCAACTATTATCAAGAATCGTCATAAGGTATATATGAACTACACTATTGGAATGTAGAACTATGGACTAAACTTCTTGTTTTTTCTCGTTACATGTCCCGTGGTTGTTTTTCACTTATAATGCGTTTGCATACCAGAAACATAAGTGTTTATGTTTTTGAAGTCATAAGCAAAACAAATTTCTTTCATAAAAATTAGCTTTTCGATTCGTAGAAGTCGTTTTTACTCCAGCTTTGGTATCCAAACGGGACTCAAACAATAACCTAGTCAGTCCGGTCCAGTGACTATCTCATTTCACCGTGCCATGAGCACAATATTTACCAACCACACTTGGAATCAGAAAAGGTTTGATGTTGGGAGCGCAATCGAGGGAGTAAATTCCGGGGCAGCAAATGATTAAAAATTACAACAGTATCCAATTCAACAGCTGAGATTGAAAGTGACACTGGGCCCTACGAAAAGGTACCCACCAAAATTTACTTCTCTCTTTTCCCCACTCCTCTTTGAATCCTCCTCCCAAAACACGAAAGGCGTGACAAAAAAATGGGCCCCACATGAGACGGACCCACCCGATGGTGGGACCCATATAGAGATGATTATGGACCACACAGGAGGATACGGACATTATTTGCTGCTACTTACGTATATTTGTGCTTGTGTCCTTCAAATATAGTTGGTTGATGGAGATATGTTAAAAACTCACACGCGCGCATTGATAATGAAACGTTTGTACCATCAAAACTCGATAGCATTTAAGATACACGATATCTACGCCGTTGATTTCATTGATCGATCAGAACGTCAGAAAACCAGCATTTTTGGTCAGAATTGTGTCGCTGCATGGACTGGTTACTAGAAGAAATCGCACAGCCTTTCCATGCACGCCAATGCGAATACTACTCGTGTTCTTTTGGATCCAGTGGTGTCGTACTCATGATAGTACGGTAGGTAGTCAAAAAGAAGTAGACATTATCTGTGTATGAATGGGACCCATAAGAGGGGAAGAACTATCAACTGTGGACCACTGTGATCAGACTAATTCAGAGTCATCATCGCATCTAAATTTATTGGATAGTAAATTTTAGGAAAATTACTGACAGATTTTCACCAAAGGTAAATTTTCAAATCATAATTATGATGATATAGTAATTATGTTAAGAAGAAATTTTCAAATCAGCTTTTTACCAAAGGTTGCTTTCTTTTTCAAATCATAATTTTTAAGATTATAATTAAAGAGAGTCTATTATTGAAACCCAAATCATTGCTAAGTTCTTAGAAAGTTCTTCTAATTCAATATTATTAGCTACATAATAATTAAATTAATGACATCTTAATTATTCTTTCTTTTGTTTTGGGATAAGATTATCAACTCATCTCTTTTCCTTTATTTTTCCCTACCTATTGAACAACACACCCGAACAAACATTCTAAAGAAAAAAACGAGAATTTGAGTTCCCATGGGGAATCTTGAATTTTTTTTATACCCAAGGAATAAACTTTTATTTAAAACAAAGCACATGAAACTAAACCTGCAAAACATTATTTCTACAAGGAATGATGTGATAATAAACACGCAGATATAGATAATCTTAATACTTGCATATAAGGGCGAAGCTAGGATTTAGAAAATGGGTGGGCAAATTATCAATGTGCCTCCGCCCCTGCTTGCATGCGGTCTGTACTGTAGAACTAGAGTTATAACCGGATAAAACGAAACTGTTTTCCTCGACGCTCATTTCTGTTGATATATCTAGCTAACTTAATTTGCTAAAGAGGGCTATGGAATCGTCAGCTACGGCCTACGGCATAGTACTTGGTACGTAATACGGGTGGTGAAATAAGCTTGTCTACAAAAGAAAACAGCTCATCTCTCGAGAGTAAAGATAAGATATTCGTATACCAAACCTACTTGACTGAATTGAACATCATATAAAAAATAAATATTTGTGAGGCAGGGCAGGGTCATTCCGCACATGTTTCAGGTGCAGTGACCTATATATATACATATAGCTGAAATGGGGACTCTATCGTGGTACTAATAATTTATGTGGTGGGTTCTAAATGTTTGCCCTTCTATTTATTAATGCACCTGATGGGGCTTGCGAGAGAATATCATATTCACCGGATGGCCTAGGGTGTTTGTCCTATAAGGGGAGTTCTACATTAATACATGGACCATGGGAAACACTTATTCATTGGAAAAGTCATTTCAAAATTTCAAAATTTTTGAAATCTATCCCAAAGTATCTGCTTTCAGAGCAAAACCTATGGGGAAGAAGACACTACTTCCAAATAAAGTAGTGTCCACAAAAAATAAAAATTGCTCCCACGAGTGGAAGAGCACCCATTCGTTCCAAAGTCGTTCCCATACTGCTGGCAGATGAAGTTGTACGTAAAAGTTTTCACTAAGCGGCAATTTTTATGCCGTTTAAGGAGAAAATAGGTGTGGGCGTCACATTCCAATTGAGGCGCGTCACCTAATAGGACAAAAACGGATCATCCGTAAATAATTTCAAAAACTCCTTATCTAAAATAATTTTATAATGACTAAACAACCCTTGTTTAGTTAATGTTAATTTTATTTAATTAGCTAACTAATGATTAGAAGACTATTATTGGGGCGTCACATTTCAATAGAGGGGGCGTCACCTAATAGGACAAAAACGGGTCACCCATAAGTAATTTCAAAAACCCCTTATCTAAAATAATTTTATAATGACTAAACAATCCTTATTCAATTAGTGTTGATAATTTGATTAGATTAGCTAATTATATTGATTAATATTAATATAGATTAAATTAGTGATTTTAATTTATAGTTATAGGTTAAAAAATGGGAGGAAGAAAATAGAATATTTTTGCTTTTCAGAAATGTTTACGGTTAGATTTTTCCTTTCGTAACCAACCGTAAGATAAGTTTACGGTTAGAGACAATGAACTCCTAACCGTAACTGAAGAAATATTGGGAAAATAAATTAAGAAAAAAATAAACTACGGTTGGGTAACAAAAAAAAAAACAACCGTAAGTCTTCTCACGGCCAGGTTTGGTTTTATATTACCAACCGTAAATAATTCTCTCATCTCCTACCGTATTTTTGAGAATTTTACTCTTTTCCCAAATCTAGTAAGTATAGTAATTTTTAAAAACAAAGAAAAGAGTTTATTTTTTTGAAAATTCTTAATCAAAGAGCTTTTAGTTTAGTTTGGTAACTAAACTCGGTGAGTTAATGGAAACATAGACTTTCGTGTTTAGATTGAACGTGTATAGTTTATTAGGTAAATCTATGAGGTGATTATCCTTCCTAAAATATCTTAACATATCCAAGAAGTTTAGAGAAACTAACTACTTTCCCTATTTAGCTAGAGAAAACTAAAAAATCTCTACTTATTCTTCCTAAAAAAATCTAAAAAAATCTTCTCGTTATTTTTCCTATATATATGAACGAACTGCCACCATATATATGGTATTTGATGTTGCCTCAACTCCCGTGAACAAAGACATACAAATAAATTACTAGTATAATGCACAGTATTTTTTACGGTTAGAAAAAAAAAAAAGTAACACAATTACGGTGGATTTATTTGAAATCGATCCCAACCGTAAATCCATTTAAAAGCTTATAAAAATACTGTAATTTCTTACGGTTAGGTTTTATGAGAGAGAACCCAACCGTAACAGTTTCAGAAAACAATATTACGGTTAGGAAACTAATAAAATTTAACCGTAAGTAAACATGCAACCCTAATTTTTCTCCTGATTTCAACCAATTTAACCGTAATATCCCACAATTCTAATGTCTAGTTAGTTGGTTGTGGTTATAGAGATTTTTATAAGTTCCTCCAATCGACGATTAATCGAAGACGACGAACATTTAATTAAAAAAAACAAAAGGTAAGAATTCATGGTGGATGAAGGAGGGGAAGTTTACAAGAAGAAGATGAGCAAATTTTTGAATTAAAATTAGGTTTTTATTTTAGTTAAAGGGTATTTTAGACATTTGGTATTGAATCAAAAATACCCCATAACCAATTTTTTGGTCACTAGGAATCCAGGTGAAGCCCCTCTATTGGAATGTGACGCCCCAATAATAGGCTTCAATGATTAAATTAATGAATTTGTTATATACTTGGTGAATTTGGGAGTAAGTTTTTGTGGGAAGAAAAACCAGAGAGAAGAAAAAGAAAAAAAATATTGGAGACTTCTTTTCAAACCTTGCTAAATTGGGGCCTACTGTGATTAATTTGGGCTTAAGACTACAAGACAAAAAAGAATAATTTGAAGTAAAATGGATAACCCCTTATCCAATTATTTTACTAAATGACAAAACTACCCCTGATTGATTAGTGCTAATTTGGGTGATTAAATGATGTTTAATCAAGTTAACCCTGAAATCAACTACCATTAATTCATCGTCAAAACTTGAATAATTTTTTTCCAAAACTCGATCCAGAATCGGTTGATGTTAGTGCAGTTGTAAACCGATTATGGGTTGAGTTTTTTCAAAGAATGATGTAAACCCAGAATCGGGTTTTTTCAATACCAAAATAAACCGATTGTTGTAATCGATGTTTATATATACCCACATAAACCGATTATACCTTACTTTCAGAAACAAGATATTCATTACATAGTTTAGGAAATTAGCGCATTACATATATAGGATAGGATTCAGTATGGGTATTCTAGAATTTGACACATCAAATGTTCGTCAATGAACCTCCGAGCACGTCGGTACAACGTCGTATATTCTTTGTGGTTAATGAACTTAGTTTCCCCATTACGAATTCTCCATAGCCCATTGAAACGTTCCAGCTGAAATTCAGTGAATTCTTAAATGTTAGTATGCGAACTTTTAAAAGTGACATAAGTATAAATATTATCGGATTGCTCACTTTTTCTCTAAGAGGAGCTTGTGGATGATGTTGGTACACCATATTTCTAACTTTAACATACTCTCGCATTTCACTTTTTATGTAGTTGAATCGGAATGCCAAGTCTCTCCATTTGCGGTTATTGGGATTCCCGGTACGCCCGTAAAAGAACTCTTTAACTCTCTTCCAAAACATTGAATAGATTTCATTAGGACGTTCACGGAACGTATTAGCAAACGATTTAACGAGACACAAATCTTCATACGGTTCCCATTCCATTTTCTAGGCTATGTGTGTGATGTGGGAGTGGCTCAAAGAGGTTGTCTTTATATAGATAAAGACTCAACGGCTATTTTTTTCAAATTCAATTCAAACAATCGGGGTTTAGGTATGTCCACATAGTCCGATTGCGTCCTTGCAAAAACATAAAAGTTGTGCCTATCAATAATTGGATTTTAATGTTGCACATGTAATCCGATTCTTGGCAAAAAAAAGTTACAGAAGAACTGCCACTTTTCCTTGCCAAGAATCGGATTATATGTGATGCCAACATAAACCGATTATACAGGTTGTGTTAAATTCAGCCTCTCAGTAATGTGATTTTAATATGTCACTTGTAATCCGATTATTGGCAAAAGAAAGATACAGGAACATTGTCACTTTTCCTCACCAGAATCGGATTACATGGGATGCCCACATAAACCGATTATGAAACTTTGGATTTTTTTGTTTTGTCAGAATCGGACTTTCAAAGTATCCTTATAAACCGATTGTGAAAACTTAAAAACTAGGTGAACACAATTTTCAGAATCGGTCTATATGGTACAACTTCAAAACCCGATTCTGAAATTGTACCCCTTGAGAATTGTCAGAATCGGATTTTATATAGGTACATGTAAACCGATTGTGGCAGATAAAACTTACAGAATCATGCATTTTTTGCACAAAAACATTGTAGTTGGTTCTTTTGTCGCGTCTTAGACAAACACAAACAATTTTCAAAATAAACCAGATTCAGTCATTCATAAACTAGGAATATAACCAAACATAATTCGAAAATAAGTTTAAGACATAAGTTTTGGCACCATAATTATCCATAGTTAAAGACATAAGTTTGAAACCATTTATTCATCAACATCCCCGCCACGACCACGTCCACGACCACTTCCACGACCACGACCACCTCGTCTTCGTTTAGCAGTTGGGGCGCTGCTCGATGCATCTTCAGAATACTTTTTGGGGGGGCTCTCTCTTCCTCTTTTTCTTTGGCTCCTCCTCCTCCACCGGTTCCCCAAATTTTGCATCCGCTTATACATCTTCTTGACTGTTCAATTCATCAATCAGCTTTTCACTGGCCTTAACATTTTTCCCTTGCTTGATTTCTAGCTGTGCTTGGGATATCAAGTGCCCGATTCGTCTTCTCTGTTTCCATTTTAAACAACAAACATTAAACAAATAATGCTAAAATAATTAACAAAACCGTAATTGAGAAATATTACGCACCAGGAATTTGAGAGTTGTATCTTTGTCCTCTATCCGGGGCCTCTCATCTACTCATATCACTCGAGTATGCGAAATATTGAGGTACCACGGCATGTAACCCGGAATTGCCTTATTATCTGTTTTAAATCGACCATCCATAGCATATCTGTTGAACCTTCTGTCATCCCAATATGTACATGACGGTAAAGGGTCGTGAATAATATCAATATCATTATCATATGACTTGGTTTTCTTCACATCGATTTTAAACTTCTTGTGCTCCTGTGGGATTTTTTCTATGTATCCGCATTGTCTTGCGACTCTCGTCGGATTGTACATTACATATCCTCTTGGGTGAAACAAAGGCCCAAAATAATGAGCTTGCTCTTGGCACCTAACCATCTTTCCTTTTCCTTTGGCCAAACCCCCCTTGTAAGGGTCAAAGACAACATCTTTCGTCGTCAAGTTGTCCAACTAGCGTCTCAACTTCAGATAAACCGCATCTTAGTCCTTTTCGTTACTCCTGTAGATGTACATGTCTCCATAAAAGTTACCGTCCCATTTCTTGTTCTCAAAATCCCTTGCAGCAAATATATCCACGCCTGCAGAAAATCCATATTCCCTCCGATTTGGTTCCTGTCAGCCCTGGAAGCCTTTCTCAACTCGTTCAACGAGTGTACAAGGATGGTAGTGCCCAAGAGTATTCGTGGATCTTGTCAAATGGTTTCAACAGCTGAATAAAGTTGGCGCTCACACGGGCACCGGAAATGTCGGGAAAGATAACAGATCCCAGGACGTAGAGGACATACGCATTGGCCGTGGCGAAGATACGTTCCTTGGTCACCTCTTATACCTAAGCACGAAGTTTCTTTGTTCCACGGAAGAGTGCCCTCAACTTCGAGAGATGGAATATCCTCTGCTTATATTTGCCTACTAGCATCTGTGACTTGGTCATATCCTCATCCCATTGGAACACTTCCTTGGTGAACGCGTAAATCTTGTCCCACTCAATCTCTTGCGCGTACGCTTCGTGCTTCACGGCTTTACCATCTATTCTTAGCCCCGTAATGAACTTCGTATCATTTGGAGTTATCGTCATTTCGCCAAACGGAAGATGCCAAGTATCCGTTTCCCCGTAATATCTCTCGGCAAAGGCGGAACAAAGAGGTTTGTCATAACCAAGATCCAAATTCTCGACCGCAGGCAACATCCCCGTAGATTTGACTAGTTGGACTACTTCATCAACTTCTCCAATGGTTGATTCAATTCCTTCCAGTGGCCAATTCTTCAGCATACTCCCTGACGTTCCTGGCTTCATACGACGAACGACATCCCTGTGATCCTATAAAACAAAAAAAAAAACGATGAACAATAATAAAAACACTACACGGATAATAAGTTTTATATTAAATAGCTAGCATAAGGTTTAGGTAGTTACTATGGAATGGCAGACGACCGCGGCCCAACTCTCTTTGTATCCCCATAACACTCGTTCTCCATCACCAGGTAACCCTTTCACATGATCATTAGGGCCGCGAGGAAACATCTTCTCTGGGTCGGGCATGTGGTCCCCTTTCTTCTTCTTTGGACTATCTATCTTACCATCTGTCTTACCTTGTTCTTCAGCGTCTCCTCCTTGGACTTGTTGTTGAACTTCTCCTCCTTAGACTTGTTCTTCAACTTCTCCTATCTCTCCATCATCCTCATCCTCACTTTCTTCTCTATCATCCTCATCCTCACTTTCTTTTCCATCACCTTCCTTGCCACCACTTTCTTTTCCATCACCTTCTTTGCCACCACTTTCTTCTTCATCACCCTCCTTGCCACCAGTTTCTTCTACATTCATCTCCTCCTCATTACTTTCTTCTTCAGCAACTTCTGTATCACCACCTCCTTCTTCAGTAGGTGTATCAAAATCAGATTCTTCTTGTGCTGGTTGCTCCACTTGAGGTGGCGGGTCATTGATGTGGATCACTTTGGATTTACTCCCCGAGCCCCTTCGGTGGGAAGCATTTAAATTTTGACCACCCTCTCGACGAGGTCTCAAACTCTGAGGAGAATCCAAATCATTTTTCCTTTTATATTTCTTTTCGGCTTGACGTTGTTGCTTTCCCTTGTTTGGCATGTAAAATACGGAGATAAGTGATAGGTTGTTGTAAACACCGTGGTATTCATCTATTGTTTATGCTTTCTTTGCGAGTTTTCTTGTAAATTATGTATTTTATGATTGATTTTGAGTTTACTAGGTGCAATGGAGTCATTATGAGCAAAAGAAGGAGAAAAGTGTGCATTGGAGCGGAAAGGAGCAAGGAGAGCGAAAGTGTTCAGTGACGAGTGCTATGCGGAGTCGAATCAACGATAAGGGGCTGCTAGCTTTGGTTCAAAGGAGAGTTAATGGGCTGCCACTGGGTGACCCATATCCATTATCCGGGTGCCTAAATACCGCCCGTACACGCAACCTTATCAATTTGGTCGTGAAGAAGAAAATCATTCTCATCCCCAATTTTTAGTTTGTTGTTTCTGTGAGAGAAGAAGGAGTTAGATTGGAAGAAATTTGAGAGAATTTGGGATCTCAAGAGCTAGGGTTTTAGAATGAATGATGATGTTCATCGATTAAGCTTGAGTTCATGTACTTGTGTTGTGTTGCTCGGGAATTAGAAGTTAGGGTTTGATTGAGAAGTTTCTTTGTCGAATCGAGAGAAGATGTTTCGAGATTAACCGGGATGAGGACTGGTTTATGATTCTAACCGAGAATTGCAGAGATGGGTTGGTTTGAGAGTTATGGGTTCTTGCTTATTTCAAGCTTGCAAGAACTAGAAGAAGGGAATTAGGGTTTCAATTAGGTTTTTGAGTCACAGAAGTTGAAGTTGAGAAATGAACACAGATGGAAGCCGAGAGATGTGATGGGTCTATGAGATTGTGAATTTGAGACAGGAAATTGCAGATGAAGAATGAAGGGGATGAACTTGAACTGGTTCATGAATAAGATGAAGTCTGACTTAAGCCGATGTTGATTTCAAGTTTGGTGTTGCAGTTGGAGGAGAATGGAAGTTGATGCTAGGAAGTTACAAGGAAGCCTGGATTGATGCAGTGCGGAGTTGGCATTGGTGGCGCTAAGCTTGAGCAAATGAGGATGATGCGGACTCAATCACGTGTTTGGAAGCCTAAGCTGGTACTCAAGTAGCAGCTGGAGTTGAAGCAGTTGAGAAAGGAGCTGGAAGTGCTGATGGTGGTTGTCGCAGGAAATAACAGAGTTGAGGAAACAAGGTTGGAGCTGGAAGTAATGTGAGAATGAGAAGATGGGTTTGGCATTGCAGAGATGGTGCTGCTGGATGGATTGAATTAATGGGTTTTGTGTATGTTAGATGGAATAGTTGCCTGGGCTGTGCATTGGATGATGTGGTTGGAATTGGAAGTGTCAGGTGTGGTTGGTATTGCAATGGAATGAATGCAGGAGATGACACTACAGATGGCCAGGTGATGGCAGGGGTTGCAGGTGAATTGTAGGTGGTAACATGGAATTGTGAACTGAATTACAGGGAGAAGGTGATGTTGATTTCAAGGCTGGTGATGTTGTTGCAGCATCTTGAGTTACACGAAGTCTGTGACAGTGGTGGAAGAGAGTATGAAACTCAGGTTGCTATGGATAGGAATGAAATTGATGGAAATATGAGCTGATCATTGTAGTAGTTGGAGTTACAGAAATGAAGTGTTTGAAATGGATGGAGCAATTGAATATGGAGCAAAGAAATTGGATAATGGAACTGAAGGCTTGAGCAGGCATTTGTTGCATTGCAGCTAAGGATACTGGGGCTGATATTTGTGCTGGCATGGGATTGAAGTTGCAGCTGGGAATGGCTTGACTGAGCAGCAATAGAGCTGGTGTTGTTGGTGCTTGAAATGGAGTGTATGAGCAATTGGAAATGAGCTGATGTTGGTACACAAAGAAGCTACAGAATGGTGTTGTGTGTGATGGTGTTGCCAGATGAAGCTCAGATGCAGGAATAGAGATCGAGTTGCCAGGGATTGGAAGTTTTGAAGCGATTGTGGCCTTTGTTTGGAGTTGCTGCTGTAGGAATGGAAGCTACAGCTGAGTGTGGGCTGTTAATTGGATGTTAGAGGGGTGTTGGGTTGATGGAAGATGTCACAGGGCCATCTTGGCCGTGACCTAGCTGGTGAAGCACAAGGATTGTGCAGCACAGCTTTGGCTTGTGCAATGACCTTCTGCCAATGCCATTCAGCTCAGCTGGGTCTGACTGCTGTCTAACTCGCCTGTCTAACTCATGATCCTGACTCGTCTGATGACCCGATTTGACTCAGTGAGCTGACTCGTTGACCCGACCGAGTTGACTGGTGACCGGGCAGACTTTGCCGGTCACTTCTCCGGCCGATTTCCGGCCACAATACCAGTTTTCCGGCGACGCCTTTTTGGATATATTTTCTACACGGGTTTCTCTCTCTTATGGGCTTGGTGGATTTTCATCTAATGGACTTTAAAGACTTGACCTAATTTTAGAAGTTGGAGAAAAGCTATAAAAAGAAAAAGTCTTCTACAACTTGGAGATCTTATTCTATTCTTTTGCCTCTACTTTTGTTCTAGTGTTTAGAAACATGATAGGTTTTCTCTTCCTTCTTGTTATGAACTCTTATGCCATGAGTAACTAAGTTTTTATTATTGGTTGAAGATGTAGTTGGATTTTGCAACCAAGTTATGATTTTTATGAATTAGTTTTCTCTCAATATTATCGTTCACTTTCTACGGGTTATAATAATTGCATGATTGATGTATTGCAATATGATTGAATGTTTGTTTAGTTAAGTCTAGAATTGATTGAACTCACATCCATATCTATAGCTATTTTAGGGTTTTTCATCAAGCGATAACCTTGAAAACGAGTAGCATGATATGATTCTAGGTTGTAGTGATACATCCTTGTAGTCATAGGTAGAAATTGACCTTTGTTCGAATTGTTTGCGCAATGTATTACAATTGCATTGATTAGCTTATTTCTGAAACTTAATGCTCCTAGGAATTGAACTTGATTAGCGCAAGGCGTTAGGTTATTCTTTAGGTAGAATTCACATACGCAGCTCTAATGTGTGTGTGATGAATTAGGAAATTTACGGAGTATTCTTGCAATAAGGTATTCTATGGCTTTTGATGATAGCGAGATGCAATACGAATTCTATTCATACATTCATAAACTTGTTTGCAATTGAAGATGAAACCTTTACCCAATATTTCACATCCTTGATTTGCGTACTTTATTTGCTTTTTGTTTATTTTTATTTACACAATCAGAAAATTCCTCGTGTTACTAATAGGGAACCAAAACAATTTGACAACCTAGTCCTCTCTGTGGGAACGATCCTTTCTTGCCCTTGCTTCATTATATATTTTGAGTAGTAAGAAGGTGTAAATTTATATTTGTGTCGGCTGACAACCGGTCAAATTTTAGCGCCGTTGCCGGGGAGGCAGCGGTTGTTAATTGTTTGGTTTCTTATTTTTGTTTTACTTTTTCTTATTCTTTGGTTTCTAACCGAGTTTTGAGAATCTTGTTTCAGGTACCAATTTCTATGGACGGAGCATATTGGAGCAATCAATACGGCTTTCAACCTCAACAATATGACAATTATCACCCTTACGGGGAGTACAATCAAAATCAATCCTTTGGTTATGATCAATACTCCACGTACCCTTTTAGTTGTTCTCATACATTCCAACCTTCTTATGGTGGGTATGTAAGTGAGCAACCACAAAGAGGGGATGATACTTGTATTCCTATTCATATTTCCTCTAATTTGGTAGATGAAATGCAACAATTTATGGACAAGACATGGAGTCAATTAAGTAGACAACCAAGCGTGGAACCAATTTCATCGATCGAATGTGCTCATAGTATGTTTGGCCCAATTTCGATCGTAGTTATGATTATCCACCCATTCAAAGGGAATATAATTGGCCTAACAATACTAAAGTAAGTAATTCTACTTTTTCTTTGTCGAACGAGCTTTACCAACAAATGGAACACTATTTTCAAAATTTGGATGGATCACTCCAAGAGCTTCAAAACGGTGTTTCCACTTTAAGACAAGGCATTGAAGAATACAAAGAGGAAATGAATAATTATGTTGAAAAAGGCGAACCTTTGGGGACTTTTGTTGATATTTGTGTAGTTAACTCAACTCTTGATCGTAATAATGATCATTCACCTATTCAAAAGGATGAGTTCGAGATTAGCAACACTAAATTCAGCGACGAACAAGATTATGTTGACTATGATAGTGATGATTATTATGAAAATACATCGCCTAAACTAATTTATGGTGACATCCCCGAGGAGTGTACAATGGAGTCTTTTTGCGATCAAGGTGAAGACGAAGAGGAATATGTCGACACTTGTGTAGATTACTCAAGCATTGATCTTTATAACGATCAAGGACCTATTCAAAAGGTAGAGCTTGAGGATGACGCAAGGAGTGTTCTAAAGGAATTCCTTATGGACAATATTGCATCCGCAAAAGAGTATGTGCCTTACAACAAGGAGGAATATGTTGAGAATGAGACCGTTATGACCAATATTGTGGAAGACCCAATTGAGCTTGCAAAGGATTGTAATGATGATGTTTATGTCGAGACTTTGGTTACGGCAGAAACGGACGAAGAATGGTTGCAAGGTTTGATAGAGGACCATGATATACATGAGGTGAATTATTCACTTGAGTTTTTCAAGGATGAAGAGGATTCCGTGATACAAGAGATTGTGCAAGGTTTGTCTAACTCGTTGCCTATTGTTTCTTCTCCTTTACCTCTTATTGGTTTGAATGTATGTGCTTCGAGAATATTGTTGAATGACTTTGTTTCTCGATTTCCGCCATTAGAGATACTTGATTCTCATACTATGCAGGTTTTGGAACAAGAAACCGTGGAAGTACCCGACTTCTATATTCTTTATACACTTCCAAGTGTGGACAAGAATAAGTGTGGGGGAAGCTTTTGTCGGTTAATAGCTTCATTTCTGTTTTACATTACTAATATTTGTATGAAGCTAGTGTTTGCAAAACAGGTTCTATGGAAGGATCCCCAACTTTTCAGATTGTTGGTATATGGGGAATGAATCTTGCAAGGATATAGTCGGGCTGACGACTTTAAACCAAGCGCTAAATGGGAGGCAACCCATAGGTTTTGTATTTCTTGTCTTGTTTTTTTTTTATCTTTTTCTTGTCTTGTTTTTAGTTTTTTTTCTTGTCGCATATTGTTATATGATTTCCCACCTTGACTTTCTTTGGACGATTCAATTTACATTGAGGACAATGTAAAGTTTAAGTGTGGGGGAGTGGTTAAGCATTTGCGTTGTAAATTTTTCAAATTTTTTCAATTTTTGTGTAAATTAGTGAATAATAAACTCCAACTTGTGGTTAGTTTAGAGTCACATAGTATACATGTCGCTAAGATTACATCGAGAATCTCATAAGAGTGACTGAACTTAGAGATGACATAGAATATGATCGGGTTTCTTAATTGTATGAGAGTTAAAGTTGGATTTAACCATGCCAGTGGCAAATAAGGTGCAGACTGAATTCGGTATTAGAGTAGTGATCCCCTATACTAGAGACTACCCATGTTACATAATGTGAGGCACCAACCTTCAATTCTTTGTAGTTGTCTAAATTTGTGCTTTTAGAGTGTGTGTCACCGTACATAAATTCCGGGCAGAATGGTGAGCTGCCCAACCTCCCACCATAGAAGCACTATTTTGATCTCTTGAGTGCTATTTTTATCAACCATGATGGTGACATCGAATTGCTAACTTACATACCACTTGTAATCTTGTTTGCGATTAGCACCATCCACCTTATCTCTCTCTACACCAACAGGTCCATAGAAACACCATCATCATCAACAAGAGGAGCATCACAAATTCGAAGGAAAGTTGAACACGTTCGAGGTTTACAAGCAACGGTACAGAATTGAGCAGATTTCAGATTCAAGTAAAGCAACAAGATAAGGAGCAGAATTTTTTTTTATAAGTTGAAGACTATTGTACAAGAGTGAAAATTATCAAAGATGAGAGTTCGAGAAGTTTATGATATCAAGACATACAAGTTGTGAAGAATCAAGTGGTAAAGTACTTACACCATGGCCTTTGTACTTACGTTTTTATTTTATCTTATTTGTATTTTATTTTTCTCTTGTTGGAGATTTTCTTTTCCACAGGCTAGGTGTTGTCATTCAGAAAGCGATAGGGGCTCAGCTTGTTGCTAGACTCCCTTCCAATTTCTTACCACTTGATAATGTAATTGACAATTTCATATGATCAATATAAGCCTGCCAATGGCATCTTTTTCCAAAAAAAAAAAAAAAAAAAAAAAAAAGACAACAGAAAATTTTTAGGTTTGTTAATAGTTTTATTATTTTGTTTTATTTTTATTTTGTATTTGTTTTATTTCTTATTTCAAAAAAAAAAAAAATTTATTAAAAAAAAAAAAAAAAAAAACGAAAATTTAAAAAAAAAAAAAAAAAAAAAAAAAAAATCAAATTTTGGGTTTGTATAGTTTGTTTTTAGTTTTGTGTTCTTTCAATAAAGCCAATGGAAAGAAGGAATATCTATAATGAAGTTTCAAGCGACAAGGAATTAGAGGAAAGAATCATATTGTCGAGATTCTACGAAGTTCAAGAGTTATCATCAAGAGTTGAAGACCGAAGACGAAGATGAAGACACCGATAGAAGACCGAAGACGTATCTATGGATGTTGTGAGAGTGGTGCTAGCTGCACGCCGAACGGATACACGGTAAGTAAGCATATTCCCACCTTCGTTAAATTGTTGATTTCCTTTCGAAGAGATCGTCAGAATGGGTTTTCAAAAATTATAAAAGATATGGGTTTTCAAAATACTTCGGAGGGTTTTTACCTTCCTACCATTCAACGTGTCGCAGGATTCTCTCTTCATTCCAACCTGGACACATGTGTGACCCATAAAAAGCTGTTTCTTATTGAGAGAAATTTCATAAAACCCTTTCTTGTGAGGCAGAGTCGAGACTTTTGATCACTCCGAACCCGAATTTCTTTCGATAAGGGATGGTTATTTCTCTCTCAACTTTTAAGAATGAGATTGTGTTCATTTATGTGTCTAACTTCTTATGACTAGTGTGCAGAATCTCTATGTCTTCTTAGCGCGTTGGATACTATCATTATGGAGAACTAGTAAGTTGGAAAATTAGGTTTTGTGGGTATATCTCTAGTAAACCCTCACGAGACTATAACTCGTCCACTAGGGACACCTAGGGGTTTAAAGGCTTGTTATTTATGCTAAAAGTGACCGTAGCCTCGACGACACGGAGTTGTATGTATCTTTTTGAATTGTTTTGTTTGATTTGCTCGAGGACTAGCAAAGTCTAAGTGTGGGGGAATTTGATAGGTGTTGTAAACACCGTGGTATTCATCTATTGTTTATGCTTTCTTTGCGAGTTTACTTGTAAATTATGTATTTTATGATTGATTTTAAGTTTACTAGGTGCAATGGAGTCATTATGAGCAAAAGAAGGAGAAAAGCGTGCATTGGAGCGGAAAGGAGCAAGGAGAGCGAAAGTGTTCAGCGACGAGTGCTATGCGGAGTCGAATCAACGATAAGGGGCTGCTAGCTTTGGTTCAAAGGAGAGTTAATGGGCTGCCACTGGGTGACCCATATCCACTATCCGGGTGCCTAAATACCGGTCGTACACGCAACCTTATCAATTTGGTCGTGAAGAAGAAAATCATTCTCATCCCCAATTTTTAGTTTGTTGTTTCTGTGAGAGAAGAAGGAGTTAGATTGGAAGAAATTTGGGAGAATTTGGGATCTCAAGAGCTAGGGTTTTAGAATGAATGATGATGTTCATCGATTAAGCTTGAGTTCATGTACTTGTGTTGTGTTGCTCGGGAATTAGAAGTTAGGGTTTGATTGAGAAGTTTGCTGTCGAATCGAGAGAAGATGAAGCTGAGATTAACTGGGATGAGACTGGTTTATGATTCTAACCGAGAATTGCAGAGATGGGTTGGTTTGAGAGTGATGGGTTCTTGCTTATTTCAAGCCTGCAAGAACCAGAAGAAGGGAATTAGGGTTTCAATTAGGTTTTTGAGTCACAGAAGTTGAAGTTGAGAAATGAACACAGATTGAAGCCGAGAGATGTGATGGGTCTATGAGATTGTGAATTTGAGACAGGAAATTGCAGATGAAGCATGAAGGGGATGAACTTGAACTGGTTCATGAATAAGATGAAGTACAGCTTAAGCTGATGTTGATTTCAAGGCTGGTGTTGCGGCTGGAGGAGAATGGAAGTTGATGCTAGGAAGTTACAAGGAAGCCTGGATTGATGCAGGTGCAAGTTGGCATTGGTGGCGCTAAGCTTGAGCAAATGAGGATGATGCAGACTCAATACTGTGTTTGGAAGCCTAAGCTGGTACTCAAGTAGCAGCTGGAGTTGAAGCAGTTGAGAAAGGAGCTGGAAGTGCTGATGGTGGTTGTCGCAGGAAATAACAGAGTTGAGGAAACAAGGTTGGAGCTGGAAGTAATGTGAGAATGAGAAGATGGGTTTGGCATTGCAGAGATGGTGCTGCTGGATGGATTGAATTAATGGGTTTTGTGTATGTTAGATGGAATAGTTGCCTGGGTTGTGCATTGGATGATGTGGTTGGAATTGGAAGTGTCAGGTGTGGTTGGTATTGCAATGGAATGAATGCAGGAGATGACACTACAGATGGCCAGGTGATGGCAGGGCTTGCAGGTGGTGTAGGTGGTAACATGGAATTGTGAACTGAATTACAGGGAGAAGGTGATGTTGATTTCAAGGCTGGTGCTGTTGTTGCAGCATCTTGAGTTACATGAAGTCTGTGACAGTGGTGGAAGAGAGTATGAAACTCGGGTTGCTATGGATAGGAATGAAATGGATGGAAATATGAGCTGATCATTGTAGTAGTTGGAGTTACAGAAATGAAGTGTTTGAAATGGATGAAGCAATTGAATCTGGAGCAAAGAAATTGGATAATGGAACTGAAGGCTTGAGCAAGCATTTGTTGCATTGCATCTAAGGATACTGGGGCTGATATTTGTCTTTGGCTCTGGGATTGAAGTTGCAGCTGGAATGGCTTGACCTGAGCAGCAATAGAGCTGGTGTTGTTGGTGCTTGAAATGGAGTGTATGAGCAATTGGAAATGAGCTGATGTTGGTACACAAAGAAGCTACAGAATGGTGCTGTATGTGATGGTGTTGCCAGATGAAGCTCAGATGCAGGAATAGAGATTGAGTTGCCAGGGATTGGAAGTTTTGAAGTGATTGTGGCCTTTGTTTGGAGTTGCTGCTGTAGGAAGGGAAGCTACAGCTGAGTGTGGGCTGTTAATTGGATGTTAGAGGGGTGTTGGGTTGATGGAAGATGTCACAGGGCCATCTTGGCCGTGACCTAGCTGGTGAAGCACAAGGATTGTGCAGCACAGCTTTGGCTTGTGCAATGACCTTCTGCCAATGCCATTCAGCTCAGCTGGGTCTGACTGCTGTCTAACTCGCCTGTCTAACTCATGATCCTGACTCGTCTGATGACCCGATTTGACTCAGTGAGCTGACTCGTTGACCCGACCGAGTTGACCCGTTGACCGGTGACCGTGCGGACTTTGCCGGTCACTGGAATTGATTTTCGGCCACTTCTCCAGCCGATTTCCGGCCACAATACCAGTTTTCCGGTGACGACTTTTTGGACATATTTTCTACACGGGTTTTTCTCTCTTATGGGCTTGGTGGATTTTCATCTAATGGACTTTGAAGACTTGACCTAATTTTAGAAGTTGGAGAAAAGCTATAAAAAGAAAAAGTCTTCTACAACTTGGAGATCTTATTCTATTCTTTTGCCTCTACTTTTGTTCTAGGGTTTAGAAACATGATAGGTTTTCTCTTCCTTCTTGTTATGAACTCTTATGCCATGAGTAACTAAGTTTTTATTATTGGTTGAAGATGTAGTTGGATTTTGCAACCAAGTTATGATTTTTATGAATTAGTTTTCTCTCAATATTATCGTTCACTTTCTACGGGTTATAATAATTGCATGATTGATGTATTGCAATATGATTGAATGTTTGTTTAGTTAAGTCTAGAATTGATTGAACTCACATCCATATCTATAGCTATTTTAGGGTTTTTCATCAAGCGATAACCTTGAATACGAGTAGCATGATATGATTCTAGGTTGTAGTGATACATCCTTGTAGTCATAGGTAGAAATTGACCTTTGTTCGAATTGTTTGCGCAATGTATTACAATTGCATTGATTAGCTTATTTCTGAAACTTAATGCTCCTAGGAATTGAACTTGATTAGCGCAAGGCGTTAGGTTATTCTTTAGGTAGAATTCACATACGCAGCTCTAATGTGTGTGTGATGAATTAGGAAATTTACGGAGTATTCTTGCAATAAGGTATGCTATGGCTTTTGATGATAGCGAGATTAAATACGAATTCTATTCATACATTCATAAACTTGTTTGCAATTGAAGATGAAACCTTTACCCAATATTTCACATCCTTGATTTGCGTACTTTATTTGCTTTTTATTTATTTTTATTTACACAATCAGAAAATTCCCCGTGTTACTTATAGGGAACCGAAACAATTTGACAACCTAGTCCTCTCTGTGGGAACGATCCTTTCTTGCCCTTGCTTCATTATATATTTTGAGTAGTAAGAAAGTGTAAATTTATATTTGTGTCGGCTGACAACCGGTCAATAAGCGACAAACAACAATGGAATTCAATGCGTATTTTTGAATTCAAGGTTTACAATCGGTTTACTCGATATACATATAAAGACCGATTCCTAACATAACACATCCACAATCGGTTTATGTAAGTGTTAATGTAATCCGATTCTAACATGAAAAAGTTACGAAAACATTGGGCATTCTTTCTTACAACAATCGGTTTACTCGATATTGTTATAAAACCCGATTGTAACATTACAATCAACAATCGTATTTTATATATGCAAATAAAATCCGATTATGGCTAAGCAGTGGCTACACAATCGGGCTATGTGGACACATATGTAATCCGATTCTAACGAAAAAAAGTTACAGAAAAACGGTTATCCCTACGGTTACATAATCGGGTTATGTTGGTATTAGCATTGACCGATTATGGCTCAAATTTTTCGAACCAGAAAACACATGCAGCATAATCAGGGTATATGGGCATGAACAACAACCGATTACTAACACAATCGGTTCAAATGTACACTAACATCGTCCGATTCTGGTAAACCCCGAAAATTTTGATTTCAAAATTATCGATTTTTGAGCGACTACATGTTACTTAAACCTAGTTTAGAGGATTTGGTTGATAGAAAAGTACCTGATTCGACCCATTTCCTCCTCTTGTGCGGTCAAAGATGGCTCAACTTCCTCAACCGTTTTCTTGGTTTTGTTTCGAATTGCTTCAACAATTTCGGGATTATCCTCACTAGGAAATTTCCTGTTAGTAGGATGCTTCACTCGTGTTGGTTTCGACGACATTTTATAGAAAAAATGAACGATTAATCATTTTTGGATCGTCGATAATCGACGATGTTTTGGTTTCAAAAGATGAAAAAAGAGGGAAAAGAAGAAAACAAGAATCGGTTTATGAGGAGATGAAAATGAAAATCTGATTTTGTTTTAAATTTTATTATTAAGAGTTAATGGGGTAAATTGGTAGTAATATTTTTTAGGGGGTAAATTGGTAGTTTCAACAAATTTAGACACCCCTTATCATTTCCTATTAGATAGTTGAAGTAATTCATATGCCCAAATTAATCACAGTAGGCCCCAATTTATCCAGGTTTTCAAAACCTAGATTTTGATTTACTCAACCAAAATGAATGAAACCAGTTGTCAATTGGAGGTGGGTGAATCTTTATATGATAGAGAAAACAAGTTTTACATACCTCATGTTGGAAACCCAGAGATGGCTGATTTGTTAGATGGTAGAGAGCTTTTAACACAAAGTGATGGTGAATCTCAACCAATTGAAGAAATAAATTGACAAAGTGAAGAACCAATGGTTGAAAATCAACAGGTATACCTCTAAACTATCTCCCATGAGTTCAATTTCGCTCAAAATTAGCTAAAGTACGTAAAAAAATTCAGATTTTTCGACTTACAGGCCAGATTACGGCAGGGTTATCCCTTCGTTACCAACCGTAACCACTATTTACGGTTAGGTTTGGATGAACTCCAAACCGTAACTGGTATTCAATAAGACTAAACCCAGTCGTAGAATTATTACGGTTGGGGAAATGGCATTCCGAACCCAACCGTAACCCATTATGTGCATGGGTATTTATTGCACTTTTTACGGTTGGGTTTGACATAAAACCAAACCGTAATTAGACTTACGGTTAAGTTTGTTTTTTTATTTTCCAACCGTAAATAATCCTGTGATTTGGAATTTTTTCCTACGGTTGGAAATGCAAATATTACGACTAGGAATACTACCTACGGTTGGGTTCGCGGCTCTTAAAACCTGGACGTAAGTGTAGTTTTCTTTCTTCATTTGGAATAATGTTGTGACATTTTGGTTGATAGATCGTGCTTCCACCTAGCCTAATGCCTGCTCAACTTGATGCAAATAAAATTCTAACCGAAGATTCTTCCCATCACTATTTGAATGACTTGGTAGGTGTTTGCTTTTTTTTGAAACTAATGGAAAGATATGTTGCTCATTCATTTGGACCATATCACTATGTTTTTTTGTCTAACTTTGAGTTTTTGGACCATGTAGACATGGAAAACGAAAGATGAGGCAAAGCAATGGGCTAGAGAACGTGGCAAGTTAATTATGTGTGTTATATTTTGTAATGGATCAACAAACGACCGACACTTTCAAATGGTTTGCGAGTGTAGTGGAGAAAGTAAAAGTCATGCAAAAAAGGGTACCGAATATAAAGGAAAGATGAAGAGGAAGAATACTACTTTCACTAAGAAGACTAAATGCCCGTTCAATCTTCAATTTAAAGTCAACATGCAAAAAATGTGGTTTTTGGAGAAAGTTGTATGCGGTCTTCATAACCACCTAATACCGGAGACTTTGCTAACCCATCCTTATGCGGCGCGGCTTAATGATGAAGAAAAAATGATTGTAAGTTCCATGACCGAAAACCGTATGAAACCCATTGATATACTCGGTCATATAAAGCGCCTAAACCCATTGAATGTTTCTACTTTGCCAACCATCTAAAACGGCAAAGCAAAATTGAAAAATGAGCAATGGGAAAACAGGAATCAAATGCAACAATTAAGGCATTTGGAGTAGAAGTATAATTACTCAGTTTTCCATGATGAAGAAAAGGATAAACAAGTAAAGCATCTCATATTGGCTCATCCCGAGTTTATAAAGTTGGCACGGTGCTCAAATCAAGTACTTCTAATGGATTGCACGTACAAGACCAACAAGTATGAGATGCCGGTGTTGAACATTGTTGGACAAACTTCCACCAACTCTCCTTTTAGTGTCGCATTTTGCTTCTTGGAAGACGAGCTCGAAGAGAGTTATGTGTGGGTACTAGAACAAGTGAAGTTATTCTACGTGGAGGGATATACTCCAAAGGTGATTGTCACCGACAAGGAACAAGCATTGTTGAATGCAATACGAGGGTTTTCACGGATGCTCATTGGTAGGTTAATAAAAAATGCCTACAATTACATTAAACTACAAGTGCACAGTGTCGATATGCAACACAAGGCAAGTACAGGTCTGTAGATGGGGCAAAACGAGTTGCTGGTTTTTACAGAATTGAGGAGACAACCGTACGGAGGAAACTCCTTGAACCGAGCAAACTGTCAAACCTCACACAGATGCACTGCAAAAGAGAGTGCTTTGAATTCGAGAGATCAATCTTTAGGACTCCGGCCTAAACCAAGACAATGGCCGTTCCATAGTCAATTCGGTCACAAGAGACGATGAGTTGATCTGTATGAGGGAAGCTGAGAAATGTATGAGATCAATGGTGATCGAAGATTGTAGGTGTGTTGTGTATTCTTCTTGAAGAAATAAGATAAGTTCTGATTGATTGAATTTGCTCTGTTGAGAGTAATTGCTCAGACGTTGAGTTGTTAATCTCTTGTTGTCTGTTTGACGAAAAAAATTGTCTTGTTTTTCAATCATGATTCAGAGACTTATTTATATTGCTAGAATTGTAAACACCTTGATCCCATGAAGTGTGACAGTTGCTGGAGTCAAAGAGTGGGGAAGTGGAAATCGTGTTAAAACTAGTTGCTCATCGTGCGGAGACTTGGTTGATTTTCCATCCACTACATTGCTAACTCCTCCAATTGATTGCACGACTTGCTCACATTCTCATCGTGTGTATGAACACATGTGCCGTAGACCGCCATACAAAAACCCTAGTTAATATCCCCCCATGTGACACGATTGATGTCTCATGATTGTGGAGTCTGCAAGGCAGAAGTGTATTTAGTTAGTCAGTTGCTGACTTTATGTGACGATGAGTCCTTGTATTGCTGAGTCGAACGTGATTTGTAAAAGTTCTAAGACTAATGAATCGAACTATTGAGACAGAGGTATAATTCTCGAGTAAATGTTGATAGTTAAGGTGAGCAAATATTGCTCATTCGATGAATTGTTGAATATTGATAGTGGAACCAATATTTCTAGTCTGAGCAAATATTGCTCATCTGAGAAAATGTTGCTCGTTTGATGAATTATTGGTAACATAACTAAATAAAATATTAATTTAAAATACTGGCAACTGAACCGAGTAGAATTAATTAAAAGGTTGATCACGGGATCAACGTAAAATTATTAGCGTTCGAATCTGGAATTATGAACCTTGGATTCGAAAGCCCTAATTTCGATCAACTGCTGATTAATTAATGATATATTGAAAATCAACCACGGAGTGAAGGAGGGATCGGCTACATGGGATAATGGATCGACCATGTAGCGCCTCGATGCTCGAGTGAGCAAATACCAAAGTCTCTTGAAGACCAGTTGGTGAAAGGATGATTAAATGCTGGTTTAATCATTTATTAAAATAGTGCTCGTCTGAGGCTGAGGTGATGAAACCTAATTATGAAGAGATGAGGGACCAACCAAGGGGTCATCAAACCGGCCCTGGTTGGTCACGGGACCGAATGACGATCGTTTTATGAAATTTGGAAGAGTTTGAACCTAATGTGAACAAATTAGGTCAAATGATGAAAGTATGTGGGACCGGCATCTTGCAAGCCAAAGAGCTAACCTTGGTCGGTCAAGGTAACATGCTCATGCCACCAAAGTGTTCGTGTCTCAGTCCTGAGAATTTTGATATTTTCTGGTGTGCATTTGAGCAATCATTTGAGAAAATATGAAGAAATCAAGGTTTTTGCTCAAACTGAGGAAACTTCATAAGATGAAGGAAATAATAATAATAAAATAAGGAATCATGAAGTGTGGGATCGGCTATGGCCAAGGCATGGTCGTCCAGCCAATAAGCCCGGCCCCATGGCACTTTTCCTAATTTTATATTATTTTCATGATTTTAGGGAAATACCATGAAATAAAGGAGTTTGTTGAAATAAAGGAGTTTTCCTTAAAGTGAAGGAGTTTCTATGAGATGAAGGAAGCCATAATAATTAATAATAATAAAATAAGGGGCATGTGGGACCGGCCACGACTAGAGCATGGTCGGCCGGCTAGGGCCCGGTCCCGCGAGACTTCCCTAATTTTACATTTTTTCCTTGATGCGAAGGAAATATCATGAAACCAAGGAATTTCATGGGATGAAGGAAATAATAATAAAATAATAAGGAATGCAGGGTGTGGGACCGGCCACGACTAGGGCATGACCGGCCGGCTAGTGAGCTCGGTCCCGCGACACCTTTCCTAATTTTTATTATTTCCTTGATACGGAGGAAACACCATGAAACTGAGGAGTTTCCTTAAAATGAAGGATATTTGTTCAAATGAAGGAATTTTCATGAGATCAAGGAAAAATAATAAAATAGAGAATTAGGTGTGAGACTGGCCACGACATGACTGGCCGGCAGATGAGCCTAGTCCCCTAGCGCCTTAGCTAATATTTTTATATTATTATTTTTTTTCTTCCTATTTTGCATAGGTTCATCGTTCCTTCGTATTTTGGAATGATCGTTCATGCATTCAGGTGCTCGTTAGTGCATTATTACTGAGCACACTTGCACCATTTTGGTCGGGGCTTACTTGATTGCGGCTCCGATGCCCACTCGTTGAATATTTATTACTAACCCATGGAATTCTGCTGGGAAGAACCATGAATTGAAGTAACGAAATATTATGAATAATGTAGAATATGTTCCAGGGATTCAGTTAATGAATCTAATGATTTAGAAATAATTAATTGATGGCTCTATACTAGTACGATCGTCTAGGAGCATTAATTATTCAGGAATTGAACGATATGAGCTTGTTGAAGCGTCATATTTCTTTTATATAGTCAGGGAAAACATTGTTACATCCTGAAGACGTTATTGCTCTATACTAGCATACAAGCTGTCTAGGAGCCGTACAATCGTTCGATTCTATATAGAAGTAACTACTGAAATTGCTCAGTATTCACGAGATATGCCGTTGCCTCAGTTGAGAGGCTGCACATCCATATATGCTATGAGATACGGTATTCTCAGTCAGAGGTTCTTGCAGCATGAGCTTTCATGCTTCGATGGGAGACATGAGCCTCAATACTCATTTGATTGCTGGATCAAGAGTATATACAATTATGGTTTTACGATTTTATCCTTCACCGAAAATCCACCATCTACATTAAGTCCCCTGCTTAGTGAGGGACAGTCATGTTCCTCAGTCAGCACTGGATGGTGATTTTCTAGTTACAAACGAAATAAGTAATTGAACTTAGTCGTAAGATAAGATGTTACCGGATTTTTGATTGCGCGAGCAAACCATGGCTTGAATAAAGATCCCAATGGAATGATAGAGCGTCATCTAACGAGCATAAAGTGGTGTAGCACCGCTGATTTGGTGATGGAACCTTGGTCGGTTTAGGATTCACGGGTCCGGGCCCAAAAAAGGAAATCCTTGTGAAATTAGGTTTTGGAAATAAAATTTGACATAAAAGGGATTAATCTTTTTTTTATTTCACCTCCACGACCGACCACCACCTTCATCTTCTTCCTCCCTTCACGTCAGCAGCAGAAGAGAGCAGGAAAAACTCGCCGGAAATCATCGTCGCCGGCCGTCCGATCACCGTCCGGCCAATTTCCGGCCGGCACCGACAGGTACGCAATTTTTATTTTTTTTTTCATAAGTTTCATGAGTTTTTCATGCTAAATTTATATACATGTGCATATATGAGTGTGAGTTTTGTAGAAAACCCTCGTTTTTAGAAAACGTATGTTCGTTCGATCGTTAGTTTAAGAAACTAGTAATAATCCCTGATTTAGGAGAGATTTTTTATATATATAGACCTGTGTCTAGTGATAAAATTTTATTTATGAACTTTCATGGAAACCAAAACTTTATCTTAAAAGGTGTGAGCTTTCACAAAATCGAAATAAATCCCGGACGATTTTAGGAAAAGATTATTTATTTTTATATGAATATTCACGATTTTTTTTTTTATAAAAGTGACATGTTCAAAATTTTATTTATGAATTTTGCTCACATCAAAATAATGAAATTTACCAAAACTTTATCTTATATATATTTTTGAAAATGAGCTTTGAGTAATATTTAAAAGTGAACAATTATTTATGATGAATATTGTTTAGTTTTCATAATTCAATGATTAATGTTTGCATTAAGGAGGTGTTCATGATTTTATGAAAATCTTAGTTTTGCTCGTTTTTTGTAGATTCGAAGAAACGAGCAAGTTTTAAAGTGTTAACTCTTGCATTACAATCACTACTGTTAGTGGAATTTTAAAAAGGTAAGAGTTAAGAATTACCATTTTCGTTGTGAAATTGACATTGGCACATCCATGATTCTGTGTCTCTGGTTCCAGACAATGGTGTCTTCCAGCAGTGATTATTCTAGGTCTTCTGAGGAGGATTCCAGAATCCCTGCGGCTAAAGCACGTGCCAATACGGATCATGCAAAGAATATGATAAATAGCACGTCCCTCGATAAGCTAAAGGCTGCTCGTGACGAGCTCTTGAGAGGAAAGAAAGGGAGGAGATAATTGCTGAGTATCGAGAGAAGAGACGTGGAATTCAACGGAAAACACTAGAAGCCGAGGAGAGACTCTGATCCCGTCCCGATGGTGTATCCTCAGACTCAGATGTTGAAAAAGAGGAACCTGTATGGGAGCCGATGGAATGCAAAAGCAGGCCATATCCACCGCACAGGGAGATTTAGCGGCAGGTTAAGGCTGATCGTCAAGCTGAATGTGACGAAGAAGACTACTGGAATGCAATACATGGTGATCTCGTCGAGGAAGAATTCTCTAGTTCAGACAGTGATTAGAGAAAGAGTCTGAAGAGGATTCTTCAGAGGATGATGATGACGACGAATCGGACGACTCTGACGATTAGTCTTGCTCATAATCTTGTTTGAACATTTGAATGTTTTTTAGTCTTCGTAATAGACATCTCTTTGATTATTTGAACAACTTCACTTCAGAATTAAGATTTTCTTTTTGAATGATAAACCCTTTTATTAATATTGACTCCGATTAAATGAAATGGACCAATGTTCATATGCCAAAATCCATCATGATCCCCTTCGATGATTTCCGTCTTGTGAGAAGTACTAGAATATGCCGTATAGGTTGAGAAGATGTGTGACGTGCACAAAGCCATGTGGCTATTCTCTGACCATGTCCATCTTTGGTCATTGTCAGTCCCTAGTACGATACTTTCCTTTGTGTCTTCAGTATTGATCTTGTTTGAAACTTAGGGTTTCAGTAAAACTCGCAACTGAATTGACTACTCGCAGAAGATAAGTGTCTACCGTATCTAGTATATATCTTCAAGACTTTGAGTCTATCATCTATGTGAATATTTCCTCCATTTCTGAGTTAGTTTCATCATACAGAGGAAATTTTAATCATCATACCTCCGTCGACATGTCAGACGGTAGTTCATCTCCTCATGCATCTCCATTAAAGTGGGGAGCCAAGAAATCCAACCTGGTATGAGGTATCCCTTTTGTTATTTCTTTTGTGTAATCAATGGATGACTAAAGAAATTATTTGTTGCAGATGAACCAGGGTGATCAATGTTCTTTTTCTTCCCCACATAACTCAAGACCTAAACGCACCATCAAGATCCCTGCTCGTTTCAAGTCTGCCTGTGCGGGTGCTGGAACATCTGTGAGTTTTGATGAAGATTTACTTGAATGAATGTTTATTCAAACATCTATTAACTCTGAATGTTGTATTTGCAGGTTGATGTTCATGTTGTCGAGGACGGGAAGAAGAAAAGACAGACAGCAACAGCAATTGATGATGATCATGTTGATGACGATTCGATTAATCTTGTAGATGTTGATGTCGAGGTCCTTGCCCATGAGTATACGACTGCTGGACTTCCTTTTGACATACCTATGGAAAATGTTTGCCCAGATAATCAACTTGTTGGCGGCTTTATCGTGCCTAAGTGTCATGCGCCGTTGTACACCAAAATCTGGAGAAAATATGGACACATTGCCACCACGGAAGTATAGAGGGGTTTCCTTCCAACTCTCTTGACCACGGTTGCTGGCTTGTTGTCTATCATTGATGAGATGGACAAGAAGAACTTGCGGGATGTCAAGAATAAAGAGCTTTACAGATGGAATGATATGATCTCGAACTGTGAGCTCTTGAAGTTCAATGTAGGCTGGCTTCGTCGTCGCATCGAGATTATCAAGATTGATAGGGCTGTCATTGTTCCCAACATGATTTCCTCATCGACTAATATCATGGAGGAAGAGAGAGCACTGGCTTTGGAATCAGTGAGGGTTGACAAAGCAATTGAATATCTAAGGATAATAAATGAAAACTTGCGAACAAAATTGAAGATGATGTCATGTAAGCATTATCTGTTATTGGACGGTGTACTCTAGATGGGCATTTATGATTGTTGTTTTCGAATAGGTTTAGGCTTTTTCTTGAGGTAAAATAATTGATCATGGCATGAAGGAATTTCGTTCATTTATGAAAAATGTTTAATGAACAAAGGAGCATTTTGCACGCTCTTTTGAGGAATATAAATTACATTTTGAAAAATGCTTGAAATGATGAAAAGGCAATTGTTTTCAACGGATCAGGCGTAATATGCTTTGAGTCATTTACCGTTGATTATATTTCCTTTCACTCCTCCATCAATAGCTAAGATCTTGTAATATCCACTGGATACTGCCTTGATGACTACATATGGTCCTTCCCATTTCAGAGAGAACTTGGGAGCAAAATATCTTGTTGAATGTGTTTTGCTGTCTTTAATACCAAATCTCCTACTTGGAATGTTCAGGGTCTTACCATTTTGTTGTAAGCTCTGGAGATCCTTTGTTTGTATGCTTCCACGTAGCCCTCCTCGACTCAAGCATGTCCAGTTCAGCGATTCTTGAGTTGGACACTTCAGCTTCATCCCATTGTACTCCACTGGCTGTTGCAATCATTGCTGAAGGAATTTTGATTTTTGCTGGGAGTATGGCGTCAGATCCATAGACGAGAGAGTATGGTGAAGTTCCGATCGAGCTTCTTGGTGCAGTCTGATAGGCCCATAAAGCCATAGGTAACTGTTCATGCCACGTTCGAAGATTATCATGAATTGTTCGGCTGAGAATTCAGATCAAAGTTTTGTTGGTGCTCTCTGCTTGTCCGTTTCCTTGGGGATAATACGGTGTGGAGAAAACTTGTTTGATGCCGTATTCCTCGAGCAATTATGTCACGTGCTTGTTGGCAAAAGGAGTTCCATTATCGGTGACAATGTGTTTAGGAACACCGAATCTACATATTATGTATTCTTTGATGAAGGGTGCAATCGTGACTCCAGTGGTGCTTCGAAGAGGAATAGCTTCAACCCATTTGGTAAAATACTCAGTTGCAGTGATGATGTATTCATGCTGCTTCGAAGATGCTGGATTGATTTTCCCGATGATATCCAGTCCCCATCTATAGAAAGGACATGGACTATTCACATAATTCAATGGGAGACAAGGAGTGTGGATGAGATTACCATGGACTTGGCATTGATGACACCTCTGAACGTGCGCAGTTGCATCGTCTTCCATGGTCGGCCAATAATATTTCTCATGAATTTGGAGAAATAATTTCCTTTTTCCTTGATGTTCTCCATCGTGCATTTCTTTTAAAATTGTTGGGATTTCATGCTCAGCTAAGCATCTCAGTAAGTTCCCACCAAAGCTTTTGCGGTATAAGATTCCATCAAGAAAGACAAATCTTTTAGCTCTCTAAATGAGTTTGATTGTTTCTTTCTTTTCCAACGGTAATTTATTGTCCCGAAGGTACTTGATGTAAGGTTCCCTCCAGTCCCCAGTGTGATGGGCTGTCAAAGCTTCTAAGTTATGAGGAGGCGTCTGAAAATTAGGACATGATCTTTACAAAATTCTTGATTGAGCCTCCATGGAAGGCCAATAGTATCCCATCCTTTGAAGTTTTCTGTAAAGTGTTAATACCAACGTTTGTCCGCAGATTTCTTCATGTATGCGTTTGAGTTGTTCGTCCGCTTCGTCGTTTCCGAGGCATCGTGATAAAGACCCATCATGATTTTGATAGTATAACGCTCCGTGAAGCAAGAAATAATTCTTTAATTCCTTGAGACTGACTTTCCCTTCTGAAAGAGAACTGATCAATTCATGAATAATAGTCGCTCGCCAATCGTTTGCTTGAATGTCTTCAACTTGGGCAAGCCAGGTAGATGACACAGGACGCCTCTGTACTGTGATTGTTTTCTCTGCTCCTTCGAATTGCAGCTTAGAAGCGAGAGTTGCTAGGCAGTCAGCATGCCTATTGTTAGTTCGTCCAGTATGGATAATCGTTGCATCATCAAAATGAGTTAATATCCGCTGAGCTTCAGTTCTGAATGGGGTGAACGTGATTTCTTTGAGAGAGTATGCTTCATTCATTTGATTGACCAGTAGTTTTGAATCTCCTCTTATCTCAAGGTGTGTTGCTCCTGCTTGCTTGGACAGGGACAAACCTAGTAAGAAAGCTTTATATTCTACTGAATTGTTGGTGCAGTGAAAATCCAACTTGAACGAATGTGAGAAGACTTCGCCAGATGGAGATACTAGCACTACGCTCGCTCCTCCACTGTCGTTGCTAGGGGTAGCGGATCCGTCAAAGTATAAAAGCCACGTCTCTTCTTTGATAACTAAGATCTCTAGAAACTCGCCAGGCACATCTTCATGTAACATTGTTGCATCTTCTCTTGGAAAAGCAGCAAGCAAGTCTGCAACTGCTTGGCCTTTGATTGCTTTAGGAGGTACAAAAGCTATGTCAAATTCTTACATCTGAAGTAGCCACTTTGCTGGTCTCCCTATCAAGGCTGGCTTTGATAGTAAAAACTTTATAGGGTCGGCTTTGGAAACGAGCATGACTCTGTTGGATAGTAAATATTTCTTGAATTTATGGATTGCATGCACCAATGCTAGACATGCTCTTTCGGCTTTTGGGTATCGGAGTTGAGCGTCTCTCATCGTACGGCTGAAGTAGTAGATCATACGTTCGATACCTTCTTCGTCTTCTTGAGCAAGAAGTTCTCCGATAGCAACATCACTGGAAGCTGTGTAAGTATTAGTGGCCGTCCTTGCACCAGAGATTTCATGACAGCAGGTGATAATAGTATCTGTTGTATTTTCTGGAATGCTTCTTGTTGGACGGTTGTCCATGTAAAACTTGCTCCTTTCTTCAGTAGAGGGGTGAACGAAGAAATGAGTTGAGCCAATCCAGTAATGAAGCGTCGAATATAATTCACCTTGCCCATAAAACTCTGGAGTTCTTTCACAGTGCGTGGAGGAGGCATGGTAGTAATAGCTTTCGTCTTGTCTGGATCGACTTTGATTCCTTCTGCAGTGACCAGGAACCCTAGAAACTTTACGGAGGAAACACCAAAAGCACACTTCAGAGGATTCATCTTTAATTTGTATTCTCTGCATCTTTCAAAAACTTGTCTCAGAACTTCAAGGTGGGATGCTCGAGTCTTCGACTTCACCACCACATCATCAACATAGTCTTCCACTTGCTTGTGCACCATGTCGTGGAATATGGCAGTCATGGCTCGTTGATAAGTAGCACCTGTATTCTTTAATCCAAAGGGAATCACAGTGTAGTGAAAATTCCCAATAGGAGTACGGAATGCGGTCTTGTTGGCATCATGCTCGTACATCTTGATATGGTTGTATCCACTGTAACCATCCATGAATGAGAACATACCGTGACCACTGGTTGCATCAACGAGCATATCAATGTTGGGTAAGGGAAAATCATCCTTCGGACAACATTTATTCAGATTCCTGAAATCAACACAACATCTGATTTGACTATTTTTCTTCTTGACATGAACAACGTTTGTCAGCCATGTTGGGTGTTGAATAGGTTTGATGAATCCTGCTGCTAGTAGTTTCTGAATTTTAACTTTGATTTTCTCCTCGACTACGTGTCTGAACTGCCTAGGCGGTTGTTTGACAGCTTTGGAGCCAGGAGTGATGTGCATATGATGAGTGACTAATTTGTCGTCTAGACCAGGCATTTCTTCGTACGTCCAAGCGAAGACATCCTGATACTCTTTCAACAGATTTATCAGTTCCTTCCGTTCCTCTGGTGACAGCGTGGAACTAATTAAAATTGGCCTTGGATCATCCTCCGTCCAGATGTTGATTGTTTCAAGATCATCAGTGGTGAAATCAGTGTCGTCTTGCAATTGTCGTGGAGCATCTTGAATCTCTTCGTCGAGTGATGGTTCGCTCTGACATGATTCTTCGGGGCGGGGAGACTTTTCATCATTTTCCCCTGTTTATTGCTAATCCTTGCGTCGGCGGTAAATGATCCTCCCCTCCGCATCATGACTGGCTATGCAATTAGATTTCGGAGTTGAGACCTGATCCTTACGACGCTTAATCGGTGTACCAGATGACTTGATCGACTTAGCACCTAAGGATGATGGTTTGTCAGCAACTTCTTCAATGGACTTCCAGCTTGGGAGTGGAGTACTGTAAATCTTGTTTGGAGGTTCGGAGATGCTTTTTTGAGATTCAAGGAATTCAGCATCATAGACGGGAGCATAAGGAGATGACGAAGCCGCGATGCGAACAATCTTGTTGTTGAGCAGAGCCTTCATGCATTGATGGTACGTCGAGGGAACCACCTTGTTATCATGGAGCCAGGGGCGTCCGAGTATCATGTGATAATCAGGTTCTTGCTCAATTACGTGAAACTTGACCTTTGATTGGATAGGTCCTACCTTCAGTTCTACATATGTATATCCATATGTATGGCTCTGACTTCCTTAAAAACCCGTCATCAAGATGGGATGACGGACAATTTTGTTATGTGGGATCTTGGCCTCCTTGAGAGTCTTCATAGGAATAATATTTGTAGAAGCACCTGTATCAACGAGAGTTCTCTTCAATTCAGAGTCTTTGATAAAACCGGTTACATATAAGGCTCGATTATGCCCTTCATCTGCCATACGGTCTTCTTCTCCGAATGTGATGTTGTTGATCGAGTGTTCGGACACCATGGATACTTCTTCAACGGCTGGAGACGGTGGAATTAGTTGCACGTCGGATGATATTTGGTTGAGTGCAACAAATGTGTTCGTACGCTGATCTCTGGAGAAGTGTAGGAGTTCACATAAACTCTCGATCAAATGTGTAACTTCCTGATCCACCGGCTTTTCATAAGTGGTAAAGCTGTTGGCTTGAGGGCTAGCGTCAGTGGTGTCAATAGAAGAGCGTTCCACAACTTGGGCTCCTAAGATTCTGGTTAGGTCCACCATGCAGTTGAACAAATTATCGATTGCTCCCTTCAATCGATTTATGTTCCTTTCCAAAATCTCTTGCCTTCGTGCCAGCTCAGTTAATGACGAAATTTCAGGAGTAGTAAAGTAAGGATGACGAATATTACCAGAGTCATTCGGATGAGCCAGAGAAGCGTCACCATTTGAAAGACTTTGACTGGAGTTTTGAGTAACTGAATTGGATCTAAGACTGACCATCTTTGTGAGAATTGAGATTGCAACCGAGAGAAAGATCTCCCACTGTAGTCGCCAATTTGTAGATGGGGCAAAACGAGTTGCTGGTTTTTACGAAATTGAGGAGACGGCCGTGCGGGGGAAAATCCTTGAACCGAGTGAACTGTCAAACCTCACACATATGCACTGCAAAAGGGAGTGCTTTGAATTCGAGAGATCAATCTGTAGGACTCCGGCCTAAACCAAGACAATGGCCGTTCCAGAGTCAATTCGGTCACAAGAGAGGATGGGTCAATCTGTATGAGGGAATCTGAGAAATGTATGAGATCAATGGTGATCGAAGATTGTAGGTGTGTTGTGTATTCTGCGTGAAGAAATAAGATAAGTTCTGATTGACTGAATTTGATCTGTTCAGAGTAATTTCTCAGACGTTGAGTTGTTAATCTCTTGTTGTCTATTTGACGAAAGATTGTCTTATTTTTCAATCATGATTCAGAGACTTATTTATATTGCTAGAATTGTAAACACCTTGATCCCATGAAGTATGACAATTGCTGGAGTCAAAGAGTGGGGAAGTGGAAATCGTGTTAAAACCAGTTGCTCATCGTGTGGAGACTTGGTTGATTTTCCATCCACTACTTTGCTAACTCCTCCAACTAAACACACGTGCCGTATACCGCCATACCAAAACCCTAGTTAATATGCCCCCATGTGACATGATTGATGTCTCGTGATTGTGGAGTCTGCAAGGCAGAAGTGTATTTAGTTAGTCAGTTGCTGACTTTATGGGACGATGAGTCCTTGTATTGCTGAGTCGAACGTGATTTGTAAATGTTCTAAGACTCATGAATCGAACTGTTGAGATAGAGGTATAATTCTCGAGTAAATGTTGATTGTTAAGGTGAGCAAATATTGCTCATTCGATGAA
Organism: Papaver armeniacum; assembly: GCA_023531295.1. NCBI lineage: Eukaryota > Viridiplantae > Streptophyta > Magnoliopsida > Ranunculales > Papaveraceae > Papaver > Papaver armeniacum. Next base: position 330,572 of record JAJJWW010015231.1, read on the forward strand.
TTGTTGAATATTGATAGTGGAACCAATATTTCTAGTCTGAGCAAATATTGCTCATCTGAGCAAATGTTGCTCGTTTGATGAATTATTGGTAACATAACCAAATAAAATATTAATTTAAAATACCGGCAACTGAACCGAGTATAATTAATTAAAATGTTGATCACGGGATCAACGTAAAATTATTAGCGTTTGAATCTGGAATTATGAACCTTGGATTCGAAAGCCCTAATTTCGATCAACTGCTGATCAATTGATGATTTATTGAAAATCAACCACGGAGTGAAGGAGGGACCGACTACATGAGATAATGGATTGACCATGTAGCGCCCAGATGCTCGAGTGAGCAAATACCAAAGTCTCTTGAAGACCAGTTGGTGAAAGGATGATTAAATGCTGGTCTAATCATTTATTAAAATAGTGCTCGTCTGAGGCTTAGGTGATGAAACCTAATTATGAAGAGATGAGGGACCGACCAATGGGTCATGAAACCGGCCCTGGTTGGTCACGGGACCGAATGACGATCGTTTTATGAAATTCGGAAGAGTGAGAACCTAATGTGAACAAATTAGGTCAAATGATGAAAGTATGTGGGACCGGCATCTTGCAAGCCAAAGAGCTAACCTTGGTCGGTCAAGGTAACATGCTCATGCCACCAAAGTGTTCGTGTATCAGTCCTGAGAATTTTGATATTTTCTGGTGTGCATTTGAGCAATCATTTGAGAAAATATGAAGAAATCAAGGTTTTTGCTCAAACTGAGGAAACTTCATAAGATGAAGGAAATAACAATAATAAAATAAGGAATCATGAAGTGTGGGACCGGCTATGGCCAAGGCATGGCCGGCCGGCCAATAAGCCTGGTCCCATGGCACTTATCCTAATTTTATATTATTTTCATGATTTTAGGGAAATACCATGAAATCAAGGGGTTTGTTGAAATAAAGGAGTTTTCCTTAAACTGAAGAAGTTTCCATGAGATGAAGGAAACCATAATAATTAATAATAATAAAATAAGGGGCGTGTGGGACCGGCCACGACTAGGACATGGTCGGCCGGCTAGGGCCCGGTCCCGCAAGTCTTTCCTAATTTTACATCTTTTCCTTGATGTGAAGGAAATATCATGAAACCAAGGAATTTCATGGGATGAAGGAAATAATAATAAAATAATAAGGAATGCAAGGTGTGGGACCGGCCACGACTAGGGCATGACCGGACGGCTAGTGAGCTCGGTCCCGCGATACCTTTCCTAATTTTTATTATTTCCTTGATACGGAGGAAACACCATGAAACTGAGGAGTTTCCTTAAAATGAAGGATATTTGTTCAAATGAAGGAATTTTCATGAGATCAATGAAAAATAATAAAATATACTCCCTCTGTCTTTTTACCTGTCCTTATATCTACTTTGGTATGTCTTTTTTTATCTGTCCGCTCTGTTTATAGACATATTTTTCCCTTAAACTATCAAATATTCCCTTTATTTTTTATAATCATAAAATCATTTTTAATATAAGTTAATTCAATATCTTTCCCTTAACCTTTATATGGCCATATTTTTATCTGTCCGCTCTGTTTATCTGTCCGCTCTGTTTATAGACATATTTTTCCGCTCTGTTTATAACATATTTTCCCCTTAACCTTTATATGGCCAATTTTTTGTAAAGTAGTTACTTTGGTATGTATTTTTTTATCTGTCCGCTCTGTTTATAGACATATTTTTCCGCTATGTTTATAACATATTTTTCCCTTAACCTTTATATGGCCACTTTTTTGTAAAATCTAAGTGATCAATTGACACAAAAAGATTGGAAATGGTTAGGGCCGAAAAACCAAAAATGTCCCTCCCTTTTAGTCCAATTACTATAACTTGTGTATCCTATCTTTTCAGGGGTATAATTGGAAAGCAAACTTTAATATAACATATCTAAAAATCCGTGCCTTGGAATTTTACAAATTTTATCTCGTTGGAAAGGTTATAAAAAACTCTACGCAACAAGTACAAACAACAATATCAAATTTTGAGTTTTTTACGAAAAATTCAGAGGTATTTATTATTTTAGGAACAATTTTAGAAAATTATATATATATTCATTATGCGAACCACCACAAAGGATACATAATACTTTATATAGCAAAATTTTGGTTTATGCATCAACTAATTTTCCGTTGCAACTAATAAAACGATGTACTCCCTCTGTTTCAAGAAAAATGATACTTTCATTTTAGGCACAATTCTCGAAAATTGATAACCCATCATGCAACCATATTTTGGTTTATGGATTGACTAATTTTCCGTTTCAGAAAAAGTGATACTTTCACATCCCGTTTCATAAAAAGTGATACTTTCGCCCCGTTTCGGAAAACACTTTTTCCGAAACGGGGCGAAAGTATCATTTTTTCCGAAACGGGGCGAAAGTATCACTTTTTCCGAAACGGGGCGAAAGTATCACTTTTTCCGAAACGGGGTGAAAGTATCACCTTTTCTTAAACGGGACGAAAGTAGTCGCAGACAAACCCATCTTCAGATTCTTCTTCGTTCGGCCCTCCCACCGTGGCAACGTTCGTACTAGTTCAATATCTTAAATATTATCACCATATATATCTATTCAATATCTTTGTATTAATCGTCATAACTTTTTTAAATTAAAACATTTATGAATACATATAAAATTCCTAATAAAGCTTTTAATTATTTCTACATAATTTTAATTTTGGTAATAACATAACATTAAATAGGGCTAGTCAAGGGTTAGTCATGACATTTTATAGGATTTCCTTAATATTTTGACAAAGTCAATTAAGACTGTTAATTAGAGACGGAGGGAGTAATAAAATAGAGAATTAGGCGTGGGACTGGCCACTGCATGACTGGTCGGCCGGTGAGCCCTGTCCCCTAGCGCCTTAGCTAATATTTTATTATTATTATTTTTCTTCCTATTTTGCATAGGTTCATCGTTCCTTCGTGTTTTGGAATGCTCGTTCGTGCATTCAGGTGCTCGTTAGTGCATTATTGCTGAGTACACTTGCACCATTTTGGTCGGGGGTTACTCGATTGCGGCTCAGATGCCCGCTCGTTGAATATTTATTACTAACCCATGGAATTCTACTGGGAAGAACCATGAATTGAAGTAACAAAATATTATGAATAATGTAGAATATTTTCCAGGGATTCAGTTAAATGAATCTAATGATTTAGAAATAATTAATTGATGGCTCTATACTAGTACATCGTCTAGGAGCATTAATTATTCAGGAATTGAACGATATGAGCTTGTTGAAGCGTCATATTTCTTTTATATAGTCATGGAAAACATTGTTACATCCTAAAGACGTTATTGCTCTATACTAGTAGACAAGCTGTCTAGGAGCCGTCTAATCGTTCGATTCTATATAGAAGTAACTACTGAAATTGCTCAGTATTCACGAGACACGTTGTTGCCTCATTTGAGAGACTGCACATCCATATATGCTCTGAGAGACGGTATTCTCAGTCATAGGTTCTTGCAGCATGAGTTTCATGCTTCGATGAGAGACATGAGCCTCAATACTCATCCGATTGCTGGATCAGGAGTATATACAATTATGGTTTTACGATTTTAACCTTTGCCAAAAATCCACCATCTACAAGGTTGATCCTCAGGGACAAGGTGGGTGTAAGTTGAAGCTAGAGTCTTACCAAAACTGATTTCAAACAAGAGTAACAAAAGGGGAGTTTGCGTCGATACGACAAAGTGATGGATGATTATACAAAAGAAATAAGATTACAGAGCAATAAAAGGTAAACAAGGGCTTCAAATCCACCTCCTAAATGCATAGAAATCCCTAACTTGATATATTAGATCTCCTTTCAATCAAGGAGCTATAGAAGTTCTAGCCTAAAAATACCTTGAAGAGGTGATGAATCACTTGTACATATGAATGACTTAACCTCAGCAAAATATGTCAATCCCTAGCATTATCTATCTGTTTAAGGCATAGATAATCACAAATTGAACTAAATCAGATCACATAGGCTTGAATACATAACAAAGGATCATTCTAACTACCATGGATGCATGACATACAAGGTGAAAGTAATTTGATATGAATTCAGAGATTAATCATATTTTTCAATAAAAATCCATGGAGAACAAGTAAAATCAAACAAAGATATTCTATCCATTTAGGGGTTTCATCTAGACCCAAAGAGGAAATTAAAACATTAAAAGTGTTGAAGATAGAAAACCTAAATTACTAATAGAGCTTGGTGCACCGGCTACTCCGGGCATGCCTTTTACATCATAAACCCATATCTATTTGTACCAAACTTTCCCAATTATCAATCCCCGTTTTCAATAAAGTACAATCAGAAAATTAGGGTTTGAACATAAATCACCACTTACAAGAAAAGTTGACAACCCATTTCTTCAATTACTTGTTGCAGTTAAATCCCTGATACATCAAAATCTTCTGAGATTGATTTTGACATTCCATATCCAACTCACCTTTCATAGACAGTAAAGCTAGTTATAACTCCATAGTAGTTAAGAAGGACATGAAAATTGAGAACAAATACAAGGCTATATTGTGTACTTGATTACCAAATGGAGAAGAAGATAGGTTGTTGGTCGGTGATGGTTTGGTAGACAATGGAGGGAGGTATGGATTTTGCAGAAGAGTAAAATGGGAAAACAAGACTGTCGGTTGTGTAAGAGAAAAGAAAAGAGTTGCTTTTGACCTTGGAAATGAGAATAGGTAAAGGCATGTTTGGATGCTTACTAGCCTAAGGCCACCTGTTTGGTATTAGAGATTGGGCTTGCATTTTCTTAACTGTGACTGTAAAATCAGCTTGTGATTTGGCCCATCAATCATATAGCACAACCTGCACCTCATCTTCCTTCCACTTCTTAGCCAGCTTTCGCTACTCTAGTCTTTATCACCAGCTCGCTTTATAATGGACCTCCCCATATTCATCAATCCTACAAAACAAACACAAAATATCAATATTTACAACAAAAAAGATTATTGATGCCTCGAGACGCAAAATACATAATTTTACTTAAAATTGTCCATTAAAGCACTTGAGATGTGATAAAAGACAACAAAATGACCTTAGAAATATGCGTTATTAGGCACTGATCACTCATAACCTTTTTTGCATGTTCCACCTATGGAATAACATTGAAACTAAATGTAAGACCATCATTCGTCCAACAAAGAAAAGTGAAATGGAGAGAATAAAGAAACTACATGGAGATCAACAAGAAGAAGCAAAAAAAAAAAAAAAAAATCAGGGTTCAGAGTTCAGTGAAATGTAGATAGTGAGCATTTACTCGATTCTCCGAGTTATCGGGAAAGAATATGGTACCAAGGGAATACAATAGGTACACATTGGTTCTACGACGAGCTCTTGTTTCGTCTATCACCTCCTTACGTTCTACTTCAGCCTCAAGTGTTCCTCCAAACTTATCTTTCAGATTCTTCAACAATATCTTTTTGACAGGTATAGACGGACCTTATCTTGCTTCATTTGGTTTATCTCCACTAGCCCACCGAAACTGTTTCTCCGTCTAATCTTGCTCTCATCCAAGTGTGTCTTTGACAAGGGCATAAAGATCTGTCCAACTCATATTGTTGTTTAAACCTTCAGAAACAGCTTTTCCTTCAATGTTTAAGTTCAAGATTTGCTTCACATCATCCGGCGTTATTTTCATCTCGCCGAATGGGAGATGAAAATTATCGGATTCTAGCTAGTATCGCTCTCTAAAGGCAGTGGCAACAATAGAATCAAACTCATGCTGATGGTTGAGAATTCCACTACCTAACCCTGTATCCAATACAAGATCACGAACCGCTTTACATTCTTCACCTAACGACCAATGCTTAGCCTTTTGATGTTTCATTTTCTTTATCGCAACTTCATGATCCTATAAAGAATATATAAACAACAAATTTGTTAAATTAAATTATACCAAATAATTAATATACCAAGTTGAACAAAATCATGCAAAATAAGTGAAATTTTGAGATTATTACCTTGCTTTTGCAAACCTTAGCAGCCCATGAATGTGGATAACTAAATAGGACCGCGGATTGATCGGGTGCCTCACCCCAAAGTCTACCATTCTTCTTCTTAGGCAACAACATGTCTCTGCCTTTAGGAATATGCTTGCCTTTTGGTGAAGGTTTATTCTTCGGCTTCTTTTCCTTTGCTTGAGGTTGAGGTGTAGCTTCAGGTGAAGCAACAACATCTTCTTTCCCTTTGCTTTGAACAACAAATTCTTCTTCTTCTTCAATCTCTTCTTCATCATCAAATTTTTCCTCATGTGGTGCATCCCTAATGACAAGTGTACCTTCCGATATCACCGGTAGTTCAAATTGTTCCCCTTGAATTTGTAGATCATTTTCCATGTATTGGAAAACATTATCTTCCTCTTGAGGTGCTTCAGGACATCTTGAGCTACTTCCTTCAATCATATCCTTCTTCTTCTTAGCATCCTTGTGGAGACCTCTATAATCTACCCCACAATGAATTTCATGGCGAGGTGTAGGAGTATCTGTTGGCGTTAAATCATTTCTTTTCTTCTTTTTAGCCTTTACTCTATCAGAATTCATGCAATTTACAAGAAATAGAACTTATAGAATCAGTGATGGATTCATGAACACAAGTTAATCTGAATTTTTTTTTGAAGGTTCAGGATTACTTACGACTGGGTTCGCCTATAAAAAAACAGACCGTAAAAAATTTACGGTTCACCAAGAAAATCGAACCCATACGTAACCATTTTTTTGAGGATACAAGAAAAATTACGGTTGGCTTATCCCATTAGAAACCAAACCGTAACTAATTACGGTTGGAAAATTCAGTCAATTAAAATGGCCGTAATACAACATGCGAGTCAAATTTTACGGTTTGGATTCATCCAAACCTAACTGTAATATCTTCATAAACCATACTTACGGTTCGAAAATCCAGTAGCGAATCCAGCCGTAACACTTTCAGAAACACTTCTGAAACCCTAATTTTACTTTGATTTCATTCAATCTAACCTATTTTAAGCACAAAAATGAGTAAAAAAAGATGAGTTTGTCGATTAATACCTAACATACACCATGGGTTGTTGTTGAGGAGTTTGAAATTCTGATTCTTCAGTTGCTTCAATCGGTTGTTGGTCAGGTGGTTGATTGAGATGTTGATTACCGTCACTGCAATGAATTTGCTTCTTCCTCATCTTTTATAGAGATTTCAATCCACGATGTTAAGCTTTTCGAATCGCCGATTAATCGAGAAAACGATGAAGTGAATTCAAATGGAGTTACGGTGAAGGAGAGGAAGAAAAAGAGGAGAGGAACATGAGAAGTTTTTCTTTGAGTTAGAATAGAAATGATTAGGGTTTTTAAGTTTTTATTTTAGTTAAAGGGTAATTTAGACATTTTGTCTTTGCATCAGGATATCCCATAACCATTTTTTTAGACACTAAGAATCCAAGTGAAGTCCCTCTATTGGAATGTGATTCCCCAATACTAGCTTTCATTATCTTAGGTATATTTCAAATTTTGGTGGGACATCTAAAAAAAAATAAAAAAATAAACTCACAAAGGAGCAACTCACAACCTCCGAAAGAAAAAAAAAAATGGAGAGGAGGGGGAATACATACTCTAACAAGAAACTGCCTAACGTTCTTAAACTCGAAAAAAAATTAAAGGAAGAAAAAGAATAAAAAACATATCCTTGAAGAATCCACGTAATTTGAAATTAGCATTTGAGTGCATCAATCCACATTCTCAAATCAACGATTCTAAACATACCGTCAAAAAAACAATACTAAAACAACACACTCACACAAGAGTGGGCCACATAGCATGGGAATTAGCAGGGGGTCAAGTTTGGTGGGCCATTACACTTGGTATGTGAGGAGTTGTTTTAAGGGTGTCCCAAGAGGCGGTACACTAAGACTTTCTGTTCTCAAATGTCCTTAAAATCCGCCTAATTTTCTTGAAAAATGCTATTTGGCTCCTTAATCTCCACCTCCTATTCACCTCCCTATAATTTAAACCTCACATCCATATCGAGATCCGCATTCAGGTTCAGGTGGGTTTCACCATTCCCCTAATGTGGGGTTTAGATTGTAGGGAGGAGAATAGGGAGGTGGAGATTAGGGAGCCAAATAGCACTGCCGATTTTTCTTTTACTTTTAAATTTATGGAGCGGTTAATAATTTGCCATTTTGTTTGTGTTTCAAAAGAAAATTTTTGCCAGTTAGTTAGGGCGCTCGCTCCCCATAGCCCTTAGGCTAAGTCCTATGGTCTTCTAATCTAGCAGTTAGATTAGCAGTCCACGCCAGCTAGGACAACCTCCTAAGTCCTATGGGAGTGCTAGATTAGCAGTCCACGTCAGCTGGGACCACTGCCCATCGCTGTTTGGTTCAATCTCGCTAAGGTCACTTTTTCAGCGCTGAATCATTCAGCGTTTCAATCTCGCTGCTAGTTGAACTGCGAGCACTTGCTAGGAGAGAGAAGTAGTGTTAATTTTTAGACCACATTTTTTTTTGCAACACTTTTTGGCCAATCTAGCAGCTCAATCTAGCCCATAAGGGTTAGCCAAAACCCCCGCGGTCAGCCCCATCTAAGTTTTTAATCCTGCCTTCATCGCCGGTGAAAATAAGAACACGACCTCAAGGTCAATTTCATAAAGTTTAAGTGGAAGCTAGATGTCACTCTAATCGTGTTACTATACCAACAGGAATGTTCGCTAAATCTAATCTTTGGATGCCTAAATTATTGCCTCGATTGTAACACCCTTTGGAGTTTTGTTCTTAACTTGTATTCAAAATTAAAGCCAAAAGTGAAGTGAAAATTAAAGCAAAAATAGAAAATGAGTTGAGATTATAAAAGGTTAATAATTTGGAGATTAAAAGTCTGATGGACGGGCACCAGGAAAAAGTATCAAATAAAAGCCGGTAAAACTTCTTTTGATAACGAAGCGTAAAAATGAAAAAGACTAGTTAGTTTTACATAAAATTGGTTAAAAAGACCAAAATTAATAATTCCTGGGTGAAAAAGACATTTAGGTTTTGATACTGTTTAAATGGACAAAAATGTTAAAATAGCCAGGATGTAAACAGTTTCATCCTACCCATTTTCAAATATTTTTTTTTTTTTTTTTTATTTACATCAGGATGCATCCAGTTTCATCCTCGCTATTTTTTTAAGTTTAAGCCATGATGAATCTAGTTTCATCCTCTCTTTTTTTTTGAGAATAAATCGATTTATTAATATAAATCCGGCTAAGTGACTTCATCTAGAGCATTAAAGGTTACCCTAGGCAGGAATATGCCTCCAATGTGAGCCCAAGTCACCCGCTTCATAAGAAATAAAGGAAAAGATTGAAAAAAAAATAGGACCCGCTTTTGTTGCCTCGTTAAAAACCTTGTCAAAGAAAACCCATGGTGGTAAACCCTCGACTAAGGAAAAGAGTGCAACGCGAAAAGTCCATGAAACTATAACAAAATTAAAACTAGTTGAAAAGATAAAATTACATTTATAATCCTTCCAATTCTTTGAAATTTTCTGCTCTCCATCGGTACCCAATGAGCTGTCTTCTAATACTAGCACTATGTATGTCGCCACAAGCAAGTTGCGGAAGTTGAGCGTCTTCACTCGTGATAAAACTATCAATGTATGGTCCTGAGCCCTTCTATCAGTAACAAGACTAATAGAAGTGTCACGATGGCTTGTACATGATAGGAAATTCGTCCTCTTGGCGATTGAGAATGCTTTTTTAGTCTTGTACAGGATAGCAAGACTAATCTAGTTTCATACTTGCTATTTCTTTTTTGTCCATTTCACCCGTAATAATTTTTACTCGTCCATTAGAACCAAGTTTTAAAAATATTTGGACAAATGACCCATTTTCCGTTAGTTTTATATTTTAAAATGTAAATACTTTTGACTACACTAAAATGTTGAATGTTGTGATAGAACAACAACTTAAACAATCAGGAAGAGTTAAAGATGATAAGAATGAAAGATAAATCTCAAATCCGCAAGGATTGAGCCAAATCTCAGTTCTTCAAGAACGCGGTCAAAAGGTTTAGTTTCATTAATTTTCAGATAACCTGCAATGAAGTTCTATTACAACTTAAATAGCCAATGATTAACCCTAACCCTTCCGTAATGGATTGGACGCACGTGTCCTTCATCAGACGGACACAATTATTCGGCTAGCCAATAACAGAAAATGGATAAACACACTCGACTAACCGCTACCAGTAGGCAATTTGGCAGCCCCTACTCAGCACTCTGTGACATTGCCTTCTCCTAAAAAATATCCTTGTCCTCAAGGATAAATTTTGGATAGTGAGTGCGAACGTTTGAGAGATCTTCTCATGTAGAATTTTCTGGGAATGAGTTAGTCCATTGAATCAACACTTGTCTGACCAACCTGTTGCCTTGTAAGATGGTCCTGGTGCGTAAAATCTTCTCATGTAGCATGATAATTTGGCCTTCATGATCAACAACTGGTAAGGTAGGTGATGGAGTGTGTTTGTGACCAATATGCTTCTTAAGTTGTGAGACATGAAACACCGGATGATTACGTGCATGGGAAGGTAAAGCCAACTTGTGTCCCACCTAACCAACTTTTTGTAAGACTGGAAAAGGCCCATAAAACTTTGAGGAAATCTTAAAATTCTTTCTCAAGGATATGGAAGACTGCTTGTAAGGTTGTAGTTTAAGATAAACCAAGTCTTCCACTTCAAAGGACCTACCAGTTCTGGACTTGTCAGCATACAATTTCATCCTCTCTTGAGCTTTTTGAAGAGACTCTTTGAAAATATCAAGTAGGGAAGCTCTTTCCTTCAAGTAGGTCTCAACAACATCAGCTGAAGTGGTAATAGAAGAGGGAAAAGCTATATGTGGTGTGATAGCATGTATTATGCCGCCATTCTGCAAGAGCTAAGCAGTCACTCCATTTGCTTGGTTTATGTTTATGGCCAGTAATGGATCTCAAATAAATTTCCAAACAAGCATTGACTCTCTCAGTTTGGCCACCAGTTTGTGGATGGTATGTTGTGCTGAGATTGAGACTGGTACCCAAAGCTTTGAACAAATCCTGCCAGAAGTCACTGGTAAAGACTTATCTCTGCTAGACACAATAGAGGAAGGTAATCCATGTATCTTGACCACTCGATTGAGAAAAGCATGAGCTACAGAAGCAGCAGTGTAAGGGTGTTGTAGGGCTAGGAAGTGTGCATATTAAGTAAGCCTATCCACAACCACCAATATGACACTCTTCTTGTTACTCACAGGTAACCCTTTTATGAAGTCCATGGTGGTGTATTGCCATGCTTAATCAGAGGTATTGGAAGTGGTTGAAGTAATCCAGCAGTGGTTGTGATATCACTTTTGTTCCTTTGACAAACATCACATTGGGAAACAAAAGATACTATATCCCTATGCATGCCCTTTCAATAAAAATGACTTCTTGCTCTCACATAAGTAGCTTGAATGCTTAAATGTCCTCCAAAGGCAGATGAATGTAATGATTCCAGAAGTTTGTGTCTGACATTGCCATCCACACCAATGTATAGTTTATTTTTGTATCTTAGGACTCCTTCCTTAAATGTGTAGTGAAGACTACCTTCAGGTCGGATGAGAAGTTGAGAGATTAACTGAAAAGACGAGGGTTCCCAAATACACCACAATCTTTAATTTATCCACTTATAAGTCCTCTTACCGAAAGTGATTGTCTATGGACAAAGTCGAGACAATACGACAAATCGGTATTCACACTTTGTGTGATTGTCTATGGATACGAGATCGATACAATACGACTACCAAAGTGTGATTACTTGATAATAGGTTCGGACTTAACCAAACTATATATGATCACTATCAAGTAAAGTGGAGTTAACATTTGTGTAATTTACTTTAAATTATAATAACAATAATTATAATTGCGGAAAGGAAAAGTAAATGACACAGCAAGATTTTGTTAACGAGGAAACCGAAAATGCAGAAAAACCCCGGGACCAAGTCCATAATTGAATACTCTCATAATTAAGTCGATATACAAAATCTAAACCAACTTCGTATAGTTGAGACCAAGCAACTAACCCTAGTTCACTTAGTTTCCTCAGTATCCCTGCGCTTCCGACTTCGATGAGTGCACGCACTGGAACAATTCCTTCGGATCGTATTCCAAAAAGTAAAGGAACAACAAATTTGTTTGGTAACAACTCTATTGATTCTTTCCAGATAAAGATATCTCAAGTCATATGCAAAGGCTCTTCCGTTTAAGCTAATAAACTCTTTTGCCTGGTTAGATCAATCTATCCAACAACTACCGAAGTAGCAGAGTTTAGATTCGCACTCAATCCAAATAAATCTCAAAGAGATATATTGTGAATGCCGATCTCACACAACTAATCAATCGAATAAATCCGATTCTAGTTGGATCCCAGCCGATCAAGGTTTGTGCAACACAAAGATATGAGAAACAAATAAGAAATCTTCTTTGTCTTCAAATCTTCTTTAATCTTCAATTAAAACATGCACAACACCACTTGAATCTCTTGTAATCAATCACGCACAGAACGGAGTCTGTTAACAATGGATTATCACAAGATGTCTTTAGATCTACAAACAGTTCTAAAGATCCCATCGATACTTCGATCTAGTTTGAGTGAATCTTATATCGGAAGAGAAGATTTTGAAGAATAAAAAAACTAGGTGCAATCAAAGTTTCAACAACCGTTAGTCAATCAAATCAATCGAAAACTAATAAAACTGCAATTATCTAGTTTCCCACAGAAGTCTTTAAACGAGCGGTCGTAAGAGGTTTCACCTAATTAGGGTACTTTCCTCTCCGGATAGACGGCTCCACCAGAAACAACAAAAAGATGAAGTTTTCCTGGCTCTTAGGATAGTTTGCTAGAAATGCAAACTTAGGTATTTATAGACCAAGGATGTTTGGACACCAAGGAATTTCCAAAACCGAAAATATTCTCAAGATATGCAATGAATGGCAAGATTTAGTTTTCATAATTCCAATAAATACTTGTCCAATATTTCTGAAATCTCTTAATAGAAATTTTCCAATTAGTAAATGCACATTACTAATTTTTATTCTCTAGAGATATGCATTTAATTTTTGGTCATTAAAAGCATATATAACCAAAAACCTTAATTAAAAGATTCTCAATTAATTTCGGTCCAGGATCTCCTTGAGTACTAAGGAATAACTTTGAACAATAAATGATAAGAGTTATCGTCTGTGTTCAAAGTATGTTGACATCTTTTCTATGTAAATCCTCTCATATTTACATTCTTGGAATCGATTATACCACACTTCCAAACAAATTAGAATTGGTTCATCTGTATTCCAAGAAAACTATGTGATTGATCAAATATCAAATCACATACATGGGTTCAAACGGTTCTACCAATCACTAGGATCGCTTATACCTTAATATGGAAACACTTGTGATCAGTCACACAAGTTGCCAGGACCGGTTACATCAGTTACCAGGATCGGTTACATCAATTACCAGGACCGGTTACCATATACTCATGGTATTGCTTGTGATCGGTCACACCTGTCACTAGGATCAGTTACACCAATTACCAGGATCGGTTACACCAATTACTAGGACAAGTTGCACCAATTACAAGGATTGATTATACAACACTCTGTGATCGGTCACACCAATTACTAGGATTGGTCACACCAATAACAAATATCGTTTATACCATCTCAGGTGATTACTTAGGATCGGTTACACTAATTAATAAAAACCAGTCATACCAAATCATAAATCAGGCATTGTGATTAGTTGTACCAAGATACATAACAGAGTTACGATCGGTTTTACCATCTCACACATATTGGTTATCCAAAGATTTGCAATGAATAGTCATACCAATAAGCCTAGAGATTTCCCTTTCGATTCATAAAACAAGTTCATGAATGTACTTCCTTTAAACAAATGTAAAACATTATTTCCTAGGGTGAAATCTTCACCTTTACCCATTCACATAACCGTAACAGCATTCATAAGATTATGTCGATGTCATATCTATGAAGTTCAAAAGATAAGCGTTATACTTCGTAGTCTAATTCCCTAATACTATGATCATGTGATCATGTCTCACTACTAGAGTAATATATCCAATACACAGCTTCGCAGTTATGTTTTCAATATGCACGACTTGAAAGATACGTTAGGAATGAAACAGTTCAAGTCAATATTACTAACCTCAAGAGGAAGGATGATGTCATCGTTGTAGCTCGTTACTTCTTCACATTCTTCAGGTCTTCGAGTAATACTTGTATGTCCCAACATTCCTAGACTTTCTAATCTAACCTAAACGAAGTTGTCTCTAGTACATAATCAAGCGACTCTTAGATGAGTTTTGACTCACTAAAATATGACAACCAAACTTGACATACCAACGCTTGGTGGGTTCAAACGAGCTATGCTCTAACAATCTCCTCCTTTGTCAATTTTAGTGACAAAACTCTTAATACATATGGATAAACAAACTAAAAGAATCCATTATACATACGCTTGATTCCAAGTTTCACCAGCACAATAACCTGCATATATTCAATCAATAAATGTCGTTGTTGACATTTGAATAACAAAACTTATACTCCCCCTAAAGGTAAGATAGGTAGATATTCAGTATGAACATCTTTGTTATTCCCCTTTTGTAGTACAGAGTGACTACACAACAATATGATATGTTTCTCCCCCTTAGTCAATGCTTTACTCTTTCGTTAGATATAACGTTTAAACACAATTGTCCTTTCCTAAGTGATTGCAAATCGCTTGTTTACTCCATATATTTCTCTCCCTTTTTGTCACAAAATGACAAAGGTTCGAGCAAATAAAGGTTAAACCGAAAGGATATTACAAATCGAAAAGACTTATAAACAACCTATAAGAGTTAAGCACGAAGGTTTCACATACCACTTTAGATAACCAATATTAAAACCGAAACTACAAGTAATTTATTTTTAATATGTTATCAAGGAAAACTATTTCCCAAAGCAATTTTCCCTAATAGTTTAACAATTCGACTAAGAAACTTAATTCCCTTGTTAAACCTGAAAATACGGGGGTCTAACAACCACACCCAACAATTCGTTTGGCAATCTGAGAGGACTTACTCCAATACACTTTCTAGAGAATCAACTAGACAATCAGACTCAATCTAGAGTAAAGTATATCAAAGAGTTTAATATCTCTAACTCTTAATTCAATCCGCAATCAGCAAATAGAAATCTGCGAGCCCGATTGAATATAAGAGGAGTAACTTGAACGGTACTAAAGACCAATGTTCAAGTGTCAATCAATGTAAATCAACAACCAAAGGTTGGATATTCTAATTGATTGATCTTAACGCACAACCTGTGATATTTTAATTATATAAAAAAATATAATTCGGAAAAGAAATAACACAGACACCAGAATTTTGTAAACGAGGAAACCGCAAATGAAGAAAACCCCGGGACCTAGTCCAGATTGAACACCACACTGTATTAAGCCGCTACATACTCTAACCTACTACCAATTAACTTAGGACTGGACTGTAGTTGAACCCTAATCATTCTCACACTGATTCAAGGTACATTTACGTTCCTTACGTCTATGATCCCAGTATACTACGCACTTGATTCCCTTAGTTTATCTCACCCACAACCAAGAGTTGCTACGACCCAAAGTCGAGGACTTGATAAACAAATCTGTCTCACACAGAAAAGTCTATAGATTGAATAAATCTGTCTCCCACAGAAATACCCAAGAGTTTTTGTTCCGTCTTTTGATTAATGAAGGTGAACAGGAACCAATTGATAAACCAGACTTATATTCCCGAAGAACAGCTTAGTATTATCAATCACCTCACAATAATCTTAATCGACTAGCGAAACAAGATATTGTGGAATCACAAACGATGAGACGAAGATGTTTGTGATTACTTTTATCTTGCCTATCGGAGAAATTAATCTTGAGTCAATTATTTCAATTGTACTAAATACGATAGAATCGGGCAAGATAAGAACACGCAAATACAAAGAAAAAAGTTGGGTCTGGCTTCACAATACTAATGAAGTCTTTAAAGTCGTTAACCTACAGGGTCTCGATAAAAACCTAAGCTTAAAGGAGTATCGACTCTAGTTATGCAACTAGTAACACACATGAGGTATGGGGATTAGTTTTCCTAGTTGCTAGAGTTCTCCTTTATATATTTTTCAAATCAGGGTTTGCAATCCAAGTTACCTTGGTAACAAAGCATTCAATATTCATCGTTAAATGAAAAACCTGATTCAACCAAGCTAATATCTTTCAACCGTTAGATCGAACTTAGCTAGTTACACACAAATTAAATGTACCCTCATTTGGGTTTATGTAACTGTATCCAAACGTGTACACCATGTTGGTTCACAAATAGTTAACCGAGTCTAGATATATGATTACTCTCATATCAACCTTATTCATCGTAACCATAACTAGTTCAAATGACTCAAATGAAACTAGTTAAAGAGTTGTTCAATTGCTATATTCTCATAGAATTATACAAGAACACAATTGAAGCGAAATCGGTTTGATTCACTCGAATCAATCATGAACATTATAGCCACGGTTTGCAAAGATTGTATTCCTTATTATATAAATGTTTATGTTCATGTTCATAACCGATTTTAGAACTTTAACCTTCAAGTATGCAAACGTGTACGCATACTTGGAATACCCGGACTAAGATTGAGTTACGCCAGTACGCAAATGGGTACGCGAACTTTAATCCCAGCAGAAATTCTCAGAAATGAACCTGTACGCCAGTACACAAATAGGTACGCATACTTAGGTTCCCGGATTTCTCAAACCAACAGGTATGCAAACGGGTGCGCATGCTATGGTTCCCGGACATGGATCACATATGTGCAAGAGTGCATAACATGACATATCCAATAATGGTTCAGTGTTCTAAACTCTTATTTCAATCATTGAAACTTTCTTAGAGGATGACAATAGACGTTTTCACACATATTAGCATCAAAGCAATTTTCAAGTTATTGAAATAATTATAACGAAACATAAAAAGACAACACCAAATGATTGTATCACACAAACCATGTAAGATGTTACTCGGAAATTTTCACATGATATAAGATGAACTTGGTCGAAGCGAAAGCTTGCCAACACATATTTCAAGAAATATGTAAGCGAGATAAACTCAGCTCGAAATCTCAAATGTGTATATAGAAAACTATATCGTAATACGACTTATGTCTCAATTTAGGAGATAGATTAGAAATAGACTTTCCAAGTGATAGATGAGTTTAAGTCTCCACATACCTTTTGTCGATGAAGTTCTACAAGCTCCCCTTAGTACTTCTTCGTCTTCAAATGATGAACGCCGTGAAGTCTAAGCTCAACTACACAATCTATGTCCTAGTCCGAGACATCTATAAATAGGCTAGAAATCAAGACTTATAGTTTTGATCACTAACATTGACAAACATGCTTGAGATAGCAACGCATGCGAGTTCGACCGAGCAGTGCTTTAACAATCTCCCCCTTTGTCAATTTTAGTGACAAAACTATCAATACATATTGATTACAAAATAAATAAAAATTTGTAGCTTCTCATCCAAATGCTTGATCTCCTTAGAATCTTCAACAAGACTCGAAAACTTCGTCACTTCCTGATGTGATTTTGAAGTTGTTTGTAAAAAGTGGTAGTAAAAGTTCGTTCAATTCAGACTTGTAAATATTTGATTTCAGACTTAAAAATATATACAAAAGATGTCACAATATTGAGAGATACTAGGACTTCGGATTCCACCATTAATCACATTCAATTGGTTCATATAATGACTCATAACAATTCTAGCTCTTTTGTTGACTCTTTTCTTTGCCAAAAGTAGATTTCTAAAAGATTAGATGTAAATCACAAGCATGATGTATCAAAATCTCTTACGTCTAAGCATACACCATCAAACGAAATCACAACTAATTAGTGAAAATCTTAAATCAATTAAAATAAGTGCAAAAAGTCATAAAGAATCAATTATAGTTACCAAACAATTGTGATAAGGCTTCCTCCGTCATCCCAGTGTTGGGGTTTAGCTCCTCATATTATTCACGTGCTCAAAATAGTTGTTCATAGCTCAAATAGGTGAAAAACAAGAGAAAACTAATAAAGCAGACAGTTTGCAATGCTGCAGTGGCGTTACAAACAGATCATTACGGAGAGACGTTGCAATAGGAAGCTGTTACAGAAACGATAGAACTAATATCTTTGTAAAATAAAAGACCGCTTCTGGGCTGTCTAATGTTCTTCGTGTTCTTCCTCTACACCCAGAAGAAACAATTCTCGCAACTTGATTTTCTCCTCTTCTATGCCTCTGTTGGTACCCCAAAGTCTCGACACCCTCCGATGACTTCCCCAACCTCTTTATATATACAGCAGACCCAAATAACTCGGCTTTTTCTTCTCATCTCTTTCCCTTTTCTTCCACGGCAAGTCCCGTGTTTATTTCTCTTAACCTTCTATGCACGCATTCTTCTGGGTCTTTGATTTGATGGAAACTCTTTCGATATATAGAATCAAATCCCAGATTGATTAAAACTTTCCCAAGACTCACACAGAGACTTCCATATATGCAACAGAAATACCAATAATATTGCCGACCACTGCTCACTCCAAACTAATAATCGGGCCTTATTTACTCGAACCCAACACCCATAGTAACTCTGTTAGTCCATAACAGGTCCAACCCGAAAGAAATACGCAGTTAAATCTCTCCCAATCTGTCGAAAAATCCAACTCCAAATTTGCTTCGTTGCTGCCATGAATTCCCGCCAAAAAGCAAAATTCAAATGTAGAAGATGATGCCCCTTATCTTGCTGCTGGGTGCCTTAACACTTGGGGTGTCCTGGGGTGTAAATAACAAGTGGGTGCCCCTTAGTAATTGAGGTACCCCTTATCCAAATGAGGAGTGCCTTTAGTGATTTTCTCCCACGAGCGCAAATACCACTTTTCGAGCCAATTTTTCCATACATGTTTATTTCTCCAAAAATACCTACAAAGAGATAAAATACCAAAATAAGTACAAAATTGAGCACTAACAATATATACAATTGAGATTATATCATACACAAAAATGTGTTTATCAAATACCCCCAAACTTATTGTTTGCTAGTCCTCGAGCAAATCTAAAATAGAAAATAAAATCCTAACTCACTATCGCAGGCATCGTCGATTGCATTTAGCGTATGCAATAAGCCTTTAAACCCCTAGGTGGCCCTAGTGGCCGAGTTATAGTCTCGGGAGGGTTTACCAGAGGTGTACCCACAAAACCTTTATACTCCAGACCCTAGCTATCTACGCAGAACCTTGGAAGGAACTAAAAAGTCTCCTTGGTTGGCATACTTATTGACTACAGGAGGAAGTACCCTGATGCGAAATTCCAATTGTTGTACACGAGTTTGCACTCAAGCATACTAAAATTCATATATAAGTCACAGAGCTCTACTCAAATAGTCGCACTATGGACATCAATACCCGGAGTCAAAACTAATCACATGGATATATCAAGAAGATGGATATAGAGAAAAACATAGATGGTTTTGATGTTTACTAAGTGAATGGTGTTTCCCATATCTCGTACGAAGGCCCTTTGCCAAAATAAACCTATCCTAATGGTGAGATACTGGTCTAGACTAATATCAACACACTGGCATATACAAGGGAACCAGTGGTCGATAATCCTAACTCTAGATCAACTCAGCTGGCATATACAAGGGTACTAGTGGTTGACTTTATTGATTTTATTCCGGTTGGTCTGATGGTCTGGTCTCAATTTTTTTTTCCAACTTTTTTTCAACTTTTTTTTCAACTTTTTTTGTTTTTGTTTTTGGTATCTCAATCACTCTAATTCACCCTAGCATTGGTAACAACTTGATTCGTGAGCCCCACCTAATCACTTAGAGAAACATAGTTTAAAAACAAAATAAAATAAAAACAGAAGTGAAAAGGACTCAACGAGATATGGTGAAACTATCATGTTATTTCTAACACCTGAGCTATGTGCTTTTATGAATAGACTCTTTAGATGTTTCCATCTAATCATATTGGTTCCTCAACTCCTACAACCAAAATGCTTCCATCCACTTAGATTGGTTAGTGCCATCCTTAATAGCATAAATTTCTAGGCTCTGGAGTTTATTTATCGCAACTAAAATGTTTCTCCCATACCCCCAAACTTAAATCTAACATTGTCCTCAATGTTCTAAAGATAAAATTAAAAGCATGAACAAGGAGAAATTGTTACCATTTAAAGCAAAAGAGATAAGGAAAGATATTACCGTGTCGCATGGATGTTGGGTTACCTCCCAAGAAGTGCTAAGTTTAAAGTCTTCAAAAAAAGCCGATAAAATTGTTGAAGAACCCGAAATCCGCTGATGTCGAAGAGTTGAATGAAAATTGAATTCTCCGTAATTTTTCGATTTTATTTAAACTCCCTTGATTGGATGACATTTTGCATAGGATGTTTTTGAACGTCAAGTACTTCTTTGATTTGGAGGACAAATTCCATTTATTTTTGCCGAATGGAAATATTATTGCGATAAGATCGCAGATTTCTCTCAATGGAGAAACCATTGATCTTATCTTATCATTTAATTGTATGGTCTTATTTTGCCTTCCTAGTTAAAGGTCTTACTTTGCCATCCCTCATCGCGACAAGATCGCAGACGTCTTTACATTTTTGTAATGACCCATTAACCTTGCCTTATCATTGCACAAGTATTTTTGCTCTCATAGGATACTTGCGACGAAATCGCAGAGCGTTTTTTCATTTTCTTGTAAAAACCCATTGATCTCGCCTCACCTTCATGTTAGTATTTTTGCCTCTTCAAAGATCATTGCATTAAATATGATAAGTCTTCATTTCCTCTTGCGAAAATAAAGTCTTATGACATTTGCGTCTTTTGACACTTATCAGCTCCCTAATGGAGGTGTCGCCTTATTATCTCCTAGTTGCCCCTCAAGGAGGCGTACATCGGCCATACAAGACTAGCTCCTCCCATCCGGTCTTAACAACAACCGGTTTTTTCGCAGCCTCTTAACCTTATACCTATATGGTTTATGGTTTGCACCCTAAGTGGAGTTTTCTTGTCAAGATAATACCAAGACTTGTCAAGAGGAAGTTCCATGCTCCCCGCACTCTTTGACTCAACCGTGTACCTCGGCGCTTGGTCATACGCCGACTTCTTGGAAGAGCAAGGCCCAAACTGTGGGGTATAACCTATATATATAGTTGGAAATCCAAGGTATCTCCACTGATAGGCTTTCATGGGCCCCAAATCTTCATGACTCAGTTCCAGGAGCGGTAACCTTTCCCCCGAGCCATGTCAAGAGATACCCACTTATAGCACTTTAGGTCTTACATTTTTTTTCTTGCGAAATATCATTCGCGAACTAAGGTGTACGCCATAAAGGTTCGTCCCATTCACTCACTCATTCATATTTGTTAATTCATTCAAGCATTCATTTATCGCACAATCTTGCTTTTTATTTCCTTTGATCTCGCAAATCATAAAAACATTACATCACAAATTCATTCCATTTCTCCCATCTTCTATGGATAATATTTTAAGATATAACCTATTCCATGGCCTATTTAGTTTTTGCCCTACACAGATTGATAATTCTCCATATGTTGTAGTGCTCTCTCTTTCTCTTCTAATTCATCTAACTTGATTAAGATGTTACCCGCACCGAGATTTTTCTCCCAAGCTTCTTTCTTTGTAGTGGAATCTTAACTTTTCCGGGAGTATCTTCAACTCCATATGTTAAACAAAAGGTGGGACATGCCTCAGTAGTTTCTCTTCTAGTTGTATTATAAGCCCATATCGCATTGGGTACTTGTTCGCACCATCCTTTATTGTATCCTTCTAACTTTTCTTTAATAGCGATTGTTTTATTTGTCGCATTCGCTTTGACCATTAGCCTCGAGTGGGGTAAAGTTGATTTCCTACATCTCGAAATGCATTAAGCAAAGAATTTATATTTTGTCCTTCGAACCGCTTCCCCATTATCGATACCAACTGTGCCGGAATCCCAAATCTGCATATAATGTTCTCAAATATGAAAGTAAAACATCCTTATCGAATATGTTGTACCGCTTTCACCTCTGCCCATTTTGTGAAATAATCAGAGCGACGATTAAATATCTTCTTCGTCCTGCCTCTAAAATGGTCCTACAATGTCTAAACCCCATTTTCCAAAAAGACACTTGTTGAAGAATTTAACTAGAGCTCCCGGTGCATGTATTTTCTTCCCATGCCTTTGGCAATCTCGCAACGCCTTGACACTTGAGGTCCTCATGCATATATGGGCCAATAATAGCCCTTCGCATTTTTGCTTTATGTGCTAAAGATCTTCCACCGCTATGATTACCAAAGATCCCCACTATGCAACATCTTCAATATGATTTCCCTTCATTTCTTGTTAAGCATCTAAGTGAAGGCCCGTTAAAAGTATTCAAATAGCACTCCATCTCTTAATTCCACGGATTTTTTAATTTATGTGTCTCTAATCTATTTCTTGGTGTTTCTCCTGTCATCAAATATGCATGAAGCTCGTCTCCAATCTTCTTCGCAGTGTTTGTGTTCCATCTTCTACTACCATTACATCGGTTTCTTGTTCTTCTTTGTCAATCGACGACATCAAAAGTGTTTGTATTTAATGTTTCTCGCAACCGATCTGTCATCATACTTGATATAAAAAAAGCATCTGCGAGCCTATTATTTCTTCTTGATATATGTCTCCACTTTATTCTTGTATTCAGATTTACAACTCACAACAAGTTTCTTATATTTTTGCAAAGACAATTCGTTTATGGCATATTCTTCTTTTAAATTGACAAAGGAAATCGCTAGAAAACAACCCGTGATTTTGCGAAGATAGTATTTCATATTTGAGTTTGCAATGACTTATTTGAGCATTCCATCTCTCAAACCTCTTTGAATTCTTCATCATCGATTCTATTGGTACTTTTGTCACCGCCTTGACAACATGCGCTTGAAAATATATACGGTTTAAATGTTGCATAAACTAATGCCAAGATTAGTTTTTCAATTTTTGAGTAACTCCTTTCGCAGCTGAAAATTTTCTATGATGTAATAAATTGGTTTTTCTACTCCTCGTTACGTCCACTCGCAGAACACCGCACTTAATGCATGCGAGGTTGTCGCAAGATAGATCAACAATTCTTCTCCTTCTTCTCTTTTGCAAAATTGATATATCCATTAAATGTTCCTTTATTCCTTGCAAGGCCTTTCGCAATCCGTCCATTTAAACTTCGATCCCTTTCTACAGGATATTGAAAAGTGCTTGCATTTGTCGATGATCGCGAGATGAAAGGCTAACAACCCATTTAACTTTTGTTTCCTTCTTTGGATACAATGTACCCTAAAAATTTTCCAGAGGCGACTCCAAAGGTGCATTTTTCCTCGGGGTTTACTTTGATATTAAATGCCTCATTTGTTCAAAAATTTCTTTCAAATCCTTGACGTGGTCTTTGCTTTTCTACTTTTTATTAACATATCATCTCGTAATACCTCCAATGTTTTGTGTATCCATCTCGCGAACACCTTCTCCACCATTCTTTGTATGTCGCACCGGCATTTCGCGTATCAAACGGCATTTTGTATAATAAAGACAATCCTCTTGGAGCAAAGAAAGATGTTCTGATCTTCTTCTTGGCGAGAGGAATTTGATTGTAACCTTTATATCCATCAAGAGATGATAGTTCAACCAATTGGAATATTCGTAATGGAAACTATCTTTAGGACAAGCTTTGTTTAGACAAAGAAAGTCTATACAAATTCCTTTTTCTTTTCTTGGGACTATAACCATATTTGCTATCCATTCGGATATTTTGCTTGTCTAATAATTCCGCGTCCAACATTTTCGCAATTCTTCTTCTATTTGAGGATGATATGTTGTCGCGATCTTTCTAATTCTTTGTTTAAATGGTTTTACATTCTTGTCAATTTCCAATTTATGGCAAGCCACCGATGGATCTATACTGCATTTCATCCATATCCCATGCGAAAATATCTTTGTAATCTCGCAACAACTCAAACAGATTCTTCTTTCTTTATCAACTTCCATTTTAGTCCCAATTTTTAAGATTTTAGGCTCCTCCTCGGTTCCAACATTCACTTCTTTTGTTTGTTCCATCACACATAACTAGACTTCGGTTCTAAGATACTCACCAAACTCCTGATCCACCAAAGTTCTATTTATTGCCCATTCTTCCATCGTCTTTTGCCGATTCTTCCTTTTTTCGCTTGCATTTATCGTGATCACTGTGGAGATATATGATTCAAACTTTCTCTAGGCATTGAACGTTATTTTCTGTTTCTCCCATTCCTTCAAAATCTCGTTTATGTATCCTTCCTCTAATATTTTCGTGGAATTCATTAACCATTGCTTTTGTAATTGAATTGTATTCCATATCTTCATTATATTCCTTGCTTCTTAACTCCTCTACCTCATCCGATTTAACATTTTCCTTTCTCATTTTCTTGATTTAAACGATTTTAATGCACTCTTCGATCTTCAATCTTCTTCAAACCCCTCACTCGGAATTTGTTTAGTTATGTATTTGAAGATGAATAAAAATATATTTTATTAATTGTTTTCTTGAAAGGTTTACAAAGAAATGTAGAAGTTTGAGCTAAAGAAATTACAATCACTTTAATTTTCTCTCCTAAAAGGATTAGTCACCTCATAAAATCATAAAGTAATAGTCGGTCACCTCATAAAATCATAAATTTCATGGGTCATCAAAACCAAATAGAGCTATCACAAGTAAAAGGAATCTCGCAACATGCCAAGAAAATTAACAAATAAAGAACACCCTTGTCTAGTTTCTGTTTAAGACAACTACATCTAATTGTGGTTGAGTTCGTGCTCTATAACTGGGTCGAGATAAAATATTTTCATGGGTTGCATTTCCTCGTAGCTAAGATCCGATTCAGGTATTAGAGTCTGGAAAAACTCAAATAAAAACTTAGAAGCACATAATAATAACCTAAATAACCGCGGATCCTTAAAGTCAATCAGGTTTGACTCACACAATTGACCATGATGAAAGTGGTGGTCAATTTTAGGCAAATGTGTCGATTCTAATCTCCTAAAGTACTTAGGTTTAGTCTCAAAACTAAATAATTGACACATCTGAAACTTATACGTTCCCACAATTGGTTGAAAAATATTTGGTGGGAAAACAAAATCAATCTGGGTATCATAGCCTGAATAAACCACATCAACCAGAGGATGGGTTTCTAACAACTGAACTTCCTTATGGACATCACTAGGTTCAGGAAAACGTGTATGAAGATAATCTTGTAAAATGGTTGAGGCACATATGTCAAGTCCGAAGTGAGGGACCCTTCTAAGAGTTAAGGCACATGGAGAATGATAATCACCCCCAAACTTAGAGCTTTCAGTGTCTCTAGAAAGACTAGTCACAACTTCCCTAATTTCAAGGTCATCTGATTCCTGAAAATGGTCAATTGATTCTTCTAAGTCAGGTTCATCCTCACTCATCTCTACGAGTTCATTTTCTTTGTCTAAGACTAATGTTTCTAAATCGCTAGACTCTAAAACAATATTCTTAGAAGAAACTCGTTTCTCTAAACCATTATTAGCTTCGTAATCAAAAGGAAATACTAAATCGTCTAAAACGGGGGTATCTCTAGTCAAATCCTTGTCCTTTTGAATAGGTGAATAATTATTAAATTATTTGGATTTGAACTAGAAACATTATCATTATTAAGCTCAATTGGAGTAACAAATTCCTAATCACTATGCCTACTTATTTCAAATTCTTCATCAACACTATCCTCATCATAATCATCATTATAATAACATGAAAATGGTTGAACCTCATCTAAACAAGTAGTGTTACCAATTTTATCCTCGTCGTCTTGATTATGCAAATAACTATCCTCATTTTCAAGGGTATTATTGGAAACACTGTATTGGAAATCAAGATTATTTCGAGCAATTCTTTCGTTCGTCTCAGCTATCATCTTGAGGGATTCCTCCATAGTAAGTTTTCTTTCGTCATAAACTAAGTTATTCATCTTAGCTAACTTACGTGTCGACTCCTCTAATTTCCTGAGAGACTCTTCTAAAGGAGAAATATAAGAATTTTGCTCGTATGATCCGTGCGTGTGTGGATAGTAATTGGGCTCATCATGGTATGAGCCATAACCTTGAAAAGGCTGATGTTCCCAACCACTATTCATACTATGGTCAAAGTAGTAACGTCCATTTTGGAAATCAGTCGGATATTCATTGTATTGGCTATTGTAATACCAGTTCGACATTATAGTGTGCACGTGCAAATGCAAGGTTGACTAAAATGGGTAAGCTCAGGTTACCTACAGCAAAATATACCCAAAGGTACTAGGCTGAGGTTTGTGAACTTTCACCTGGTAACTCCCATAAGGCCCAAGGCACGGGTTCAGCTTACTAATCCACGAGTTTTCCTAAATTCGGTAGCTTGACGATGCAATTGGTGTGTGCACGTTTTTTTTTTTAATAAAAAAAAATACTAAAAATAAACAAACAATATATACAAGTCCAAAAGAAATAGAGAAAAACTAACAAAAATAATATCTCCGGTTTTCTCCTTTTTTGGCAAGTTCGACTTTCCACTTTTAGCTTTGAGTCAATCCTGCACAACAAAAACAAAAATACCAAAGACGTAAAAAAGAACAAAATATATAAAATAGGAAAATAAATATACAAAACCTAAAACCTAAACCTAAATACAAGTCCGCGTCGGCGGCGCCAAAAATTGATGTGATTTTGAAGTTGTTTGTAAAAAGTGGTAGTAAAAGTTCGTTCAAGTCAGACTTGTAAAGATTTGATTTCAGACTTAAAAATATATACAAAAGATGTCACAATATCGAGAGATACTAGGACTTCGGATTCCACCATTAATCACATTCAATTGGTTCATATAATGACTCATAACAATTCTAGCTCTTTTGTTGACTCTTTTCTTTGCCAAAAGTAGATTTCTAAAAGATTAGATGTAAATCACAAGCATGATGTATCAAAAGCTCTTACGTCTAAGCATACACCATCAAACGAAATCACAACTAATTAGTGAAAATCTTAAATCAATTAAAATAAGTGCAAAAAGTCATAAAGAATCAATTATAGTTACCAAACAATTGTGATAAGGCTTCCTCCGTCATCCCAGTGTTGGGGTTTAGCTCCTCATATTATTCACGTGCTCAAAATAGTTGTTCATAGCTCAAATAGGTGAAATACAAGAGAAAACTAATAAAGCAGACAGTTTGCAACGCTTCAGTGGCGTTACAAACAGACTGTTACAGAGACCTGTTGCAATAGGAACTGTTACAGGAAACGATAGAACTAATATGTTGTAAAATAAAAGACTGCTCTGGGATGTCTAATGTTCTTCATGTGCTTCCTCTACACCAGCAGAAGAAACAATTCCTGCAACTTGATTTTCTCTTCTTCTATGCCTCTGTTGGTACCCCAAAGTATCGACACCCTCCAATGACTTCCCCAACCTCTTTATATATACAGCAGACCCAAATTACTCGGCTTTTTCTTCTCCTCTCTTTCCCTTTTCTTCCACGGCAAGTCCCGTGTTTATTTCTCTTAACCTTCTATGCACGCATTCTTCTGGGTCTCTGATTTGATGGAAACTCTTTCGATATATAGAATCAAATCCCAAATCGATTAAAACTTTCCCAAGACTCACACAGACTTCCATATATGCAACAAAAATACCAATAATATTGCCGACCACTGCTCACTCCAAACCAATAATCGGGCCTTATTTACTCGAACCCAACACCCATAGTAACTCTGTTAGTCCATAACAGGTCCAACCCGAAAGAAATACGCAGTTAAATCTCTCCCAATCTGCCGAAAAATCCAACTCCAAATTTTTGCCGTTCGTTCTTTGCCATGAATTCCCGCCAAAAAGCAAAATTCAAATGTAAAAGATGATGCCCCTTATCTTGCTGCTGGGTGCCTTTAACACTTGGGGTGTCCTGGGGTGTAAATAACAAGCGGGTGCCCCTTAGTAATTGAGGTACCCCTTATCCAAATGAGGAGTGCCTTTAGTGATTTTCTCCCACGAGCGCAAATACCACTTTTCGAGCCAATTTTTCCATATATGTTTATTTCTCCAAAAATACCTACAAAGAGATAAAATACCAAAATAAGTACAAAATTGAGCACTAACAATATATACAATTGAGATTATATCATACACAAAAATGTGTTTATCACTTCCAAGTACTCCATGATTCTAAACGTGTTCAACTCAGCATCATAGTTGTTGAAGATCCGTCGCGATAATAATGAGAAAAACAAATGCTCTCAATCATTGTTATACAGTGTCATAGTATTATTACACATCATCAAAGTTCAATTGTATCACAACTTTGACAACAATACTATGGTGATATGTATCACCCCCCCTTAGTCAATACTTCATCTCAACATGAAAACCATTCCCCGTTACATAATGATCTGTAAACCATATGTATTTGTAGTATGAAACTACACATTAATTCTCTCCCTTTTTGTCAATATAAATTGGCAAAGGTACGAAAACTAGTGGGATCCTCATGAAATTTTAATTCATAGAGATACTTCATGACCAAAAGAGAATAACATACCAACTTATTTAGATGCAATCATAAAGCCGAAGCAAAATGCATTCATCAAGGAGTTTATAAATATACAAGATAACCCCTATAATATTCCACATCCGCACTCCCCACAAAGATTTGGCAATTAAGCACAAGTTCAATTAAGAACTCTCCCCCATAATATGTCATTCCCGAAAGAACAACACAAGCGACCTTGCTTTTACAAGAAAAGAAGGATTTCTAAAGAACACTAAGATACTTGACAAAAACACTTCTACTAGAAACAAATGCAAACATGAAGCAACACCACTCTAGGAATTCCAAACTCAATTTCCCAAAAGATTGAGATAAAAGCAGGGGCAAGAGTTATGGAGAACTAATGAACTAAAACAACACCAATAGACTGCCGTAGGTGTTGAAATGTGGCAGTGTCTAATGGTTTGGTAAGAATATCAGCCAATTGTTGTTTAGAAGGCAAAAATTCCATAGTAATGATACCATTTTCATAAAGATCTCGAATAAAATGGTACCTTATGTCTATGTGCTTAGTCCTTGAGTGCTCAACAGGATTCTCAGTGATGCGAATCGCACTTGAGTTATCACAAAATATCTTCATTATTCCGGAATCAATTCCATAATCAGCAAGCATTTGTTTCATCCATAGGAGTTGAGTACAACATGAACCGGCAGTAATGTATTCTGCTTCACATGTTGAGAGAGATTGTGAATTTTGTTTCTTGCTATGCCAAGCTACAAGATTCATCCCTACATAGTAGAATCCCCCTGATGTACTTTTTCTATCTTCCACACACCCTGCCCAATCAGCGTCTAAGTAGGCAGTAAGGTCAGTGTTAGTATCAAAAGTGTAAGAAAGACCATACCCGGCAGTATGATTATATATTAATGTAACGTATGATCCTCTTTGTGGCGGCAAGATGTGATTCCTTTGGATTTGCCTGAAACCTAGCAGAGCAACCAACACTAAAAGCAATGTCAGGTCTCGTGGCAGTGAGATACAAAAGACTTCCAATGATAGATCGATCGATAAAGTTTTTGATCCACATTTACACCTTTCTCATTTCTATGTAGTTTACCCGTGGTAGGCAAGGGAATCAGTTTTGGAGTTGACTTATAAAGAACGAATCTTGAAACAAGATTTTTTGCATATTTTTCTTGAGATAAGTAAATTCCATCCTTGTGTTGTTGAATTTGTAAACCCAAAAAGAATTTTAATTCACCAACATTGCTCATTTCAAACTCCTTGCCAAGAGAGACTTGAAAATCTTTTGCAAGTTTCTCCGATGTTGATCCATAGATGATATCATCTACATAAATTTGAACAATTACAACATCTTTCCCACTCCATTTGGTAAACAAAGTTTTATCAGCTCCACATCTTGAAAAACCTTTCCTAAGAAGGGAAGTAGTTAGTTTTTCAAACCAGGCACGAGGTGCTTGTTTTAACCCGTACAATGCCTTGTTGAGCTTAAGGATATGATAGAGAAAATCAGGATTTTGAAATCCCTTAGGTTGAGCGACATAAACTTCTTCCTTTAAGTTTCCATTTAGGAAAGCGGATTTAATGTCCATTTGAAACAGCTTAACCTTAATAAATCAAGCATGAGATAATAGTAATCGAATGGACTCAAGGCGGGCCACAAGAGCAAAGGTTTCGTCAAAGTCGATTCCTTCAATCTGTGAATATCCCTGAGCGATAAGTCTAGCTTTGTTTCTGAAAATGGTGCCAAATTCATCAGACTTGTTCTTAAATATCCATTTGGTGCCAACAATATTGATATTGGGGGGGACAAGGTACGAGTTTCCATACATCTTATCTTTGGAATTGATTTAACTCTTCATGCATTGCATTTACCCAATAGGGATCACTAAG
Organism: Papaver armeniacum; assembly: GCA_023531295.1. NCBI lineage: Eukaryota > Viridiplantae > Streptophyta > Magnoliopsida > Ranunculales > Papaveraceae > Papaver > Papaver armeniacum. The sequence continues at coordinate 361,175 of JAJJWW010015231.1, forward strand.
AGCTTCATCAATATTCCTTGGATCTACTTGCGATAGATAACAACCAAAATTATAAATATTTTGAAGTTGACCTCTCGTCTTAGCAATAGATTCCTTACTCCAATGATATTGTTAGTATCATGATTCCTTTGAACCCAAAGGTGTCGTGGAGGGACACGTTCTTGTTCAACAGGAATATCCTGACTAAAGCTTTTCTCCTCATCGCTAGAGACATCAGGATCAGCAACCGTTGGAACAACTTCTTCTGATTCTGAAGTTTCTTTGATTTTCTCAATTGTCTCGGTTGGAGGCAATTCAGCAGGAGAGTTATCATGAAAAAAATTACTTAAATCATCAATGATAACATTTGTCGATTCAATCATGACTTTGGGTTCTGAGATTAAAGACTCGGAAATCACGACTGTCAGATGCATAGCCAAAAAAAAATACCTTCATCACTTTTCGAATCAAATTTCCCTTTCTGTTCACGATCCTTTAGATTGTAGCACTTACTGCCGAACACTCTGAGATAGTTTAAGTTGGGTTTCTTACCGTACCACAACTCATAGGGAGTGTTTAAGGTCTTTGACCGTAAATAAACACGATTGATCAAATAGCAAGCCATAAAAACAGCTTCACCCAAAAACCTTAATGGTAAGTTTTTGTTATGGAGCATTACCCTTGCCATTTCCTGAATGTTTCTATTCTTCCTTTCTTCAACTACATTTGCTTGTGGAGTGATAGGTGGAGAATATTGTTGAATAATTCCCAGAGAGTCACAATATTCAAATACTTTGGTGTCTTTGAATTCTGTGCCACGATCGCTTCTAATTTTCTTTAGTTTGCGATATTATTCATTCTGGATTCTATTAACAATAATCTTGAACTCACTGAGTGTTTCATTCTTGTGAGCCAAAAATGCAACCCAAGTGAATCTGGTGTAATCATCTACCATAACCAAGGCATATTTCTTTCCAGCCACTGTAGATTGCTGAATTGGGCCGAAAAAATCCATATGAATTAAATCAAGTGGAGCTTTGGTGAGAATATTTCGAGATGATTTGTGTGAAACTTTCATTTGTTTACCCTTTTGACAGGCACCACAGACACCTTCAACCTTAGCATTGATTTTGGGAACGCCTCTAACAAGTTCTTTGTTAATGATCTTAGTTAGAAGACGATAATTGATGTGACCAAAATGTTCATGCAAGAGGTGTGTAGATTCCACTTTAGTCAAATTACAACAATTGCTGAACTGAGTATCTAGAAGATAACGGTTATTTTTGCCACGTGCTCCTTGAAAAATCACTTTTCCGGATTTATCGACAATGTCACATCCTTTATCATTGAAGACAACCTTATGGCCTTTGTCACAGATTTGATTAACAGAAAGAAGATTAGCAGTCATACCTTTCACGTATGCGACATCATGTATTTCAGGAACACCAGGTAATTTGATCGTCCCCTTCTTGCTTATGTAGCAACAGCTTCCATCCCCAAAAATCATTGGTCCACCATCAAAATCGCTTGAGTTGATAAACCAAGAGAGATTTCCAGTCATGTGTCTTCTATATCCACTATCAAGGAACCATTGAAAAGGTGATGTTGACTTTAGAGCAAAGGCTCCCATACTAGCCCTATTAACCATATTTGGTTTTCTTGTTAGTATTGAATGTCTTTTAAGAGAAGATAAAAGTTGTACAGCTTTCTTATGAAGATCACCCGCAACTTTTAATCTTTTATTGAAAGGAACACAAACATGTTGAAAGTGATTATGAGCACCACAAAACAAGCATGTTGTAACATCCTTATCCTTGTTCGAAGAGATCTGAGCACTATCAGGTTTCACAAAGCCAAGACCTCGCTTGTCACCTGATTTACGACAATTCTTCAAGGAAGAATTAGAGGATTTATTTAAAACCATTGAAGATGACTTTACAGATTTTAAATCTTTAAGCTTTGCAATTTCTGCAGCAAGATCAAAATTAATCCGGATTTGTTCATCTAACTTCTTTTGGAGGTCAACTACCTCTTCAGCATGTTCTTGAAGCACGAATTTTTTGATATAAACTTCGCAATGAAGACCATCAAATTTTCTTGTCAAACGAATTTTTTCGAGACAAAGAAAATTGATGAGTTTTTTTAAATTAGGATTCTCAACCTTATCGATGGTTTCTAGAACATGCTCAATATTGAGTTTATCCATTTCTGGTGAAGCGTTTTCAGAGACTATATTTTCCATCATCAAATAGCTACAAACACATACTTATAAGGTCTTTAATGTGTTTGCCTGCTCTGATACCAATTGAAAATGCGGGGGTCTAACAACCACACCCAACAATTCGTTTGGCAATCAGAGAAGACTTACTATAATACACTTTCTAGAGAATCAACTAGACAATCAGACTCAATCTAGAGTAAAGTATATCAAAGCGTTTAATATCTCTAACTCTTAATTCAATCCGTAATCAGCAAAAAGAAATCTGCGAGCCCGATTGAATATAAGAGGAGTAACTTGAACGGTACCAAAGACCAATGTTCAAGTGTCAATCAATGTAAATCAACAACCAAAGGTTGGATTTTCTAATTGATTGATCTTAACGCACAACCTGTGATATTTCAATTATATAAAAAAATATAATGCGGAAAAGAAATAACACAGACACCAGAAGTTTTGTTAACGAGGAAACCGCAAATGCAGAAAAACCCCGGGACCTAGTCCAGATTGAACACCACACTGTATTAAGCCGCAACAGACTCTAGCCTACTACCAATTAACTTCAGACTGGACTGTAGTTGAACCCTAATCAATCTCACACTGATTCAAGGTACAGTTGCGCTCCTTACGTCTCTGATCCCAGCAAGATACTACGCACTTGATTCCCATAGTTGATCTCACCCACAACCAAGAGTTGCTACAACCCAAAGTCGAAGACTTGATAAACAAATCTGTCTCACACAGAAAAGTCTATAGATTGAATAAATATGTCTCCCACAAAAATACCCAAGAGTTTTTGTTCCGTCTTTTGATAAATCAAGGTGAACAGGAACCGATTGATAAACCGGACTTATATTCCCGAAGAACAGCCTAGTATTATCAATCACCTCACAATAATCGACTAGCGAAACAAGATATTGTGGAATCACAAACGATGAGACGAAGATGTTTGTGATTACTTTTATCTTGCCTATCGGAGAAATTAATCTCGAGTCAATTATTTCAATTGTACCCAATACGATAGTATCGGGCAAGATCAGAACACGCAACTATAAAGAAAATTGTTGGGTCTGGCTTCACAATCCCAATGAAGTCTTTGAAGTCGTTAACTTACAGGGTCTCGATAGAAACCTAAGGTTAAAGGAGAATCGACTCTAGTTATGCAACTAGTAACACACATGATGTGTGGGGATTAGTTTTCCCAGTTTCTAAAGTTCTCCTTTATATAGTTTTCAAATCAGGGTTTGCAATCCAAGTTACCTTGGTAACAAAGCATTTAATATTCACCGTTAGATGAAAAACCTGATTCAACCAAGCTAATATCTTTCAACCGTTAGATCGAACTTATCTTGTTACACACAAATGAAATGTACCCTCATTTGGGTTTATGTAACCGTGCCCAAACGTGTACACCATGTTGGTTCACAAATAGTTAACCGAGATTAGCCATATGATTACTCTCATATCAACCTTATTCATCTTAACCATAACTAGTTCAAATGACTCAAATGAAACTAGTTAAAGAGTTGTTCAATTGCTATATTCTCATAGAATTATACAAGAACACAATTGAAGCAAAATCGGTTTGATTCACTCCAATCAATCATGAACATTATAGCCACGGTTTGCAAAGATTGCATTCCATATTATATAAATGTTTATGCTCACGTTCATAACCGATTTTAGAACTTTAACCTTCAAGTATGCAAACGTGTACGCATACTTGAAATACCCGGACTAAGATTGAGTTACGCCAGTACGCAAACGGGTACGCGAACTTCAAATCCCAGCATAAATTCTCGGACATGAACCTGTACGCCAGTACGCAAACGGGTACGCATACTTAGGTTCCCGGATTTCTCAAACCAACAGAACGCAAACAAAGTGCGCATACTATGGTTCCGGACATGGATTACATATGTGCAAGAGTGCACAACATGACATATCCAATAATGGTTAAGTGTTCTAAACTCTTATTTCAATCATTGAAACTTTCTTAGAGGATGACAATAGCCATTTTCACACACTATTAGCATCAAAGCAATTTTCAAGTTATTGAAATAATTATAATGAAACATTCCAAGACAACACCAAATGATTGTCTCACACAAAACATGTAAGATGTTACTCGGAAATTTTCACATGATATAAGATGAACTTGGTCGAAGCGAAAGCTTTTCAACTGTAGATGGGGCAAAACGAGTTGCTGGTTTTCAAGGAATTGAGGAGACGACCGTTGATAGGTGTAGAATACACCGTATTTACTATCTAGAGTTTATGCTTTCTTTGCTATTTTTCGTGTGAATTTTGTATTTTACGTTTGTTTTTGAGTTATTAGGTACTCTGGAGTCGCACGGAGGAAAAGAAGAAGAAATTATCCAATTTGAGCAAAAGGGATCAGTGACGGAATATTCCATTCCCGGTGAAGAATCTCAGATGACCGCCAACACTATTCCGGTGCCGATTTCCGGTGATCCCAGGATTTCTACGGCGATTCAATATGTGCAGAATTTTGTAAAGAGTATTCTAAACTCATGGGTGTGAAGACTTGGACTTGGAATTGGATGGAGAATTTGTCTCAAATTTGGAAAGAGAAGATGGAAGATTTGAGAAAGACTTGAACTTGGAAATTGAATTGCTAAAGGAAAGGGATTCTATTCCTTGGAAGATTTGGAGAACATTGAAGCCTATAAATAGAGAATTTCTCTACACAACTTCTACACACCTTTTTACACACACAACACTTCTCTTTTCTTTATTCTTTGTGTGAACTCCTTAACATGAGTAGCTAATTTTATTACTGATTGAGGATGAATTCCTAGTTCTTAACATTGTTTGAGTTTTGTTTTCAATTCTATCTTGAAGTTTTTCACATGATTATCGTTTGTTTTTACTAATAGGAATGTTTATACATTCATGGTTGATTGATAGATTGTTTAGAGTGCACGCTAAATTGATTTGTTAATTTGATCTAAAGCTAGTGAAAGTTAGGAGATAAGTAATCGTTTCTTGACTCTTTACATAAGTAGCAAACACGAGACCTTGCGGAGGGATTCCGTGGAGCAATTGTGTGTGAAAACAACGTTAGCAAGTAGACCTTGATCTAAGAGTCTAACTACTAATATCAACCTAATAAGTTCATAAATCTTAATGCGTTTATTTAAATTACATCTTGAGTGATCTACTACTAGGTGGTTTGGTAAATAGAATCCGGTAGTCGAGAACTTCCATATCCGGTGATACAAGGGATTTAGGGGTTTAGCACTGATCTAGCTGCTTTACCTACGGTTGGTGATAATCTGTGACTAATAAAAAGTGGAAAAGAACATAACTTGAATCATTGTTTTGCAACGAAGAAGGATTCCTTGATCTTGTCTCTCTTATTGATTTCAACTTTATATTTGAATTGCTTTGTTTATTTTCTTTTGCTTTATAAAACAAACCCCCCTTTGTGACAATTTTACAACTAAAAATCTCTTGCTCCTCGTGGGAACGAACTTGACTACACTATATTACTTGTTAATTAAGTGGAAAAATATTGATTAATTTGTTGTGGTTACGACACGCATCAATCGTGCGGAGGAAACTCCTTGAACCGAGCGAACTGTCAAACCTCATATAGATGCACTGCAAAAAAGGGAGTGCTTTGAATTCGAGAGATCAATACGCAGGACTCGGCCTAAACCAAGACAATGGCCGTTCTGAGTCAATTCGGTCACAAGAGAGGATGGGTCGATCTGTAGGAGGGAAGCTGAGAAATGTGTGAGATAAATAATGATCGAAGATTGTAGGTGTGTTGTGTATTCTGCGTGAAGAAATAAAATAAGCTATGATTGATTGAATTTGCTCTGTTGAGAGTAATTGCTCAGGCGTTAAGATGTGAATCTCTTGTTGTCTGTTTGACGAAAGATTATCTTGTTTTTGCAATCATGATTCAGAAACTTATTTATATTGCTAGAATTGTAAAACACCTTGATCCCATGAAGTGTGATAGTTGTTGGAGTCAAAGAGTGTGGAAGTGGAAATCGTGTTAAAACCAGTTGCTCATCGTGCGGAGACTTGGTTGATTTTCCATCCACTACTTTGTTAACTCCTCCAACTTATTGCACGACTTGCTCACATTCTAATAGTGTGTATGAACACACGTGCCGTAGACCGCCAGATCAAAACCCTAGTTAATATCCCCCCATGTAACACGATTGATGTCTCATGGTTGTGGAGTCTGCAAGGCAGACGTGTATTTAATTAGTCAGTTGCTGACTTCATGGGACGATGAGTCCTTGTATTGCTGAGTCGAACGTGATTTGCAAATGTTCTGAGACTCATGAATTGAAAGTGTTTGTTGAGACAAAGGTATGATTCTCAAGTAAATGTTGATAGTTAAGGTGAGCAAATATTTCTCATTCGATGGATTGTTGAATATTGATAGTTGAACCAATATTTCTTAGTCTGAGCAAATGTTACTCATCTGAGCAAATGTTGCTCGTTCGATGAAATATTAGTAGCGGAACCAAATAAAATATTAATTTAAAATACTGGCAACTGAACCAAGTATAATTAATAAAAATGCTGATCATGGGATCAACGTAAAATTATTAGCGTTTGAATCTGGAATTATGAACCTTGGACTCGAAACCCTAATTTGATCCATTGATGATTTATTAAAAATCAACCACGGAGTGAAGGAGGGACCGGATACATGGGATGATGGGTCGACCATGTAGCGCCCAGATGCTCGAGTGATCAAATACCAAAGTCTCTGGAAGACCAGTTGATGAAAGGATGATTAAATGCTGGTTTAATTGTTTATTAAAAATAATGCTCGTCTGAGCGTCAGGTGATAAAACCTAATTAATTATGAAGATATGAGGGACCGACCAAGGGGTCATGAAACCGGCCCTGGTTGGTCACGGGATCGAATGACGATCGTTTCATGAAATTCCAAAATTGTTTGGAAGAGTTTGAACCTAATGTGAACAAATTAGGTCAAATAATGAAAGTATGAGGGACCGGCCTCTTGCAAGCCAAAGAGCTACCCTTGGTCGGTCAAGGTAATATGCTCACATCACCAAAGTGTTCGCGTCTCATTTCTGAGAATTTTGATATTTTCTGGCGTGCATTTGAGCAATCATTTGAGAAAATATGAAGAAATCAATGTTTTTGCTCAAACTGAGGAAACTTCATAAGATGAAGGAAATAATAATAATAAAATGAAGGAATCATGAAATGTGGGACCGGATATGGCCAACGCATGGCCGGCCGGCCAATAAGCCCGTCCCATGACACTTTTCCCTAATTTTATATTATTCTTCATGATTTTAAGGAAATATCATGAAATCAAGGAGTTTGTTGAAACTAAGGAGTTTTCCTTGAAGTGAAGGAGTTTCCATGAGATGAAGGAAACAAATAATATTAATAATAATAAAATAAGGACATGTGGGACTGGCTTGGGCATGGTTGGCCAGCTAGGGCCCGGTCCCGCGAGTATTCCCTTATTTTATCTCTTTTCCTTAATGTGAAGGAAATATCATGAAATCAAGGAATTTCATGGGATCAAGGAAATAATAATAATAAAATAATAAGGAATGCAAGGTGTGGGACCGGCCACAACTAGGGCATGACCGTACGGCTAGTGAGCTCGGTCCCATGACACCTTTCCTAATATTTTATTATTTCCTTGATGTGAAGGAAACACCATGAAACTGAGGAGTTTCCTTGAAACAAAGGAATTTTGTTCAAATGAAGGAATTTTCATGAGATCAAGGAAAAATAGTAAAATATGATAAAATATAGAATTGGGCGTGGGGATGGCCACGGCACGACCGGCCGGCCGGTGGGCCCAGTCCCGTAGCGCCTTAGCTAATATTTTATTATTATTATTTTTCTTCCTATTTTGCATAGGTTCATCGTTCCTTCGTGTTTTGGAATGCTCGTTCGTGCATTCAGGTGCTCGTTAGTGCATTATTGCTGAGTACACTTGCACCATTTTGGTCGGGTCTTACTCGATAGCGGCTCAGATGCCCGTGCGTTAAATATTTATTACTAACCCATGGAATTCTACTGGGAAGAACCATGAATTGAAGTAACGAAATATTATGAAAACATAGAATATTTTCCAGGGATTCAGTTAATGAATCTAAAGATTTAGAAATAATTAATTGATGGCTATATACTAGTACGATCGTCTATGAGCATTAATTATTCAGGGATTGAGTGATATGAGCTTGTTGAAGCGTCATATTTCTTTTATATAGTCAGGGAAAATATTGTTACATCTTGAAGACGTTATTGCTCTATACTAGCAGGCAAGCCGTCTAGGAGCCGTCCAATCTTTCGATTCTATATAGAAGTAATTACTGAAATTGCTCAGTATTCATGAGATATGCCGTTGTCTCAGCTGAGAGACTACACATCTACATATACTCTGAGAGACAGTATTCTCAGTCAGAGATTCTTGTGGCATGAGCTTTCATGCTTTCGATAAGAGACATGAGCCTCAATACTCATCTGATTGCTGGATCAGGAGCATGTACAATTATGGGTTTACGATTTTAGCCCTTGTCAAAAATCCACCATCTACATTAAGTCCCCTGCTTAGTGAGGGACAGTCATGTTCCTCGATCGACCTTTGAATGGTGATTTTCCAGTTACAAACAATATAAGTAATTGAACTTAGTCGTAAGATAAGACGTTACCGGATTTTCGATAGTACGAGCAAACCATGGCTTGGAAGAAGATCCCAGTGGCATGATAGAGCGTTATCTAACGAGCATAAAATGGTGTAGCACCGCTGATTTTGTGATGGAACCTTGGTCGGTTTAGGATTCGCGGGTCCGGTCCCAAAAGGAAATCCTTGTGAATTTAGGTTTTGGAAATAAAATTTGATATAAAAGGGATTAATCCTTTTTTTTTTATTTATTTCACCTACACAACCACCACCTTCATCTATTCATCACTCTCGCCCGGGAGGAGCCATATTCCGGCGGCATCGACCACTGTGCACGCGACAATTTTTTTTTGTTTGTTTGCTGAAGTTCATGATTTTCATGAGTTGTTCATGTCTTGATCATGCTAAAATTATATACATGTGCATATATGAGTGTCAGTTTTGTAGAAAACCCTTGTTTTGAAAACGTATGTCCATTCGATCGTTAGTTTAAGAAACTAGTAAAATCCCTGACTTAGGAGAGATTTTTTTATATATATGTAGACCTGTGTCTAGTGATAAAATTTTGTTTACGAGCTTTCATGGAAACCAAAATTTTATCTTGAAAAGGTGTGAGCTTTCACAAAATCGAAATAAACCCTCGTTTCAAAGACAGACGACTGTACGAAGGAAAAAGATTTATACCTTTGATAAAACCGTGGAATATCCACAATTTTTATGAAACCATAACATGTTCACGAATTTTATTTACGTGAGTTCAGTTCACGTGATTTTTTTTTTAAATTACGTGAGTAATTCACGTCTTTTCTTCTTTTTATATATATACGAACATATATTTTTTTGAAAATCAAATCCTGACTTTGAATAATGTTTAAAAGTAAACAATTATTTATGATGAAATATTATTTAGTTTTCGTAATTCTATGGTGAGCGTTCACACAGTAGAATTGTTCATGATATTATGAAAATCTGAGTTTTGTTCGTCTTTTGTAGATTTCGGAGAAACGAGCAGGTTTTGAAGTGTTAACTCTTGCATTACAATCACTACTGTTAGTGGAATCGTAAAAATGTAAGAGTTAAGAATTACCATTTTCGTAGATGCTAGTTGAGCATTTTTCCATTTGCATGACTCCATCATCTTGTCGAAGTTTGCATCTGGATGATATACTGAAGTAGAATGTTATGTGAATCTTACAGCTACTTCGCAAGGATGTATGATTCCCAAGCTAATGATGCCCCCAGAGATGATACATGCGTGGATAATGATGCATCCAGGGAGGATTTATACATAGATAATGATGCCTCCAAGGATGATTCATGCATGGATGAGACTTCCATTGGCGAAGATGAAACACCTGGAATTAAGAATGTTCCAAACATAGAGGATGCATTCTTTGTGGATCAAGGGCCTGCAAAGCGTCTCAAAACTCCAGCATTTCATCTTCTGATAAATCCTAGAGAGGTTACTCAGAAAAAATTGGTGACTCCTCAGGCAACCATTCGGTTCTGTCTTAAACGAGGATATTTTTCTGCATCAATCATTGAATTCAAGCTTTCTCGACGGCCTTTAGAAAAGTTTTCTGTATGGGCGAGGTATATGTTAGGTTTTCCTCGTGTTCGATCCAAGTTGCATGATGCACAAGTAATACGGGCTATCCAAGCTTCTGGAGACTTGTTCATTTTTCATGATGCACGAGGTATGGTAGCTCTACTTGCTCGTTGGTGTATTCCAACTCACTCTTTCATATGCAGATGGGGAGAGTTTACCATTACTTTAGAAGATGTAGTTGCTTTGTTGCATCTTCCAATCACGGGTAACCTTCCTGAAGGTCTTTCTTCATCAGAGGAAATTGCAATCTCTAACATCTTGACAACCGCAATGGAGGAGATTAATAAGGCATCCGGCAGCAAAGGTTGTTATGCTCATTGGTTAATACATTGTTGGCCTCCTATGGAGTGGCCTGTTGACGGTACGTTATTTATTGTTGCTTTCTTGTGTTTATGGCTGTCCAGGGATGTATTTGAAGATGCTGGAAATTTGTTGAAGCCGTTCGTGATTCCCTTTGCAATTAAGATGGATCAGGGTGAGCAACTCCCAATAAGTAGTTTGTTCTTGGGTTCATTGTACTCTAACTTGGACTCCTTGATTATATAGACTCCAGCATCTCGAATGGTTTTATGAAGATTGAATGTTATGCCAATACAATGTTTCTTCAAGCTTTGATGTGGGAGCGTTTCAAGAATTATGCACCCATTCCACGTACCATCTTGCAAGGATTGAATGCTGATGCTCGCCATGTTTTCTCTGAGAAGGCCAATGCCAGGATCATGCGCTGGTCCATAAAGCAACCTCGACTCAAGACTCGCTCCGTTGATGTCTTAGACCGTGAATCTGAATTCAACTTCCGCCCATGGGTGTCAGTTCCTCCTTATATTTCTTAGTTGACAACTTTTAATGCTGAAGAGATTATGACTTTGAAATCTGGTGCTGATTTGAGCGACGCCGAGAGGTCTTTTATGTTGAGTTGCACTCCTGGTCATCCGATATCAATAATACATAGCGAATTCTCAGTGGAAGAATACAATATTGATAGGCCATCTCGGCAAATGGGTATGGATCAGTGTGTTCCGAATTTTCGAAGAAGGAAACCCTCAGTTGAACAACTCATGACCCGTCTAGACCGTACACATGTGGAAGGAAGTGAATACTGGTTCCATAGCTCTGAGAGAATCACATATGTAACTCCGGGTTACATAAACTTTTGGGATCAACAACTCAGGCATTTACTTGATTTCGTGAGAGTTGATCAACCTTTAGTGAAGGAGCCTCCTTCTGCTGAGATAATTGCTACTCGACCAAGATTGAAGCATTTCCCCGGTGGTGATAAACGGAAAACATCTCCAGGATGTTCACAAGTAAGTATTCTTTACAAAGTCTTCATAAGATTATGATAACTGCGTTTTGATTATTGCATCAAAATTTTCCACATGACGGTCGTAACATAAGAACTCGAATCGATGTAGACCTCTTAGAAACTGAAGCGACTATTCATGGTGGAGAAGGCAGGAATAAGCATTATAAGATGTTACCTAACACCATAAAGTCCCCAATGATTTCTTTGGTGAGTTGTCGATATTTCTTTTACCATGACTTCTTCACATCCGTGTAATTAGGATCGCAAAACTAATGTTTGTTACTTTGTTACAGAATTTTACTCTATCAAGTATTGACGGTCTTCAGTTCTCTGCTGCTGGGCAGACAGTTTATGGTTTGAGTGAAGAAGAGGCCGTAAGTATTTCTCCGTATAATAAATTATGATGCTTTGTGGATAAAATGCTAATTATTGAGAATATATCCAGGATGATGTCGCCATGTAAGTGGAAAGTACTGGTGATGTTCGTTCATCCTCGGAAAATGGCGATAAATAAAATTCCCAGAGCTCAAAACCGAACGAAAGCAATGGTGCTCTTGATGTTGATATGAGCAATTATGGTTCTTTGAACGCTTCAGAGGTCACCCAATTAAGTATTTCCCTTGCATTTTATCCATAAAAGCATAAACTTGTTGATTTATGAGTGAATGAATGAGAATGCATGTGAATATATGAAAAGCTTTGCCGAAAATACGTCACCAGAAAATTCAGAACTCAGCCTTTTAGCAAAAACGCCATAAAATCTTCATCCGGTGTCAGCTTTTCGCGATCCACATATGTATCCTTATGCCCAGGAAATTTACAAGCTTTAGTGAAGAAGCTTTTTAAGTTTTGAGCACATTTAGGGGTCGAAACCGACGAAACAGTAAACATCCAGGAGACTTTCATGAAATTTTCAGCTGGCATGTAGTCCAATGTTTTGACCACATCTTTTTACTCGTTCATCCAATTGCTATGAAATTTTGATATGTTGTAGAAAATCATCCATACGAAGAGAATGGTATATGGCTAGACCTTAGATTCTCTACCAATTGCTCCCAGTTCGTCGTTTTGTACATGGCAGTGTAAAATCTCCTTAGATGAGCTTGTTGTAAAACGTGTTTTTATGACTTTCACGTTATTTGCTGATGTCTAGCATGTAAAATGAAGAACTTTGATGATGTTAAATCACTTGTATGCTGGAGTTCATGATTCCTTTCGGTTTCATGCTTGGATGATCCTAATCTCATGTAATCTTCGTATTAGGTGTCGAATACGGAAGTTGAGAGTGAAGGAGCTAATAATGACGGCTTGAGCAACACTGAGGTTATTGATGAAGAAACAACCATCTCTGCACTTCAAAGTCATGAGGGAGTTGTTGTTGGTGTTGTTGAAGAGACCGAGACTTCAATTGTTGTTGCTTCAGTGACGGAAGAAGCTGAACCACGCATAGAAGAAACTGAAGAAACTGTTGCTATGACTGTAGAAGTTGCTCAAGTAATTGAGAATCGTATAGTAGTGCATGAATACCCGAGTGCAGGGATTGATTTCGACCCTCAGTTTGATGCATCACTCCCATATCATGAACTGGTTGGTGGATTTAGTGTTCCTATTGGATATGCCGACTTGTACGAGAAAATATGGAAGAAATTTGGTCATATCATCGTTACTAGAGACCCCAAGCGTGCTTATTCTTTAACAATGTAAGTAAGTGTTATCTTGCGTGTTGTAAGTGATATATGCGCTAGGCTAGAAATACTGTGACTCCAGATGTACTCTTTGATTGGGAGTTCAACTTGGAGAATTCTGAGAGACTTGGCTTCAACGTGAAGTGGCTTCGTAAGAAGATAAATGCTATTAAGGACTCATGTGAGAATAACATACCCTTTCCTAATGACGTTGTGATGGAGAAGGAGGACAAGATTTCCAGATTGACTGAAGTGCTGAACATGTAGAAGGCGGCCTTACAAGTCCTGAAGGATGCATAGGAGCAAAAGTCTTTCTTTATTGATTTTCTTTGATTTCTTTTCATAATCTCTTGAACTTCTGAACTTCTGAGAGATGTGAGGTTTTATTTTTGGTTTTGATTGGTTTTGGATAAGTAGATGATTGAGGATTTTTTTTTTGGGTTTGATAGAGATTTTCTTTAAGTAAATTGAATTTTGATAAATTGCTGAATTTAAATTACTGAATGCAAGTATTGCAAACATTTTGGAGGAATTGAAATACAATGAAAGAAAATTATGAATGCTAAATATTTGGGGTGTTCGTGCCTTGAACATCCAATACCTCAAATATCCAAAACCTTAAACTTCAAAGGCCTTGAGCCAATTCTCATGTATCATGGCCACAGTCTCCTTGCTGTCCATGTTGATTAATTTTTAGTATCCGCCAGCAACAGACTTAGAGATCATAAAAGGTCCTTCCCAGCTGGAGTTCTTTACAGAATGAAAGTTACGTTTAGTTGCTTTGAGAACTAAATCTCCTTCCTGGAATTTGTTAGACTTGATCATCCGTGCCCTGAATATCTTTTGTTGGTTTGGAATTCTTCGTGCAGTGGAATTCCATGTTGTTGAAGGCTTCCAACCTTGCGGCACATGTGGACATTCGTGCAAAGAATATTTGGGATACTGTTTGTCGAACTCATCCATTATTTCAGCAATGACTGTATTAGTGAGGTGTTCGATTCGGAGAGGTTCTGCGTCCATCCACTTGGTGAAATATTGCTGAAGTGAGATTATCCACTCATAGCATTTTTCAATAGATAAGTTGTTGGTGGAGTGAAGCCCTCGGACCAAATAAGCATATTTGAAAACTGATGATATGGACACATAAGGAGGAATAAGACTTGCCTGAGTACGAAATCTTTTGATAAAAGTGTTTGCATTTTCCTCAGGCTTTTGTGTTAGCTCTGTCGGGGCTTTGACCTCCTTCAGATACTCGAATGGTGAAATATCTTCTTTTTTTTTTCTTCCGAATCAAAGGCTTCTTCAACAGAGAAATGTGCAATTGAAGGTGTTGGGGTTACCTTTCCAGCATGAATCCAAGTACGTCCAAGAATCATATCATATCCTGGATCTTCTCGGATTATGTAAAATTTTGTTTCTGTCCAGGCTGAGTTTATGTTCACCTTGAGAGTAATTTGGCCATAAGCATCTCTGGGTGTTTCTTCATGATCTGTGATTGTTACTGGAGCATGAATGGCTTCTTGTCGTGTGATACCAGCAACTCTGAGAGTTTTCAGAGGGATACCATTTACAGAAGTGCCAACATCAATCAATGCTCGTTTGAACTCGTCTCCCTTGAGATGGAATGTGGTGAGAAGTCCCCAGTCGTACATTTCTTCGTCTGTTGTTGAAGGCGGCTCATGAAATGTCTCTTGAATCAACAAACGTTTCCTTGACACGATGTGATTCAGTGAAGCAAACATGTCTCCCTTTTGAGCCTTTGATAAGTATAGCAATTCGCAGACATGCTCGATTAAGGATTGAACTGCTTCCTTGACAGGCGGTTCAGAAAGAGTAAAGGTTCTGACTGGGAGAGAATCTCTGTGTACTCCTTTAGTCTGCAAGTTGAGTCCTCCCGATTCGATCTTTTCTTTAAATATACGCTTCAAAGTTCTGCAATCACTTGTGGGATGGTTGACGAACCTATGAAAGCGACAGTAACGAGGATTTTCCATGGCCTCTTCAGTTGGTTCTTTCTTGACATATCGAAGTTTGATTGCGCCGTCTTGAACCCAGGCATCTAGAAGTTCAATAACTTCTTCAATAGAGCAGGGGAAATCAGGTGCCTCTGGATCATCTTCTGTGTGTTGAGAAGGAACTTGCATATTATCCTTCCTTTGCGTCTTTGAAGGAGTTGAAGAAACATGTTTACGCTGCGGCTCGGCTTTTCGTTTGCTCCCTTCTGCAACAACATTTGTGGAAGGTTGGATGTTGTACTGTTTGTTGATTAAATGTCTGCTACCTCGAGTATCTCGTGGATCTTCAGCTTTTGTAGTCTTAGCTCTCTCCAATAAATCAGGTGCAGTAGTTGCTGATCTCTTGGCCGCTTCATGAAGTTCTGAGAAAGTATGGAACCTGAGATTTTCCAATAAAGCTCTGTAGACTGGAATCATTCCATTGATGCACAAGTCCACGAGCTGTTGCTCTGTGAAATTTGGATCATGGCAGTCCAAAGCTTGGACTCTGAACCTTTTCACATAATCGTTAGGATGTTCGTTGCTCCTTTGAAACATCCTTCCGAGATCAGAGAGGGTGATTTGATCTGAAACGAAGAAATACTTTCTGTAGAAAGCATTAACCATTTCTCCCCAACTCTTGATACTTCCTGGTGCGATGTTGTTGTACCAGGTATATGCCCTGCCTTTCAGAGACTTTGAAAATTCCTTCAGACGAACAGTATGGTTATGCTCATGTTCACCTAGTGCTTTCAGAAATCGAGAAACATGTTCTCGAGCATTGCCCGTTCCATCATAAATTTTGAAGGGTGGAGAGGTGTAACCTTTTGGCAGAGGAATCCTTCGCGTAGCAGCAGGGTATGGAGGTTGGTGACGGTGGACAGAAGGCGTTTTTTCTTTTCCACGATCCTCCAAAAGGCGTTCCAGGTATTCACGAGTGATGAAGCTGGATGGCTCTTTTGCTGGTGGATTATCTGCGGCCTTAGGAACTTCTTCATCGTCTACTACATGGATCAGAGTGACTTCGGGATCAGCGTCTGAAGACGTTTCTTTAGCTTTTCCTTTCTCCTGAGTTTTTTCTGACATCTTGTTTGTAAGAGTCTTGAGATAATTACATAGTTCCTTCTGAGTGGCAGCCATGTCAGTCTGATTTTTGGCAAGAGTCTCTTGCACCTTCATGAGATCACCTATGGTAGGCGGATTTTCTCTGATTTCTTCAGGAGACCGTCCGAATAGTGGATTGTTGATGTTGCCAGTGTCATCACTTGCAGGGGTGATCACCGGAGAACCAGTGCTTGGAGGAGTAGCAGTGGCAGGCTGCGCCGAAGGAGTAATAATGGCAGGTTGCGCCGGAGGAGTAGTAGTGGCAGGTTGCGCCGGAGGAGTGGTGTTGGCGGTACCACTAGAGCTTGCGATATTAGGGTCGGGTGTTGAACCCGGATTGGTAACTGAACCAGACCTAAAACCGACCATCTTTGTGAGAATTGAGATTGCAACCGAGAGAATGATATCCCACTATGGTCGCCAATCTGTAGATAGGGCAAAACGAGTTGCTGGTTTTTAAGGAATTGAGGAGACGACCTTGCGGAGGAAACTCCTTGAACCGAGCGAACTGTCAAACCTCACACAGATGCACTGCAAAAAAAGGGAGTACTTTGAATTCGAGAGATCAATCTGTAGGACTCCGGCCTAAACCAAGACAATGGCCGTTGTAGTTGCAGGAAATCCTACACTACACCCCTCACAAGAATCCACACAATTAAACCATTTTAAGATGAACAATTATAATTTTTATTGATTAACTTCTTGAATGTTTACAAGATAAAATGGAAAAGAGCTAAAGAAATTACAATCACTATGAACTTTCTCTCTCCTAATGACTTGCTCCACACTCGAAAAAAGATCTCTCTCTCAATAGGCCTGTTCGGCTCTTTATATAGGGTGTTATATAATGGATGACAGCTAAGTTGTCCTTTATTTTTGGGAATGATTTGCGAAGTGTCGCAAGTGTACAAATGTATAATCTCGCGACACTCCTAGGTCTCGCTGGGTCTTCACACCTTTCTCGTGTCTTGGCTATCGTCATCCATTGCGTCACTTATTTTACTCGTCTGTGACGCCTTCGCTATGTAATGTTTATGGATTTCACAGTGGTGTTGGTGTTGCGATATTCTGATCCTACATCTTGCCTCTTCTCATGTCTTCTCTGCAAAGGAGAGAATGTCATGAGAATTATTATTTTCAAACTGCCTTAACTGTTCATCCTTATCTGTTTGGCGATTTGACTTCATACTTTTACATAAAATCTATAATACGTGTCTCTTCTTCCACCCATTTTTTGACACGTCCCTTTCAACCGTTAATTCTCGACCATTCACGTCTCTTCTCGCATTAAATGCGTTTACCTTCTCAAGAATTCTTCTCTATATATAGTTTTCTCATCCTCCTCTTCTTCTTTTTTACTTTCTCTCTACAATGTTTCTTCAATTCTCCTCCGTAACTTCCGCTTCTGCTACTTTAAATTTTCTTTTTTCCTTTGATCTTCAACTCCTTAATCATTCCCATACTCTGAAAATGGCTCCACCTGGTCGTAGATATGAAGTTCTCTTGAGAGAGGCTCAAAAGGATTTACAAGAGAAAGGTTTCACATTATCCACTATTCCCCATCAAGAATCTTCATCTATTCTCTCTGCCAAATTATTTCCGATCATTGTTGTGATAATCAAAAGATCATAATCTCGCTAGGTCGATTCTCTCGGCCTTCCCATTCCTCTCTACAACCCCGAACTTCCTTTGTTTTATGAAATTCTTGCTCATGAGAAATTCTCGCGAGCCGTTTACCAATTAAGTGGAGATTGTATCCGCTTAATGCTTGAGTTCACCAACCATGGCGCTGGTAAGGGGTCTCTCTATTCTAATGCGGTCGGAGATCCTAAATTTGTAGATTTAGAGATATCCCGAGGAGTATTCGAGAGAAAGTTTCTTTGAGAATTATGAAGTAATAAATATGAAGAACGATAGAACTCATTTGGGGTGCACGTTTGAAAAGAAGAGAAAATATCCCCAGTGACAAAGTACTTATGCAGGATATCGATTGGCACTCCGGCAAGAACAATGTTCCTCGCCATTCTAAAGACGAGAAATGGTGTGTCTTTCCGCTATTTTTAAATGGACCTTATATTTCAGGATCGAATGTACTCCCTGCGAATCTCGCTAACTATCAACCTTGGGTATTTAGCTGGCCCGAGAAAGCTAAAGAGGTGTGCTTCCCAAATTTCGCTCAGTTTGTAATTATTACTTCTTTTTACATCTATTAATCTTGCGAAATTTTCAGATTGTTAAATTGAGAAAAAGTTACGAGAGAAATCCTAAGGCGAGTACTCTGGCAATTCTCCAGTCGATCACGGATGAAGTAAGAAATACTTTTCTTCATTATTTTTAACAATATTGTTGCCTCTGTTTCTTATCTTCATTCGTGTGCGAAGGTTGGCGTTGAAGTTGTTGAAGAAGAGGATATTTGAAGTCTGCGAAAGCTAAAGGCAAGAGTAAAATTCCTCTTCGCCAGAAGAAATCTGCTGCTCCACCTTCTAAAAAACGGAAAATCCATTCTTCTTCTCGTTCCAATCCTCAATCCAGCGAGAGCTCTGATGAAGATAATGATGATATTGATACCTCTCTTGCGAAGGAGAATCATCCAGTTGAATCTGCTATGGCGCAACTATCTAGCGTTTTCTCTGATTCTATGCAAGGAATTGGAGATGATCATTTTTTTGCCACATGCGAAGCTCTCGCAAATATCTGCGATGCTCCCTTACTAGAGGATGATGATTCTTTTCGCGGAGTTTCTAGAGTAGTGACTCCCAGTTTCCTAAACGCACTTAGTGCCTTGGTATATCTATATTTCCTTATTTCTGCATGATTTCAATTATAAACCTCATCTTGACAATTTCTTTATTTTTCTTTATAGTCTGGGAGAGCTTCCTTTGTTGTTGCCTCAGATCTCGAGAAAAGGCGCAACATTCTTGAAAAGAAAAACCTTCAACTTCACAAGAAGAATGAAGAATTGGAAACTGAAGTTGTTACTCTTCGCAAGAGAGATAAAGAACTTGAAAATGAAACTGCTACTCTTCGCGAAAGGACCAAACAACTGGAAGTTGAATCCTCCCCTCAGAAGGATAAGATATCTAGCCTTCAAAATGCTAACCAACAACTTTATGGTATAAGATTCTTCTCCTTTTCTTGCTTTTGTTCTGTCATTTATTTTTCTTTACCTGACTTATCATTTTCGCAGACGTTTATAACCTTTCTAATGAAGCCATACTTCTTCACTCATTTCCTGAGCCTATGGATAACGATGATCTTCTCGCCCATCTCAATGATTCTTTAAATAGCTTTTCAAATGACAGAATCAAACATCTTTATCTAAATGAACTTCAATCCAGATTCCGTCTCTTAGAAGTTGATCATAGATCTAGTTTAAATTTATCCAACCAACTTAAACACCTACACCTTAGTTCCCAAGAGAAAATTAGTATTTTAAGGAAGAAAGTTAGTAATCTTATAGATGACAAAGATCGCATTTCTAATCAAGGTGCCCAAGCATTAGCAAAATTTCAGAAAACTCTTCTTGAAGTCCAAGTTGAGCGGGATGAATCCATTCGCCAAAATACTATTCTTAGCGAAAGAGAGAATCAAATTCGTTCCCTTCTTCTCATAAACAGTGACGATGAGTTCGCTTGGGCTGCGAAAGTTCTAGATGACGCCAGAAATAATTTAGGTGTTAATGTTAGTCTTCAAGATGAGCATACAACCTTGATTAGGGATATGATTTCTGATAGAGAAGGTTGTTGACCATTCTTCTTTACTTAATTGTTTATTATATATGAAGCTGTTATTAAGTTGCTGATTCATTGTTCTACGTTCGCAGAGGCTGAGAAGAGATTTCAGAAAATAATTGAAGAACTTGAATCCAAAAAAGAGCAACTTGCAAAGGACTTCTCTCTTCGCAATGACAAGTATTCCAAGTTGAAGAAGCAACTACAAATTACTGTGGCGAACTTCAAAAATGATGATGTTCTCTTTCGCAATCAAACTATTAAGACATCTGCGATGAGAACAAGTATTCCTCATTCTTCATACCCTTGTCTTCTTGACGAAATCCACGAGAACATGCCTTCTTTGGATATCTCGATAGCGATGCTAGTGAAGAAGAATCGATGAAGATAACGAAGTAGAAAGATCTGATGAAGAAGAAGAATCACACAAGAAATAGCTCCATTTTCTTCTTTCTCTTTTTGGAACATCTGTACATTTATCCTTTTAATCTTCCATTTTTATAATCTCTTATTGTAAGTTTCTTAGATCTTCAAATACAAATTCTACTTTTGTTGTCCCTTTCTGCACATGTTAAAAAAGCAACTCTTTTTTGCAATATAATTAAACAATATTCTAATCAATCAATATATTGTGAGTGCGTAAATCTATCATATGAAAATAAGTAACATATTCTCAATCTATTCATTCCCATACTTGCCTCTGTTATTTGTTTTCAAATGAAAGATTAAGCAAATAACCTTTAGATGATAACATGCCTCGTCTCTAGCTAATTGATCTAATCTTGTAAGAAGACAGCCAATTGCTAGAGAATGAAGTTTTATCCTTGAATTCTCGCGAGAGAATATTTCTTGGTTTTTTTCAAGATCTCATTTTTTCTTTTTGTTTTGTGTGGTCTTATTTTGCCTTCCTAGTTAAAGGTCTTATTGCGCCACCTCTTGTCATTGCGACAAAATCGCAGGACGTCTTTACACGTCTTTACATTTTCATGTAAAAACCCATTGATTTTGCCTTATCATTTCTTAGTATTGTTGCCTCTGCAGGATAATTTTATTGCGACAATATGACAGGCCTAGATTTTCTTGCGAGAATAAAGCCCCATGACATTGCCGTCTTGCGACGAAATCGCAGGACGTCCTTACACTTTCATGTACTGACCCATTGATCTCGTCTTATCTTTGTCTTTTGTATTATTGCCTCTTCAGGATCATCGCACAAATATGACAAGCCTAAATTTTCTTGAGAAAATAAAGCCTCATGACATTTGCGTCTTAAGACACTTATCAGCTCCCTAATGGAGGGTGCCGCCCTTATCATCTCCCTGGTTGCCCCTTCAAGGAGGCGTACATAGGCCATACAAGACTAGCTCCTCCCATCCGGTCTTAACAACAACCAGTTGTTTTCGCAGCCTCTTATCCCTTATACCTATATGGCTTATGGTTACGAGACTGCACCCTAAGTGGAGTTTTCTTCGGGCCGAGTGCAACATATGCCAAGACTTGCCAAGAATGTCCGAGACACTTCAAATGCCCCAGGCACTCTTGGCTCAACCGTGTACCTCGGCGCCTTGATCATACGTTGACTCCTTAGAAGAGACCCTCGGTCGTCCAACCTAAGTATAACCTATATATATAGTTGGAAATCCAAGGTATCTCTCCTGGATGGGCTTTATTGACCCCAAATCTCCATGACCCAGGTTCCAGGGATGGTGTAACATTTTACCTGAGCCATGTTAATAGATACCCCATTTTATGACACACCTTAGGTCTTACATTTGCCTCTTACGAAATTTTGATTCGCGAACTAGGGTGTACGCTATAGCAGGTTCGTCCCATTCTGATATGTCATTGTTTTTTGGATTGCTTCTTGTAATCATTTCTACGAGGATTATAGTCTTTATCACTCAAATCTCTGCGAAAGTTTCGCGTATTTTTTTTTTTTCGATTATCATAATCCTTGCATCTTCAGCCTGTCTTTATCATTCGAAAGTTAATTTTTTTTTTTACAACCTTCGCAAGTCTAGAATCAATCATTCACTCCTTTCGCCTCTTACTTATGTTGCTCTCTGCTTCTTCATTATTCAAATTTCCTAATACTGCCTTCCCTTTTGCGAAATCATCGCAACTTCCAACTTTCTTCAGGCATTGGTTTCGCAACGTACTTTCTTCTCTCATCTCTATTGCGTCCACCATTAGTCTTTCCCTTCTTTGTTCATTTTTTGATGTTTTGCTTCCAGTTCTTCTTCTGAGCAGCTCTTTTCTCGCAAGATTCCACATCAACTTCATAGCACTTCTGTCCCTCAACCTAATCTCCTTTTATGACTCCGACACCAGTGGGATGAGGAAATTTGATGCACTGGTGATAAGTCGATGCTACACCCAAAATCTCATGTAACCAAGGTCGCCCAATCAATGCGTTATAGGGAGATTCCACATCGACTATGCAGAACAAAATTTCAGTTGATAATCCTTTCAGCGGTATTCGCATATGAGCTTCTCCTTTAGGCTTGTTGGTAGTACCGTTGAAACCATAGATCTTATAAGTTGAAGGTATTAGATCTTCGTCCTTCCCTCTCATAGTTTTGTAAGTATGATAAAAGAGGATATTTACAGAGCTTCCAGTATCGATTAAGATTCTATTGATTGCCCATGAATTTTCTGCCTCATCATCTTCATCATCAACGGGTTTTGGGTTAATCTCCAATCTTACCACTAATGGGTTGTCATGCATCTCTCCACCCTTAGGTACTTCTTCTGCGGTAAAAGAAATAATATGCTTTTGCCATTCCTTTAGTGGCGATGTCTTCGCGATGTTCATTATTTCTCTATCATCAACATCTCTTGCGAAAACCCTACTGATAACATTATCATGAAAATCTTCCACTGTCCTGTACGAATGTACAATAGAGTTGCAAGACAAATTCTTGGCTTTCGCTCCAACTTCTATCACAAACGTTTCTCCTCCTTTTGTTGTGTTTGCTCTGTGAATTTCTGGCGGTGGTGGTAATGGTTGAGATTGAGGTTGATTTTTTAGAAATTGATTTAGTTTCCCTTGGTCTATCATTCTGAGGATGATTCTTTTCACATTTCTACAATCGTTTGTAGAGTGTCCATGAAAATGGTGATAAGAACAAAATTCATGACTTCTGTCACTCGGAGGTGGCTCACTTCCCATGTTCCATGGCGCGGTATATTTTCCATTAAGATTATAGCTTCCCAAATTTTTTCCACACTAGCATTCAATGGTGGCATCTTGATTTCTTCCCGGACTACCTTGTGACTTATTTTGTCCTCTATGATAACTCTGCCTCTGACTTCCATAAGTTTCTTGCGGATGATCAAGTCTTTGAATTTTGTTATTTCCTCCACGGTTATAGAAGTTTCTCTCTCTCTCAAATTCCTCCTGATCACGACTCCCCATGGCTACTAATTTTCACTGACAATCATCCGTTATCTTTTCTTGTTGACCCTGCGAGGTGCTCGCTACTGTGTTTATCAATTTAGGTAACAAACTTGCATTCGCAGCATTTGAACTTGTGTTCGCAACGGGGTATGATTCCATCTCATTTTGCTTTTCCTCTAGAGCAATGTACTCCTCTTGAAGTTCTCGCAATTCAGTCATTGTGATTGTATTCTTGATTCTAAAAATTTGAATATATAACAGATTGGTTGCGAACATAGCATTAATGAATGATAAAATGAGATATCTCTCATCCACACGACCAGCCATATCACTGCACATTGTCTTCCATCTCACTGTTAGATGCTTCAAACTTTCACCAACCCTTTGTTTTAACCCAAATACATCTTCAATACCAGGTCGCGAGGAGTTATTACTTATGTATGCCCATAAAAATATAGCCTGCAAATGATTGAAAGATGTTATTGTATTCCTTGGTAATCCTTCAAACCATTTCAAAGCTTCTCCTGTCAAACTTGATGCAAAATATTTGCACAATATAGCATCATGGTTCTCCCACCGTAACATACATCTCACATAAGCTTTGATATGTTGTATCGCACAAGTTGTTCCATCGAAAATGCTGGTTAACGTAGGTAAATTGCACTTTGGGGGTATTCCTCCTAATTGTACTTCTTGTGTGAATGGAGTCTTCGCAGCTTCTTCTATAGCTTCATCCAATTGTCTCTTACCTCCTCCCCTTTTGTTATTTAACATTCCTCTCATTTCCGCCAATTCTCTCAGAATTTGTTCATTTACACCAGAGTTTGGCTCCATTGGTCTTTTTAACTCCGCCTCTCTTCTTCTGTGTTCATGTCTATTTTGACTTTCTTGTTCATCATTCTCTTCTTGTCTTTCTCTGTGATCTTCTCTTTTATTCCTCTCTTGAATTCGCACACCGTTATATCTATCATTTTCTCTTCTTTGCTGCCTTTCGATTCTCCTTTGTACTCTTTCATACTCTTCATTGATATTACCATTATTGCGATTTTGTTCTCTCCTTCTTTCTCTATTATCATGATTATTCTGGCGAATTGCCTCTTGTAACTCCTATTCTTCCATTTCTGTTCTCAATCTTTCTCTTTCGCAAGCTAGACGTGCTTGCTCAATATAGTGTCTTTCAATTTCATCTTCAATTTCTTTTTGCTTCCTCTGCATTTCTCTCCCATGCAATATTCTTCTTCCTTCTTCCTGATTTTCTTCGTCACTTGGATTATTCCACCCATGTCGCTGCCTATTTCCTTGATTTCCATCATTTCGCCCATTTTGAAGAGTCTCGGGACGTGGGATATAACGATCTTCTATTATTTCTCTTCTTTCGCAACGTTCTTCGTCTGGATTTTGCACTTCCTCTCGATTTTCTTCATTAGCATTTTCTATAGGTAAAGTTCTTCTTCTTTCCTCTCTAACTGATCTTGAGCTTGACCTTGTAGTGCTTCTCGACCTTCTGTTTTGTAATCTCATATTTTCCATCCTCAACTCATGATTTTGCCTTGTTAAATTTGCATGTTCCTCTGCCTCTAATCGTCTTTCTTCATGTATTGTTTGTCTCAATGTCTCTAATGCTGCGACCTCTTCATTTCCATGAATTATTTCTCCAATCACTTCTCGATCTCTCTCCTCTTGTCCATTGTTTATCAATTGTTGTTCTTCTCCCCTTTCGTCCATAGAGTCTGATCTCCAAGTATGCACACTTACTCTATCATAATCCACAGTTCTATTCGGTACTGGTTGAATTGGTGATTGAACTTGATTTTCTTCATTATTTCTTGTGTTCATTCTTGAGGATTCCCCCATTTCATTTCTCCTTTCTCCAGCAAGTCTCCTACTCCTTCTAATAGTTGTTGGTTATTCTGATGCATATCTTCTTCTAGCCATTTCTCAATTTCAGTAAGTTGTTGAAAATTATATGAAATTCCTTCCCTATTACTCCAAATTCTTTCAAATCACGGTGTCAATCTTCACTCTCTCCATGTTTCTAGCGCCAATATGTAGTTGCAGGAAATCCTACACTACACCCCTCACAAGAATCCACACAATTAAACCATTTTAAGATGAACAATTATAATTTTTATTGATTAACTTCTTGAATGTTTACAAGATAAAATGGAAAAGAGCTAAAGAAATTACAATCACTATGAACTTTCTCTCTCCTAATGACTTGCTCCACACTCGAAAAAAGATCTCTCTCTCAATAGGCATGTTCGGCTCTTTATATAGGGTGTTATATAATGGATGACAGCTAAGTTGTCCTTTATTTTCGGGAATGATTTGCGAAGTGTCGCAAGTGTACAAATGTATAATCTCGCGACACTCCTAGGTCTCGCTGGGTCTTCACACCTTTCTCGTGTCTTGGCTATCGTCATCCATTGCGTCACTTATTTTACTCGTCTACGACGCCTTCGCTATGTAACGTTTATGGATTTCGCAGTGGTGTTGGTGTTGCGATATTCTGATCCTATAGCCGTTCCAGAGTCAATTCGGTCACAAGAGAGGATGGGTCGATCTGTAGGAGGGAAGCTGAGAAATGTGTGAGATCAATGATGATCGAATATTGTAGGTGTGTTGTGTATTCTGCGTGAGAAATAAAATAAGCTCTGATTGATTGAATTTGCTCTGTTGAGAGTAATTGCTCAGACATTAATATGTGAATCTCTTGTTGTCTGTTTGACGAAAGATTGTCTTGTTTTTGTAATCATGATTCAGAAACTTATTTATATTGCTAGAATTGTAAAACACCTTGATCCCATGAAGTGTGACAGTTGTTTGAGTCAAAGAGTGTGGAAGTGGAAATCGTGTTAAAACCAGTTGCTCATCGTGCGGAGACTTGGTTGATTTTCCATCCACTATTTTGTTAACTCCTCCAACTGATTGCACTACTTGCTCACATTCTCATCGTGTGTATGAACACACGTGCCGTAGACCGCCAGACCAAAACCCTAGTTAATATCCCCCCATGTAACACGATTGATGTCTCATGGTTGTGGAGTCTGCAAGGCAGACGTGTATTTAATTAGTCAGTTGCTGACTTCATGGGACGATGAGTCCTTGTATTGCTGAGTCGAACGTGATTTGCAAATGTTCTGAGACTCATGAATTGAACGTGTCTGTTGAGACAAAGGTATGATTCTCAAGTAAATGTTGATAGTTAAGGTGAGCAAATATTTCTCATTCGATGGATTGTTGAATATTGATAGTTGAACCAATATTCCTTAGTCTGAGCAAATGTTACTCGTTTGATGAATTATTGGTAGCAGTTTCAAATAAAATATTAATTTAAAATACTGGCAACTGAACCAAGTATAATTAATAAAAATGCTGATCATGGGATCAACGTAAAATTATTAGCGTTTGAATCTGGAATTATGAACCTTGTGAAAAAGCGGGGGTCTAACAACCACACCCAATATTTCTCTTAGCAATCTGTATGGACAAACTCCAATATACTTTCTAGAGAATCAATTAGACAGTCAGACTCAATCTAGATAAAAATTATATCAACGAGTTTATATCTCAATCTCTCGATTTGATCTTTACTCAAGCAAATAGAAATATGCGAGCCTTTATCAAAGAGAGATAACTTGGATGGTACCAAAGACCAATATCCAAGTGTCAATCAATTTAAATCAACAACCAAAAGGTCGGATATTCTAATTGATTGAACAACGCACATCCTGTGATATTTCAATTATATAAACAAATATAATGCGGAATAGAAATAACATGAGACACCAGAATTTTATTAACGAGAAACCGCAAATGCGAGAAAAACCACGGGACCTAGTCCAGATTGAACACATATTTTGTATTAAGCCGCTGAGACTCTAGCCTCTTTTGTTTATGGGTGAAAACTATTTCTTAGGTTTTGGTAATTTGGGGTGTGTGGATGAGAAATGAGTCTAAACCTTAAACAAATGCCTTTGCGCGGTGAGTGCTTGTAGATTCGAGAGATTAATTTGTGCAAGTCCGGCCTAAACCAAGAAATGGCCATTCCAGACTTGTTTCGGTCACAAAGTGAAGGAGATGGGGTTGATCTTAGGGAGGGAAGCGAAGAAGGTGTTGAGAATGTGAAGATGTTGGCTATGAATGACTTGTATCGAGAAAAGTGAACCGGCTTGCGGGGTGTAAGCTATCGGTTCGGTGTTTGAATACGATTGTATCAACACTTGCCTCGTTGTCGGACTTGTCTTGTTTCTCTGTTTGGAAAATAGGGAGGAGAACCTCTTTATACAAGTCATTTGAGCCTTATTCACGTCTCTCGTGGGAAGTGGAGGAAGTGGTGATGGAGTAGTGGAGTTGTGTGTTGGTGTTACACGAGTCTTGCCCACTTCTCCTGTCATCTCTAACTTGTCCATGACTTACGACACGTTCTTGTGATGGCGCGTTGCACGCTGCTGCCGTAAACCCATGAGACCAATACCCCGGTATGTATCACCCGGTTTGTGACATGATTGATGTCTCGAGTGTGTGGATCGTGGGACCCCGAGAAAGTTGCATGTAATGCTAGATTAAATAACTAAGTTATTTAGGGAGTCGATACTTGTGAAGTATCATGTGTATTCTATGAGTCATCGCATCATGGTGTGGTAGAGTGATGGGTGGTGATTACCATGACGCCTCACCGACCAATTAACTCGACCGGGGTTGCATAACCAAGCCGGTGAAGTTGGACGGACGAGATGATCTTTGAGACACTCATCTGCGGCCAGTTGATGGAATTAGGGTTTTGAAGAGGTGCGCAGGCATCACTCTTCAGCTTGGTCGAATCCAAGCTTGGGATACGATTTTGGCCAGGCCGATCGTACATGCGTGTAGAAGGCATGACGGTGTAGGCGCCCATACCCCATTATCTCACGAAAGTGTGATCTGGACCACTCAATTCGTCCGGCAAAGTCGAGTGGTCGAGATCAGTTTGCGACAGAAAATGAGTGCAAACAAAGCCGCGCATCGTGCCAACTTCTGGCGCGTGTTCCAAGACGACCAATCTTGGTCGGTCTTGGCCGATCGGTCTGGCATGTAGGTGGTAGGCTGGTGTTCACGCCTATACCTGACTGTCCCATGAAAACGTGATCTGAGCCACTCAAATCGTCCGGCGAAGTGGAGCGGTCGAGATTAGTTTTCAATTGGGAAGTGTATCCACGCTAGTTTGGGCGGACGATTTGGGATAACCAGGCATGGTATGCCTTGGCCGACCCGGTGATGAGATTGATGGGTCCACGGTGGTCATGTTGGTATGACCGAACCTGCTTAATCTAATCTTGGTCCCTCCATTCGTCTAGGAGAAGATGGACGCTCGTGATGCTCAAAACCCTAATTTTGGCTTTCACGGCCGTGTAACCATGCTTTATTCGGGCGTACGGGTGGGATGACCAACCATGGTTGGTCTGAACGATTGGTCGAGGTATGTAGGCGTGCCCACGATAATTGTGTTGACATGCTCGGGCCTTTTGAATCTACATCTACACCCTCCATATATACCTGCGAAGATGGATGGTTGAGACTGTTTTGTGACACATGTAATGTGCCGCAAACCCTAATTTAGGGTTCTCCCCCCCATACCGCTCTGGTTTGGACGTTTTGGCAAGGTATGCCAATCTGGAGGCCGACCATGCGGGGTCCGCGTTGGTTCGGCAACGAATATTCCATACCGCTTGGGGGTTATGGAATTGATGGGCCATCCAATCATGCGGGTGAAGTTGGATGATCGAGATCATATCATTTGATACGGATAGTCGGATGCTCAATCGGGCTAGTATAACACACCGAGAGTTGCTCCATCGGGCTAGTATAACACACCGAGAGTTGTAGCTTGTACGGGTATTTCGTATATGGTTTCATTATAATGCTTGGAGGTTCGTGTTGCTTTGTGGAGAGCAACAATCAGTCGTCATGCCGCACTGATAATGAGTACAGGAAATACAAGGCTGCTCACGCATTAATTAATAATGCTATAAATTCACAGGATATATGGGATTGTTGCTACATGCTCCAACCTGGATGAATTTCGTGTATTTAATTCACAGAATGGGATTGTTTCCACATGCTCCATTCTAGGTGAATTAGTAAAGTGAAGAAGTATTCAACACTTATTAATGGCTTTATCTTTTACAAGATGTTAGCGCATAATTTTCTGGTTTTTTACAATTTTAACCTTAAATGAAAATCCATCATCAACATTAAGTCCCCTGCCTAGCACATAATGGTTACACTATTGTGGGGTAGGCATGAGATGGTGACAAATTTGTGTACTGAAATGACTAAGCTAAAGTGAATACATATTTACCGGATACGTCGACATCGTCGGGCGTTGCCACAGAACTGGTTAGTCTGATTAAGGTTGTGAAGGAAGCATGACTTGATCCGGTGAGTCGCTTTGGTTCCCTTTGTACATATGCGGACGAGAGCTTGGCCCCTTCCTTGGGTCGGGGTGTACTCCCTTTGTCTAGTGACTTTCCTCAGATGTATCTGATAAGCATCGTTGATTGCTATCCCGAATTAGTAGCCTTTATAGGTGGCAAGTGAAGACTTCTTTTCTCATGGGATTCTGTCGACTTGCGAGATTATAAGGAATCATATCACGTAGTCGTTTATTCTATATCTCAGTCTTGTTCCACACTTATCGATCTTGATTGGTGATCGATTGATTTTTTTTTTTTTTTTGTGTGCTCGTAACTTCTTCTCCTTTGCAGTTTATCATGGAAGTGGTGGAAGATCATTCTGTCACTTCTCCAGAAAGAAGCTTCGAAGTTGACAAGCCTGAAACCCATGCGCACGAAGAAGTAATGGCTAAGATCGATCTTCCACTTCGCGAAGTCGGTCGCGCTATACGGGGAAGTCTATTTTGCACATGCGTATTGCCAGGGGACGCATCTGTGCATTTTCAGCTGCGATTGACATGGAGGAGCGGTGGAGGAGCGAGGAGACATTGCAAGCACTAGTAAGCGCAAGGGCAGAGAGATATGCAGCGCGGTTGAAGGCGGAGGGTTGAGCATAAACGACCTCGAATGAAGATAAGTGCGATTACCCAATCCGGGGGCGGCATGATAATTCTTGACTCCGACACAGACGAACCTGAATATTTGAAAGCAATCGGCACGACTCCTAATGTTGCTGTGCCCTTTGATGCTCCCGCTGATGATGTTGGGATGGAGTGCGCTGCTGCAGAGATGTTTGATGTAGAAGTTGAGGTAGATCCGAAGGGAGAAGCATCAACAGGCGATGGAGCAAAACCTAACGGTGGTGCAGGCGACCCTCTCGGCGACTAAAACCTCTTTTCTTCTTTTCCCTCTTTCCAAGTATATTCCGTACATTTGAACATATTCCTTGTACTCAGTGGCGGCCGAGTTCAAGGTTTTTCTTCTATTTAAAGGTTTTTTTTTTTATAACTCTTTGTCAAGACTGCAACTGAACCTTCTTAGGCGCAAGGGTGCGCCTTCACACGTAATTCTTTGTGATAAAAGAAATAATGCCATAATGGAATACCTACGGACTGTGTTCTGATGTAAGATCTTCCTAGCCTTCTTTGGGGTGAGTGGCTCAAAGCTTCTTCCCTTCCCGCGCATATCTTTTCCCTCAACTCTTTTCAGGATGTTTTTGTTTAGGGTTTCTTTCCTGACCTGCTCTAGTGGGTTGTTTTAGGATGGGCTTTGTGTCTTTAGGGGTAAAGAGGTTCTCAGGTGGAAATAACACTTCAATTAATTCGAAAATCAAAAATTGAAACCCTAATTATGAATGCAAGTATTGCAATCATTCTCTAGAGGAATTACAAATATGATGTGAAATTGTAAAGGGAAATACGCGGAGGAAGTATGATAGGTGTAGAATACACCGTATTTAATATCTAGTATTTATGCTTTCTTTGCGAGTTTTCTTGTAAATTATGTATCTTATGTGTGCTTTTGAGTTTATTAGGTGCAATGGAGTCATTTGGAGCAAAAAGACCAATTGGAACTCGTTCAAATACAAGATTTCTTTCATTGTGTAGAGGACGAGAAGATGAAGACAATGCCGAAAGAATGGAGTCATTCCGAGGTCGTATGAAGAAGTTATGGGCAAAAGAAGAACTCGAACGACAAAAAGGGCAAAATGGTCATTGCATAGGCAAACATTATCTGGAGCCCGGTAATGGTTAAGGGGCAACTCTTCTTGGAGGAGTACTAAATACATATCAGCCAAGGTTAAGGGGTTGCCAGATGGGTGGCCCTTATCATAATAGTGGGCGTCAATAACAACTCTATCTCATTACTTGGGTCGAAATGAAGAAATCCGGTCTCATTTCCTTTCTTCTTTCTTCTTCACTGCCCTAGCTCCGGTGCCATGGATTCTGGTGGTTCTTCACGGAAGCTGTTGTCAAATCTTCAGGATGAATTAGAGAGATGGATTGTGTTCGATTGAGCATCAGCAGGGTTTGAATTTGTACGAAGATGGCAGAATTGATACGAATCTAGAGATTAGATCTGCTGCTATAGGTATTGATGGTTCAGATCGATGGGAATGAGGAGAAATTACCAGGAGTGTCATAAAAGAGAAGATAACGAAGATTGAAGTTAGGGTTTTGATTGTAGTCTCTGTTGAAGAAGAAGATGGTTTCTGGGAAGTTAAGTTTGAGTCGGGAAGACATGAATGGCTTTGTAGCAGATTCAAGATGGTTCGAGTTGATTTGGTAATGCTTGGGTCTGTGTTGTATGGGTATGAACTGATGCCACATTTAGAACAATGGGTTCTTGGAAGGCTTAAAGCTGAGATTGCAGATTATCTGAGTTATTGGAAATGCCTGGGCAGATGCATTATTAATAGGAATGCTAGTGATGATAGCTGAGTATTGCAGCTGTAGAGGGTGGTTCTGAGATGGAATGTATGTCTTGACAAAGAAATTGCAGGTGGGACCATGAACTGATTATGTTGATGCTATTGGAGCTGATCTGGTGCTTGCCCTGAAGTTAGAAGAGGATGCTGTTGAGTGATGCTGAAATGGAGATGAATCTGGTGTTGGTGCTCTGTGTTGGTGTTGGTATTGAGGTTGATGTGATGCTGCTGTCAGGATCTGGTGCTGTGAAGAACAGATGAGTAATCAAGGTGAACTGGCGCAGCGATTCAAGAAGCAACAGAGGGTATTAAAGTAATGCAAAGAAGTGTGCAAGTGAGCACTGCAGTTCTGGTGGCATTCTGGTGGCGTTCTGCAGTGTGCAAGTGAGTTGGAGGCTAAAGAAGACTGCAGTTCTGGTGGCATTCAAGTTCAGAGAAGATAAAGAAGTTGATGCGGCTCGCAGCTATAGTTTTGGGTGATTGACGATGAAGCTGCAAGTCGAGATGAAGAGCCTCGACAGGGATAGAGCTGTGGTAGTAATGAAGCTAGATGCTGGAAGTTTGGTTAGGATATGAGGCTCGAGGTGGTAAAACAGGAACTGGGGTTTGGTTTTGGAAGCGAAAAATCCTTCTTGCTATTGAGTCGGCCCGACTAGGGAGCTGTTGATGCGCTGTGAATGATAATTGTCGCTTTTGCATGGTGTTGTTGGTAACCGATGTTTGATGGTGCTGAGTTAACGGAGGAGAATATGAAGGTAGTTGGTTACGGTGCTGCCGTGGCTCGAGCTGGAGAGTGCTGGTATGGCAGGTTAGAATTGCGGGTGTAGGCTGAGACGGGCTCGTAATGCAAGAGGTCAGTTGAGATGAGAAGAGGATTGAAGATTGCAGCTGTGTAATTTTGGCCTGAGCTGGTGGATTCCTGGCAAGGTATTTGAGTTAAGCTGGAGTTACAGGTGCTGATTTCTGGAGCTGTGCAGTGCAGTTCATGGTGGAGAAGCACTTTTTGGTTAGTGCTGGGGTGAAGTGTGAGATGGATGCGAGACGGAATGGAATGGTTGAAATGTGGTGAAGATTCAGGAGGAGTTTGTGTGTTGGCTTGGAAGAGAAATGGTATTTATACTATTGGCTTGAATGAATGAGAGTGCAGGTCATGGAGATGAGCAATTAAGTTGCAAGTGACGAAGGAATTGTGCTGTGCTGTGTGAGATGAGAACAGAAATGGGAGGAAGAATGGCTCAAGGTGATATCATTTGGTGCTTTTGGAAGTGCAGGAAATGGCCTGGCAAGCCATTTGGTGACTGAGCTGAACAGCCTTCATGGCTGGAATTTCCAAACAAGCACAATGATAGTGCATCACAAGTCGAGGCGGGCAAATGGCACAGCCAAAGTGAATACGAGTCTCGACTCACTGATAACCTCGATCGACTAGTTTTCGACTCACATGACTCGGTGCAGGTTGACCCAGTGACCCGATTGACCCGGCCGTTCGACCCGTTGACCGGTGACCGGTTTGACTTTGCCGGTCACCGAGACACTTTCCAGCGACTTTTCCGGCGGGATTCGGCCATAATCCCAGTTTTCCGACGAAGCGTTTTTGGGACAAACTTTCTACACGGGTTTCTCTCTCGTGGGCGGGTGAATTTCAACTAATGGACTTTGAAGACAAAACCTAGTTTTGGAAGGAGAAAAAGACTACAAAAAGGGAAGACTTCTACAATGTTTAGGACCACGTTTTATTATTATCTCTTCTATTTTATTCTAGGGTTTAGAACCATGAAGTTTCTTCTCTTTCTTCTTGTGATGAACTCCTTGAATATGAGTACCTAAGTTTATTATTGGTTATGGAATAGTTGGATTTCACATAATATGATTATTTGATTCAATATATTAGTTTTGTCTCATAATTATCGTTTGCAATTCTCTTGGAAATATTGTTTTATGATTGATTGATTGTTTTGTCAAGTTGCAAATTGGTAGAACTTCTAATAACATCTATTGCTAGTTTAGGGTTTATTATACGCAAAAGTGATATTCCTTGGATACAAGTAGCATAATATGATTATAGTTTGTAGTGATATATTCTTATGATCATATGTGAATCGTAACTTTTGTTAAATTGAATTAGTGCGCTTTCCACGTTCAATTGCTTTGATTGGCCTGATTTCATAGAACTTAACGCATCTAGGGAATTAAACTTGATTAGTGCTTTTACACGTTAGGTTGTTCCTTTAGGTAGAATTCATATTCGCATCTTTTAATGTGTTTGTTGATGACATGAGGAGGTTTTGGGATATTCTTGCGATCAAGGTATTCTAGGGTCTTTGATAAAAGTTGAGATTAAAAATCAATTCTAGTTATTGTGAAAAGCATGTTAGTGAATGAAAACGAAATCCTTAACCAATATCTCTTCTATCTTATTTGTTTGCTTATTTGTTTATTTGCTTTTATCTTATTTTAGTTTATAAAATCACAAAATCTCGGTATTTTATATAGGAAACCATAACATATTGACAACCTAGACCTCTCTGTGGGATCGATCCTTTCTTGCCCTTGCTATATTTATATTTTGAGTAGTAAGAAAGTGTAATTATATTTGTGTCGCTTACGACAGCGATCAAAGTAGCACGAGCGTCTTAAAGCGTGTAGGATCTTTGGAAAGTGATAGCACAACGTCTTAAGTACGGTAGGGTTTGAGCCATCGCGAGTGAATTGTTACACCTTCTAGCTTGTCAGCGTTGATGAGTTTGCAGTAGCCGCCTAGGATGACATCTGCTACTAGGTATGGTTCATCCTCCTTCTTGGTGGCTGAATCGGGTGAGGTAGCCATTCTCACCATAATGCTTCCGACCTTGAATGCGGTTGTCTTCGTTACTAGGTCCACAATTCCAAACGGGTTTGGGCGTGTAGGCATCGGGGTCTTGGTTTTGTCGTCTTTGATCGAGATAGCTTCTAGACTCTAATGAACTATTTGAAGGGGTCGGCCTCCCATTCGCATCTCTTAGCCAAGGTTGGTTTTTGGCTAGAGCCGGTCCCAAGGACTTGTCGAATGGAGGCGGTAAGTTGTAAAGAGGGTTGCGCGATGAGACTTACTTGAGATCGGAACCTTTCAATGTATCTTTGGAAGGCTCTCTCACGGAAGTTGTGTCACATTGGCAAGTCTGGTGCGGCAACGAGACGATCATCGGGTCCGAAGGCGTGTTGGAGATTCTTTCGAGTATCGAAACCGGTAGAGAGGACAGACTTCTAGTATTGCTTTGTTGTCATGCATCCAAGAGCGTCCTAGGATCATGTCGTAGTTGGGATGATCTTTGACTATGTAGAACTTTGCTTGTGTCGAGGCATCACCCAGTTTGACTTCAAGATCGATGTACCCATATGTGATCGCGGTCGTAAGCGTCAAAAATAAATTACACTTTCTTACTACTCAAAATATAAATATAGCAAGGGCAAGAAAGGATCGATCCACAGAGAGGTCTAGGTTGTCAAATTGTTTCGGTTCCTATAAATAACTTAGGTAGTTTTGTGATTATAATAAACTAAATAAAACAAATAAAGAAAAGTAAACAAATAAAATCAAGGATAAGAAAATATTGGTTACGGATTTCGTTTTCATTCACTAACATGCTTTTCACAATAACTAGAATTGATATTTAATCTCAACTTTTATCAAAGACCCTAGAATACCTTGATCGCAAGAATATCCCATAAATCTCCTCTTGTCATCAACAAACACATTAAAAGATGCGAATATGAATTCTATCTAAAGGAACAACCTAACGTGTAAAAGCACTAATCAAGTTTAATTCCTAGATGCGTTAAGTTCTATGAAATCAGGCCAATCAAAGCAATTGAATGTGGAAAGCGCACTAATTCAATTTAACAAAGGTTACGATTCACATATGATCATAAGAATATATCACTACAAACTATAATCATATTATGCTACTTGTATCCAAGGAATATCACTTTTGCGTATAATAAACCCTAAACTAGCAATAGATGTGATTAAGTTCTACCAATTTGCAACTTGACAAAACAATCAATCAATCATAAAACAATATTTTCAGAGAATTGCAAACGATAGATATGAGACAAAACTAATATATTGAATCAAAGAATCATATTATGTGAAATCCAACTATTCCATAACCAATAATAAACTTAGGTACTCATATTCATGGAGTTCATCACAAGAAGAAGAGAAGTTTCATGGTGAAAACCCTAGAACAAAGTAGAAGAGATAATAAAACGTGGTCTAAAATTGTAGAAGTTTCCCTTTTGTAGTCTTTTTCTCCTTCCAAAACTAGGTTATGTCTTCAAAGTCCATTAGTTGGAAATTCACCCGGCCCACGAGAGAGAGAAACCCGCGTAGAAATTTTGTCCCAAAACGCTCGCCGGAAAATCGGGATTATGGCGGAATCCCGCCGGAAAAGTCGCTTAGGGAAGCGATTGGTGGCCGTGAAGTCAACCCGGTCACCGGTCAACGAGTCAAATCGGCGAGTCAACTCGGGTCAACTCGGTCAGACCGAGTCAAACCGGAAGTCGAGGAGATTCAGTCGAGTCGGGGTGAAGTCGGATTGAGTCGGCTATTCTCACGGGTGATTGGAGTGAGTTGCCAGGCCTTGAGCCATTTGCATGAGCCATAAGCGTGTGATGCACCATCCTTGTGCATATCAATCTTGTTGCCAGCCCATGATGGCTCTACTTGCCAATTTGAACTCCACCACACTTGCCTTGATTGCACATCCACGTAGCTTTCAACCATTCTGCCGCACCAATAAACTTGTTTCGCGCCACTAACACCAATTCACAGGATCACTCAATTTCTTCCCTACTCAGCTCACTGCCACAAATCAACTACAACAAGTCTTCTCAGCTCTAGCCATTGCAAGATCAGACCTGCCATACCAGCACCACTGGCAGCAATATCATTCTCCTCTGCCTGCCGACTCATCTTCTACTAGCTTCAGTTCTCCATTGTTCACATTCTCGCCGCCATTTCGATTCAAGCTAACAAACTCCATCTCATGCAAACCACCACACCAATCACTCATTCAACCCATCACACAAGACCATGACTCAATTTGAGCTTTACTCACTGGTAGCTGCGCAACCAGTTCCACTCACATTAAGCAACTCAATGCCTCGCAATTCCGGTTATATTTCAGCTTACCCTTCTTCTCATCACTGTCACTGCCTGCGAGTTCAATCCACTCGCAATATAGATCACTGTCCAACACTCCACTACCTCAAGCTCAACCTGTCACTGCCATCAGCATCATAACCTGCAATTTCCATCTCATTCTCAAGCCACCATCCCTTGTAATCAGCCCTGTAATCCATTCCGCATCGCCACTAGCTCATGTACCGCAATGCAAATTGAGCAATTGCTTCATCGCTCGCGACAACACCTGCAAGCACCTTACATATCCCATCTCCTCTCAGATCATATTAGCTCCATCTTCTTGTAACTCACAACCGATTACAAACACCACCATCATTCCATAGCTTCTCAACTCTTCTCGGCCACTGGATCCGTCAATTTGGCTCACTTGCAGCTGCAGCTGCCGATCGCAAACAAGACCACCTCAAAAGCATTGCCATAACAATGAGATAACACCACCGGTGCTCGACTCGGGACCCATTACTCAGTTTGCATTGGTACATCTCTCATCTTCATTATCAACTTCTCGCAAACCTAGACATACATCTAAAGCGACTTCATCTTGAACTCCACATTGCACACTTTGCTCCGTGAGCTCATCAACATCATCACAACACCTTGTAACCAATTCCATTTGTAGCTCCAGTGCAACACCAATCGCATAAACCATGACTCGCCCATCATTTTTCAATTCCTTCGGGGTTCCCTGGAATCATCACCGGTAACTTCCAATGTCAAGCAACAGAAGCAACATCTTCCCCTGTATTCATCGATTCAACTTGAACCCACAACACAGACTCTCAACTATGCTGAATTCTTCTCGTTCTTTAACCAAATCGAACCAAACTCGAACCGAGTTTAACCATCTGCTATTCCCTCTCAATTCCTCATCAATCTAAGATCGAAGTAAACAAGAACCCCTGAAGCATCATCCTACAAACCCTAAATCGAGCTTCAAACTTCTCCAATTTCAGCAAACCCTAACTCCAAAACCTTGCGATTATTAATTCGAACATAAACCATCTCGGTTCCATATAAATTTAACCCGTTTCCTTCTCTAAATCGATAACGTGGCAACTCACTTTGAATTCATCAATACCCATTTATTCTTCGGATCTCACCTGCATGTTACTCGGACTCTCCTTCAAGAACGCATCTCCCTCCAATTCATCTCACTATTACCGGACCCAGAAACCCTAACTCAAAATTGCAGATATTGCCTCTTTCTCATCTCAATTCAACCTCGAGTTAACTAGGGGCGGTGGTCTCGGTGCGGCAGTGAAGAAGAAAGAAGAAGGGAATTCTTCATTTCAATCTAAGTAGTGAGGTAAGGTTGTTATTAACACCCAAAAGTATTACGATAAGGGCCAACCAAATTGGAGCCCCTTAACTACGAGATGACCGCCTCCAATCATACCTCCAAAGAGAGTTGCCCCTTAACCTTAGAGTGGGGTTGCCAATAGCACTTGTCGACCATTTTGCTCTTTTAGCCTTCAAATTCTCGTTTTGCTCGTAACTTCTCCATACGAACTCCCGAATGACTCCGTTCTTTCGCCATTGCCTTCGTCTTCTCGTCCTCTACACAATGAAAAGTAGAAATCTTGTATTTGAACGAGTTCCAATTGGTCTCAATATGCATCTCTCGAGTTCTCCTTCGAGTCTTTAACCACGGTTGGGTGACGAGTAGCTTCACCTTTAAAATCTTTGCTTCTCTCAAGGTCTTGTGGTAATGATGTTAAATTCAGTAGCCGTATCAATCAACGTGCTATCGAACTGAACGTCTCTCAAACGAGTGACAGTTAGGAGTCCCCAGTTTCCTTTGCTCGCGTCCCTCATGAAAGACTGGGTTCCTGGACTGCTTCTGGATACAAACGCCTGCCTGACACAACGTGGTTGAGGGCCGCAAATATGTCTTGACGCTGTCCTTTGGAGAAATACAAGATTTCACACAAGTGCTCCATCATAGATTGTACAGTCTTGCGAACATAATCCCCGAGAAATCATGTAGTTCTGATAGGGAGAGGGTCTCTATGAACACCTTCGTTTCCAAATTTGGAGTTCTCTGTCTCTATCTTTTCCCCGAATATTTGTTTCAGCCTATTACAATCTTTGGTTGGATGATGGACGAACCTATGGTAGCAACAATATTTGGGATCTGCCATGTCTTTCTCAGTTGGAGGACGTCTGATAGGAGGCAGCTTGATGGCATCATCTTGGATCCACGCTTCCAAGAGTTCTATCACTTCATTCATGGGGAAAGGAAAACATGTATCTTCGGTGTCTCGTGTAGGAGTTTTGTCCGCTCCTTTTCGAGACGAAGTCTTGTGTGCCGGGGATGCCCGCTTGGTTTGTTGTTCCGTCGCCGAAGCTTTCCTTTTTTCTCCTCTGCCCACTACACTCACAGAAGGACCAGTGTTGTATTGCTTGTTCGTGAGACGCCTGCTTCCTCTAATTTCACGTGAATCTTCACTTCGAAAAACTCTGGTTCTTTCTAGCAGTGATGGTGCAGTTGTTGCTGAACGTTTGGCAGCTTCATGGAGTTCAGAGAACGTTTGAAAGCCCAGATTCTCTAATAGAGCGCGGTATATGGGTATCATCCCATTGATGCACAACTCCACCAATTGTCGTTCGGTGACGTTCGGGTCGTGACAATCTAGCGCTTAGGTTCTGAACCTTTTAACGAAGTCGTTAGGATGCTCGTTGTTCATTTGAAGAATTCTTCCCGGATATGAAAAGGTGATCTGTTGGACACGAAGAAATACTTTCTGTAGAAAGCACTGACCATCTCGCTCCAATTGGATATGTTGTTAGGCGCGATGTTGTTGTACCAGGTGTACGCCCTCCCCGTAAGTGACTTCGAGAATTCTTTTAGGCGCATAACATGATTGTATTAATGTTCCCCCAAGGATTCTAAGAATCGAGAGACGTGTTCACGAGCATTACCAGTACCGTCGTAGAGGGAGAACTGGGGAGAGATGTAACCTCTTGGAAGAGGAATTCGTTGTACATCTTGAGGGTACGGTGGCTGATGTTGGTGTATATCCGTTCGGTCCCCTTTTCCTCGATTTTGGAGAAGTCGTTCCAGATCCTCGCATGTGATGAAGTTGGATGGCTGGTCCCTCTCCCTTGGGTGTTCAGGAGCAACACGAGTTTCTTCATTCATGTGGGTCCGAGTGGAAGCGCCTGCTCCGGGTGTATTGAAGGCATCTCTTGCTGGCTCCAAGGGTTGCCGTGAATCTTGTGGCAATCGTTCGTTTAAAGTTTTAAGGAAAGTGAGTACCTCTTTCTGAGTTGCGGCCATATCCATTTGAGTCTTAGCAAGAATCTCCTGCTTCTCCATCAAGTCTGCAATGGTAACAGGCGTTGGTCCTCCTCTAGTCCCTCCGGCTCCTCGTCACGATGAAGGAGTGAAAGTTGTTGCTCGGTGACTCGGAGGTGTTACACTTGAGGAGATGCGGGATTTCTTGGGCTGCTCGGCTCGGTGATGGGAGGTGTTATACTTCTTGGAATATTTCACCTCTGGCTGGTGCTTGATGGTAGAAGTGACGGCTCCACGAGATGTATTGACCACGGTAGCTCCGGTACTTGACACCGAGATTGTTATCCACACTAGCTCCATCGGAAATTGATTCTTTGATCCAGGACCTTAATTCCACCATCTTGAAATGAATTGTTGATTGAATTGATTCTAAGATCCACCCTTTTTGAAATTGATAAAATTGAATCGGATTTGGAAGAAATTGACTTTGTAGAGATTAACCTCCTTTGTGGTCGCCAATTATTTATGGGTGAAAAATATTTCTCGCTTTGGTTTGGTAATTTGGGGTGTGTGGATGAGAAATGAGTCTAAACCTTAAACAAATGCTTTGCTAGCGGTGAGTTCTTGTAGATTCGAGAGATCAATCTGTGCAAGTCCGGCCTAAACCAAGAAATGGTCGTTTCAGGACTTGTTTCGGTCACAAAGTGAAGGAGATGGGGTTGATCTTAGGGAGGAAGCGAAGAAGGTGTTGAGAATGTGAAGATGTTGGCTATGAATGACTTGTATCGAGAAAGCTGAACGGCTTGCGGGGGTGTAAGCTATCGGTTAGGTGTTTGAATACGATTGTATCAACACTTGCCTCGTTATCCTGGACTTGTATTGTTTCTTCTGTTTGGAAAATAGGGAGGAGAACCTATTAATACAAGTTATTTGAGCCTTATTCACGTCTCTCGTGGGAAGTGGAGGAAGTGGAGTGATGGAGTAGTGGAGTTGTGTGTTGGTGTTACACGACCGGTCTTGCCCACTTCTCCTGTCATCTCTAACCGTCCATGACTTCGACACGTTCTTATGATGCCGCGTTGCCACGCTGCGCCTTTATAAACCGCCAGACCAATACCCCAGTATGTATCCCCGAGTTTGTGACATGATTGATGTCTCGAGTGTGTGGATCGTGGGACCCACGAGAAAG
The DNA here is from genome assembly GCA_023531295.1 of Papaver armeniacum. Lineage (NCBI taxonomy): Eukaryota > Viridiplantae > Streptophyta > Magnoliopsida > Ranunculales > Papaveraceae > Papaver > Papaver armeniacum. Next base: position 403,342 of record JAJJWW010015231.1, read on the forward strand.
TTGCATGTAATGCTAGATTAAATAACTAAGTTATTTAGGAGTCGATACTTGTGAAGTATCATGTGTATTCTATCAGTGCTTGCATCATGGTGTGGTAGAGTGATGGGTGGTGATTACCATGACGCCTCACTGACCAATTAACTCGACCGGGGTTGCATAACCAAGCCGGTGAAGTTGGACGAACGAGATGATCTTTGAGACACTCATCTGCGACCGTTCATGGAATTAGGGTTTTGAAGAGGTGCGCGAGGCATCACTCTTGACTTGGTCGAATCAAGCTTGGGATACGATTTTGGCCAGGACGATCGTACACGCGTGTAGAAGGCATGACGGTGTAAGCGCCCATACCCCATTATCTCACGAAAGTGTGATCTGGACCACTCAATTCGTCCGGCAAAGTCGAGTGGTCGAGATCAGTTTGCGACAGAAAACGAGTGCAAACAAAGCCGCGCATCGTGCCAAATTTGGGCGTGCGTTCCAAGACGACCAATCTTGGTCGGTCTTGGCCGATCGGTCTGGCGTGTAGGTGGTAGGCTGGTGTTCACGCCTATACCTGACTGTCCCATGAAAACGTGATCTGAGCCACTCAAATCGTCCGGCGAAGTGGAGCGGTCGAGATTAGTTTGCAATTGGGAAGTGTATCCACGCTAGTTTGGGTGGACGATTTGGGATAACCAGGCATGGTATGCCTTGGCCGACCAGGTGAGGAGATTGATGGGTCCACGGTGGTCATGTTGGTATGACCAGGACTGCTTAATCTAATCTTGGGCCCTCCATTCGTCTTAGGAGAAGATGGACGCTCGTGATGCTCAAAACCCTAATTTTGGCTTTCACGGCCGTGTAACCATGCTTTATTCGGGCGTACGGGTGGGATGACCAACCATGGTTGGTCTGACCGATTGGTCGGGTATGTGGCGGGCCCACGGTGATTGTGTTGACATGCTCTGGGCCTTTTGAATCTACATCTACACCCTCCATCTATACCTGCGAAGATGGATGGTTGAGACTGTTTTGTGACACATGTAATGTGCCGCAAACCCTAATTTAGGGTTCTCCGCCCGTACCGCTCTGGTTTGGACGTTTTGGCAAGGTATGCCAAACTGGAGGCCGACCATGCGGGGTCGCGTTGGTTGGCGCGAATATTCCATACACCGCTTGGGGTTATGGAATTGATCTGGGCCATCCAATCATCTTTGGTGAAGTTGGATGATCGAGATCATATCCGGTGATACGGATAGTCAGGATGCTCAATCGGGCTAGTATAACACACCGAGAATTGCTCAATCGGGCTAGTATAACACACCGAGAGTTCTGACTGTCACGGGTATTTCGTACATGCTTTCATTATAATGCTTGGAGGTTCGTGTTGCTTTGTGGAGAGCAACACTCGGTCGTCATCATGCCGCGATAATGAGTACAGGAAATACAAGGCTGCTCACGCATTAATTAATAATGCTATAAATTCACAGGGTATATGGTATTGTTGCTACATGCTCCAACCTGGATGAATTTCGTGTATTTAATTCACAGAATGGGATTGTTGCCACATGCTTCATTCTAGGTGAATTAGTAAAGTGAAGAAGTATTCAACACTTATTAATGGATTTATCTTTTACAAGATGTTAGCGCATAATTTTCTGGTTTTTTACAATTTTAACCTTAAATGAAAATCCACCATCAACACCTACTCCAAATTAACTTTGGTCTGGACTGTAGTTGAACCCCAATCTATCTCATACTGATCCAAGGTACAGTTATGCTCCTACGCCTCTGATCCCAGCAGGATGCTACGTACTTGATTCCCTTAGCTGATCTCACCCACAACTAAGAGTTGCTACGACCCAAAGTCGAAGACTTTAATAAACTAATCTGTATCACACAGAAAAGTCTATAGTAATAGATAAATCCGTCTCCCACAAATAAACCTATGAGTTTTGTTCTGTCTTTTGATAAATCAAGGTGAACAGGAACCAATCAATAACCCATACTTATATTCCCGAAGAACATCCTAGCATTATTGATCAACTCACAATAATCTTAATCGACGCAGCGAAAAAAGATATTGTGGAATCACAAACGATGAGACGAAGTGTTTGTGATTTCTTTTCTATCTTGCCTATCGGAGAAATAAATCTCAAGCCAATTATTTCAATTGTACTCGTACGATAGAAACATCAAGATCATATCACACAACTACAAGAAAAGTAGTATCGGTCTGGCTTCACAATCCCAATGAAGTCTTTGAGTCGTTAACCTGGTTTTAGAAGAAGAAAACCAAAGGTTAAAGGAGAATCAACTCTAGCTTAGCAAACTAGTATCACACGTAAAGTGTGGGGATTAGGTTTCCCAGTTGCTAGAGTTCTCCCTTATATAGTCTTTCAAATCAGGGTTTGCAATCAATGTTAGCTTAGTAACAAAGCATTCAATATTCACCGTTAGATGAAAACCTGATTGGATTCAAGCTAATATTTCTCAACCGTTGGATCGGAAACTTAGCTTGTTACACACAAACTAAATGTTCAATTTTGGGTTTATGAACCGTACCCAAACATTAACATTTGTTGGTTCAACAATAGTCAACCAAATGGTTAGCCATATGAACACTCTCATATCAACCATATTCTTCTTCACCATAACTAGTTCAAATGACTCAAATGAACTAGTTAGAGAGTGGTTCAATTGCTTAGATCTTATGTAACTACACAAGACACAATCGAAGCAAAAACGTTTTGATTCACTCGAATCGGTTCATGAACTTTATAGCCACGGTTTGCAAAAGCATTCCTTAGTTTATATAAACATTAGTTCAAGAACAACCGGTTTTGGATATAACCTACTCAAGTTTGCGGACTTAAGCTCATGGAAGGAGTACACAAACTCCGGCAGAAATTCTCGGGTGAGAACTTCCGCCAGTTCACGGACTGAGTTCGCGGACTTGGCTTGCGCCACTTCCATTTCTCTTGATCAACAAATTTCACAAACTTTGGTTCAAGGAATAAGGACTTATACATATATGTGTTTCCACAACAATGCTTATATCCTACCAATGGTTATGTAATCTAAACTCTCATTTCAATCATTGAAACATTCTCAGAGAACGTTATATAGCCGTTATTCACAGACCATTTTTAGTCAGAGCAATTTCCAAAGTGATTGAAACATAACATGACTTTCGTCACTAGGTAAAGATGAATTCGGTTAAAGCGAAATCTTACCAACACATATTTCGAGAAATAGATAGGCGAGTTAAACTCGGCTCGAAATAGCAAATGTGTATAATGAAAGTCTATACGTCTAAACGACTTTTGTCTCAAGAGCAAAAGATAGAGTAAATAGACTTTTGAGTGACAGATAAGTTCAAGTCTCCACATACCTTTTAGTCGATGAAGTTCCACCGGTTCCTCGAGTAGTCCTTCGTCTTGTATGATGATTGCCATGGAGTTCTTGAGCTCAACTACACTTTCTATCCTAGTCCGAGACCTTTAGCTACATAGGCTAGAAATCAAGACTTATAGTTTTGATCACTAACATTGACAAACATGCTTGAGATAGCAACGCATGCGAGTTCGACAGAGCAATGCTCTAACACCTTGGACTCGAAACCCTAATTTGATTAATTGATGATTTATTAAAAATCAACCACGGAGTGAAGGAGGGACCGGCTACATGGGATGATGGGTCGACCATGTAGCACCCAGATGCTCGAGTGAGAAAATACCAAAGTCTCTTGAAGACCAGTTGATGAAAGGATGATTAAATGCTGGTTTAATTGTTTATTAAAAATAATGCTCGTCTGAGCTTCAGGTGATAAAACCTAATTAATTATGAAGAGATGAGGGACCGACCAAGGGGTCATGAAACCGGCCCTGGTTGGTCCCAGGATCGAATGACGGTCATTTCATGAAATTCCAAAATTGTTTGGAAGAGTTTGAACCTAATGTGAACAAATTAGGTCAAATAATGAAAGTATGAGGGACCGGCCTCTTGCAAGCCAAAGAGCTAACCTTGGTCGGTCAAGGTAATATGCACACGTCACCAAAGTGTTCGCGTCTCAGTCCTAAGAATTTTGATATTTTCTGGCGTGCATTTGAGCAATCATTTGAAAAATATGAAGAAATCAAGGTTTTTGCTCAAACTGAGAAAATATGAAGAAATCATTTGAGCAATCAAACTGAGAAAATATGAAGAAATCAAGGTTTTTTCTCAAACTGAGAATTTTGATGAAGGAAATAATAATAATAAAATGAAGGAATCATGAAGTGTGGGACCGGCTATGGCCAAGGCATGGCCGGCCGGCCAATAAGCCCGTCCCATGACACTTTTCCTCAATTTTATATTATTCTTCATGATTTTAAGGAAATATCATGAAATCAAGGAGTTTGTTGAAACTAAGGAGTTTTCCTTGAAGTGAAGGAGTTTCCATGAGATGAAGGAAATAAATAATAATAATAATAATAATAATAATAAAAGCCTCTGAGGCAATCTTTATAATAATAATAATAATAATAAAAAAAAAAAAATAATAATAATAATAATAATAATAAAATAAGGGCGTGTGGACCGGCTTGGGCATGGTCGAACGGCTAGGGCCCGGTCCCGCAAGTCTTCCCTAATTTTATCTCTTTTCTTTAATGTGAAGGAAATATCATGAAATCAAGGAATTTCATGGGATCAAGGAAATAATAATAAAATAATAAGGAATGCAAGGTGTGGGACCGGCCACAACTAGGCATGACCGACCGGCTAGTGAGCTCGGTCCCACGACACCTTTCCTAATTTTTTATTATTTCCTTGATGTGAAGGAAACACCATGAAACTGAGGAGTTTCCTTGAAACGAAGGAATTTTGTTCAAATGAAGGAATTTTCATGATATCAAGGAAAAATAGTAAAATATGATAAAATATAAAATTGGGCGTGGGGCTGGCCACGGCACGACCGGCCGGCCGGTGGGCCCAGTCCCCTAGCGCCTTAGCTAATATTTTATTATTATTATTTTTCTTCCTATTTTGCATAGGTTCATCGTTCCTTCGTGTTTTGGAATGCTCGTTCGTGCATTCAGGTGCTCGTTATTGCATTATTGTTGAGTACACTTGCACCATTTTGGTCGAGGCTTACTCGATAGCGGCTCAGATGCCCGTGTGTTAAATATTTATTACTAACCCATGGAATTCTGCTGGGAAGAACCATGAATTGAAGTAACGAAATATTATGAAAACATAGAATATTTTCCAGGGATTCAGTTAATGAATCTCATGATTTAAAAATAATTAATTGATGGCTCTATACTAGTATGATCGTCTAGGAGCATTAATTATTCGGGGATTGAGTGATATGAGCTTGTTGAAGTGTCATATTTCTTTTATATAGTCAGGGAAAACATTGTTACATCCTTAAGACGTTATTGCTCTATACTAGCAGGCAAGCTGTCTAGGAGCCGTCCAATCTTTCGATTCTATATAGAAGTAATTACTGAAATTGCTCAGTATTCATGAGATATGCCGTTGTCTCAGCTGAGAGACTACACATCTACATATACTCTGAGAGACATTATTCTCAGTCAGAGATTCTTGTGGCATGAGCTTTCATGCTTTTGATAAGAGACATGAGCCTCAATACTCATCTGATTGCTGGATCAGGAGCATGTATAATTATGGGTTTACGATTTTAGCCCTTGTCGAAAATCCACCATCTACACCAACACATATTTCAAGAAATATGTAAGCGAGATAAACTCAGCTCGAAATCTCAAATGTGTATATAGAAAAATATATCGTAATACGACTTATGTCTCAATATAGGAGATAGAGCAGAAATAGACTTTCCAAGTGATAGATGAGTTTAAGTCTCCACGTACCTTTTGTCGATGAAGTTCCACAAGCTCCCCTTAGTAGTTCATCGTCTTCAAATGATGAACGTCGTGAAGTCTAAGCTCAACTACACAATATATGTCCTAGTCCGAGACATCTATAAATAGGATAGAAATCAAGATATATAGTTTTGATCACTAACATTGACAAACATGCTTGAGATAGCAACGCATGCGAGTTCGACCGAGCAGTTCTCTAACAAAACCGATTGTAAACATACAATTGCTTATTTCGATAAGACCAAAATAAAGATCAGAATTAACTTTATTTCTCTCATCAGGCTCTAATTATTCAGAAAATAACTTAGACCTTTCTCTTTAGACAAGACAAACACTAGGTTAGTTAACTAGTTTTTCTTGTCAAGGCATTCGATTAGACTTGAATAACCGAATCCTTTAATTTGATAAGTCTGACTAAGATCAGAATTAACTTAGTTTCTCTTATCCGGAATCGAATTAGAGTAAACAAATGATCCCGTATTTCGTTAAGCCATAAACAATACATACAAACCAAAACAAATTGACTTGCAAAATTATTTTCTTAACCGTAAGCAATTGAAACAAACGTAGACATTATAGCACTGCAATTGCACCGAAATTTCGTTAAGCAAAAACACTTGATACCCAACAATAAAGAAGATACCAAACAATAAGCCAAATAAATTGACACATTTTTTCTTAACCGGAAACAATTAAATAACACACACACACATCCATACACATCATAATGGAATATATCAATTGTACCGAAATTTTGTTAAGCAAAAGCAAAATATATGCAATATAAACAGGCTTTTCTTAAACAGGAAAATGATTAACTAACAAATTCGTTACCTCAGATTCCGCATCCTCTTCTCCCCCCATAAAGATACATCATTAAGCGCAAGTTCAAATAAGAACTCTCCCCCATTATGTTGTCATACTCTCACAAGAACAAAAGAACAACAACAAAGGCAACCTTTACCAGAGAAAGGTTGAATCGGTTTTTAACTAATGCGTGCCAATAGCAAAAGTTGAAAACCCGAAACACATATGTTATGCTAAACATAACTCATGTAAACACAAATTGATTCAACATATTGTGACTTTTCACATATGAGTTTCAATCGGAACTCCTTATGATCCTTTGATAAAGCCTACCAACATGGGCTAGAACTTAATCCCGCTAAATCAAAAATCCACACAAACCATAAGGGTTCACATCATATGAGATCGAATATTAAGGTTATGAAAACCAAAATCAGACATCCTATAAACCGAAAACACATAGCAAAAATATAGACATTCAAGCACAGGCTATGTAATCGGAAACTATCACAAGAAAAATTATAAAATAATAATTTTATTCATAAATATTGATAGTTTTATTCAAAAATAGACCTTATACAATAATTGAAATAAATCAAAGACTGATGTCTATTTTTCTTGGATGTAGAGAGAATCAAATCTCTTCCTGATGTTGAGATCTATTTTGCTTGATGGGAATAATCCTCTGAATTCCTTGAAGAGATCCTTGATTGAAGAATAATTCTTCAACCTTGAGTAAGTTATGTTCTCCTTCGTTTACCTTTTTCAGAAGTAATTCTTGTTGCTTGACAATGTGAGATTGAACAAGTAGAGAATTTTCAAGAGAACGTTTCAATATCAACACCTCTAATTTTGTTTCTGCACAAGTTCGTGCCATCTTGTGAAACTCTTTCTCATAGTCAATCATAGAATATGAAAGATTGGTATGATTTCAAGAGGTGGTTCCAATTCCATTAGGGTTATAGAACCTGGAAGAGTCACAAGCCATTTTTTCATCATATCTTTCCGAAACCCTTGCAGAGAGTTTTGCATGATAATCTGTATTGTACATAATTCTTGTTCCAGAGGTACAAACAATAATTTTTCTCCTTTGAGAGACATAGATTACCGAAACTTATATACCAATAGTTTCCAAAGACTTGGTCATTGATTATGGAAATCAAATATTCTCCTTTAATAACCGAAAAATTCAATAGTAAAGGTTCTAAGAAAGTGCCTTCTTGTAAATATTTCCATAGATCTTACAAGTTTTTAGACTATTGTGCTATATACACTGAACTCATCAAATATAGTTTGTGCACTTTTATGAGTCAGTGTATTCAAACAAGATACTAAGTATGTAGCTGAGACAAATTATTTTCTTCAACAGTTGTAGAGAATCTTATTTTATCATATCTCTTAGGGATCTTACTCCTCTTGTAAGACAAACCAAACTTATCATAGAAGTGACTAGATATATAGGTATTACCTTATGTATTGATGAATAGGAGGATTTGCCATATTCCTTTTTGTTTGGTTCCACTGTCTTCTTTGGTACCCATTTCCATGAGTTCCTAGTATTTTGATCCTGTTTCCTTTTGTGATGAACAACTCTTTGAGAACCCTTTTGAGAATTCTTGTGAGAATTCTTTGATCTAAAAAAAAAACAGTCTTATCCATGATTTCTTTCGAAAAAGGTCTCATGTTACAACCTTGACTAGAAGTTATTTTTCCAGAGCTTGAACTAGGTGAATGTTGACAATTTCTTACAACATGACCTTTCATTCCACAATGAAAACATCATCTATAATGATGCATATGATGATGTGGAGGACTCTGATGTGGGTAGTTCATTTTTCTATTCCCAGAGAATACAAATCCCATTTTTGAAGATGAAAATTCCTTTCGATAACGTTCGATGTCATCCTTCTTTCTTTTTAAAGAAAATATTGAATCATATTTTATAGATTTATCCGAGGAGGATGTAACCAACTGACTTTCTGACATAACAAATGCATTTCATCTTTTAGCCTGTCGACATGTACGAAAATTTTTTTTATCTCATAATCAGATGAGATCTTTAAGGCATTGTATTCTTCAGTAGCTGTTTTTCTTAAGATCTCAGTCCTCTTTTATTGATCCATGCTTTTCTTTAGATTTGCTTCTAAGGATTGGATCTTTGAGGAAGATACGATCTTGAAAGAATCTAAATTAGCTTTCAGGGTAGTTAGATTAAGATTGAGCTGATCATTTTCAGCTTTCATATGACATAAGTTTTCAAGAAGTTTTCCTTCTCTTTTGAGTGCAAGAGTGAGTTCGGTTGCACATGAGAGAAATTCTTTACTTAGTTCATCTAGCTGAGATCTTTTTATATTCACACAATCAGTATCATTATGAAGAGATTTTTCAGAATCTAAATCACTGATGGTGAATACAGGGCTTAACTTAACTTCTTCTAAAGAACATACAAACATATTTTCAGAAGAGCAAGTAGAACTTGTGAAAGAAGCCCCTTTTAAGTATTTGCTAAAGTCAAACCCATAGAGGGATTTGCTCAAATCTTGTGATATGTTAACTGAGTCCTTTTTTTGCTTTACCTTAACTTTCTGCAGACTCATTTCTTATAGGTTGGATCAGAACAAACACAAATTGTTAGATCTTTTCGTGTTTGCCTGCTCTGATACCAATTGAAAAGACGAGGGTACCCAAATACACCACAATCTTTAATTTATCCACCTATAAGTCCCCTTACCGAAAGTGATTGTCTATGGACAAAGTCGAGACAATTCGACAAATCGGTATTCACACTTTGGTGATTGTCTATGGATACGAGATCGAGACAATACGACTACCAAAGTGTGATTACTTGATAATAGGTTCGGACTTAACCAAACTCTATAGGATCACTATCAAGTAAACCGGAGTTAAATTTTGTGTAATTTACTTTAAATTATAATAAAAACAATTATAATTGCGGAAAAGAAAAGTAAATGACACAGCAAGATTTTGTTAACGAGGAAACCGCAAATGCAGAAAAACCCCGGGACCAAGTACGGAATTGAATACTCTCATAATTAAGCCGCTATACAAAATCTAAACCAACTTCGTATAGTTGAGACCAAGCAAATAACCCTAGTTCACTTAGTTTCCTCAGTATCCCTGCGCTTCCGACTTCGATGAGTGCACACACTGGAACAATTCCTTTGGATCGTATTCCAAACAGTAAAGGAACAACAAATCTGTTTGGTAACAACTCTATTGATTCTTTCCAGATAAAGATATCTCAAGTCATATGCAAAGGCTCTTCCGTTTAAGCTAATAAACTCTTTTGCTTGGTTAGATCAATCTATCCAACAACTACCGAAGTAGCGGAGTTTAGATTCACACTCAATCCAAATAAATCTCAAAGAGATATATTATGAATGCCGATCTCACGCAACTAATCAATCGAATAAATCCGATTCTAGTTGAATCCCAGCCGATCAAGGTTTGTGCAACACAAAGATATGAGAAACCAATAAGAAATATTCTTCGTATTCAAATCTTCTTTAATCTTCAATTAAAACCTGCACAACACCACTTGAATCTCTTATGATCAATCACGCACAAAACGGAGTCTGTTAACAATGGATTATCACAAGATGTCTTTAGATCTACAAACAGTTCTAAAGATCCCGTCGATACTTCGATCTAGTTTGAGTGAATCTTATATCATAAGAGAAGATTCTTAAGAATAAACAAACTAGGTACAATCAAATTTTCAAAAACCGTTAGTCAATCAAATCAATCAAAAACTAATAACACTGAATTTATCTAGTTTTCCACCAACGGTACTCGTAGAGCTTCTTGATCCCACAGAAGTCTTTAAACGAGCGGTCGTAAGAGATTTTGCCTAATTAGGGTACTTTTCTCTCCGGATAGACGGCTCCACCAGAAACAACAAAAAGATGAAGTTTGCATGGCTCTTAGGATAGTTTGCTAGAAATGCAAACTTAGGTTTTTATAGACCAAGGATGTTTGGACACCAAGGAATTTCCAAAATCGAAAATATTCACAAGATATGCAATGAATGGCAAGATTCGGTTTTCATAATTCCAGTAAATGCTTGTCCAATATTTCGGAAATCTCTCAATAGAAAATCTCCAATTAGTAAATGCACATTACTAATTTTTATTCTCTAGAGATATGCATTTAATTGCTGGTCATTAAAATCATATATAATCAAAAACCTTAATTAAAAGATTCTCAATTAATTTCGGTCCAGGATCTCCTTGAGTACTAAGGAATAACTTTGAAAAATAAATGATCAGAGTTATTGTCCGAGTTTAAAGTATGTTTACATCTTATCTATGTAAATCCTCTTTCATATTTACATTCTTGGAATCGATTATACCACACTTCCAAACAAGTTTAGAATTGGTTCATCTGTATTCCAAGACAACTATGTGATTGATCAAATATCAAATCACATACATGGGTTCAATCGGTTCTACCAATCACTAGGATCGGTTATACCTTAATATGGAAACACTTGTGATCGGTCACACAAGTTACCAGGACCGGTTACATCAGTTCCAAGGATCGGTTACATCAATTACCAAGATCGGTTACCATATACTCATGGTATTGCTTTTGATCGGTCACACTAGTCACTAGGATCGGTTATACCAATTACCAGGATCGGTTACACCAATTACTAGGACCAGTTACACCAATTACATGGATCGATTACAAAATACTCTGTGATCGGTCACACCAATTACAAATATCGATCATACCATCTCAGGTGATTACTTAGGATCGATTACACTAATTAGTAAAAACCAGTCATACCAAATCATAAGTTAGGAATTGTGATTAGTTGTACCAAGATACATAACAGAGTTATGATCTGTTCTACCATCTCACACATATTGGTAATCCAAAGATTTGCAATGAATAGCTGTACCAATAAGCCTAGCGATTTCCTTTTCGATTCATAAAAAAAAGTTCATGAATGTACTTCCTTCAAACAAATGTAAAACATTGTTTCCTAGGATGAAATCTTCACCTTTACCATTCACATAATCATAACAACATTCATAAGATTATGTCGATGTCATATCTACGAACTTCAAAAGATAAACGTTATACTTCGTAGTCTAATTCCCTAATATTGCGATCATGTCTCACTACTTGAGTAATATATCCAATACACAGCTTCACAGTTATGTTTTCGATATAGCACGACTTGAAAGATACGTTAGGAATGAAACAGTTCAAATCAATATTATTAACCTCAAGAGAAAGGATAATATCGTCGTTGTAGCTCGTTACTTCTTCACATTCTTCAGGTCTTCGAGTAATACTTGTATGTCTTTGTAGATGGTGAAATTTGGATAAGGGGCAAAAGTGTCATTTCAACCTTATAGGCAGAATTCAACTCTCACATGAGAGATTAAGCCCTTGGCCCTCAAGGCATCCTTAGCCACTATTTCTAGTATACATCCCCGCGAGAAACTGCTGGTCGTCATGCCGTGATTCCTAGTGCACATCCTCGACGAGATACTACTGGTCACGTAGGTTCTGTAGAGCGTAAAACGTCCCCGACAGACTTATGAACCAGAACAACCACAATTCCAGCATGTCTTCTCGAGACGCAGCTGATTGTGATACCATGATTCCTAGTATACATCCTCAACGAGATGCTGCTGGTCATGTAGGCTCTGTAGATGCATAAATACGCCCCCGACGGACTTATGACCCAGAGCGGAGATTTGCATATCTCATGTAAGCACGACTCACCCTATTTGGGATCAAGACTGATTCCTAGTACATCATCGCGAGATACACTGGTCATGTCTTCTCTAGGCTCTGACTCGACTTACTGAGGTTTCCGGATAATTCTTAGGACATCCCCGCGAAATACGATGGTTATTCTACCTCTGAGCCCTTTAGATAGACTCCTAGAACATCCTTTCGAGATACACTGGTCTTGTTGGCTCATCATATGGACACACAGTTGATTCCTAACACATCTCTGCAAGATATGTTGGTCAAAGACAAGTGATCCAAAGTCTCGCAGAGACATTAATCGGGCGTACAAAGACTTTTCTCTCTCTCCAGGCCGAGTCCCAGCTGACCACAGAGAGATTCAAATCCGATAAGAAAATCTTCGGAGACATTTTGATCCGTCTGCAAAATCTCTGAGAGATTCAAATCTCTCTGTAAAATCACAAAGAGATTTTGAGTTGTCCGCAAAATCTCGGAGAGATTCAAATCTCTCTCCAAAATCACGGAGAGATTCGAATCTCTCTGCAAAATCATGGAGAGATTTTGAGCCGTCCGTAAAATCTCAGAGAGATTCAAATCTCTTCGCAAAATCTCGGAGAGATTCAAATCTCTTTGCAAAATCTCGGAGAGATTCAAATCTGTCCTCAAAATCTCGGACAGATTTACATGATAGGCACACGCCTTACCTAGTGCTCAAGCCTATTTCTCAGCCTCTCAAATACACTCACGACTAGTAAATTGAGCCTGAACTATACATGGCTATCCAAAAACGTGGATAAGCTCTCTTGAGCTCCGCATTCTCAGCAAAGGGACCCACAAACAATAATACGGTCTTCACATGACATATGTGACCGGCCATGGAGAGAGGGAGATCAGCCTCAGCTCCTCTCACACTCTGCAAACGATTCCTGAGGAATTCCATGTGACTGAAGCAGCCTTTGAACGGCTACTGTGCGTGGTTTAGGCGAAGACTGTTCGTTCTCAACCTCTCGTAACTCACTTTCAGAAACCCTAGAATCCCATCTCTAGCCTCACATCGATTTTAGGTATCTACATTTTGGCAACCATAGTGGGAGGTTGTTCACTCAGTTATAGATATCAATCATGGTCTCTTAGGAAGGAAGACGATTCCACCAATCCAAATACAAAAAAAGTTACATTGATCCAGTCTCTGTAAATCCCTTACGGGCTTAGCCGAGAGAGTTATCCCTACCAGTACTTTCTCTCTCTTTCGAGTTTGACCTTAGTTAATAGGTTAGTGCATCCCGGATCACATGGATCTCTTCCTGCATAACAAAACGCCCTAGTAACCTATTTTCATAAAAATCTACTATTGATCCTCGAAAACGTTGGATAAGGACCAATGAGAACTCCCGAAGACTCAACAGAATCTTGCAAAATCTCAGATCGATATCCAGATTTATACCAGAAAACGCCTTTAGAGTTACCATAAGGGATGGAGCCAACAAATCTAGATCGATCTTGCCTGCAATCGACTTCACCGGAGAAGATAAAGCTCATTACGAACGCGACGGAGCAAAGGAGCAACCATCCAACCGACCTTGTCACTCTCAAGGACCTCAAGGACCAGATGACGCTCTAAACTTGGAGATTCTGACGAATATTTTCTCCAAAATTCGTTTAGGTCAAGGGCCCTCAACCTGATCACAGGGGACTTGGGAAGTTTACTTCACTTTACTATTTTACTTATAACTCTTTCATTTTGTATCAGATTGACCTAGTTCTTTTTCTGCCGGATTTGTGTTGTCGTCGTTTACAGGATAAACTTAGCAAAAACTTGGAAAGGTTCAAAAGAAATCGTGACCTAGACAAAAGCTTTGCAGAGCCACATAAGGTCATAAATCGCCAGCCGAGATGCATCTTGTCGTTTTCGTGTTTCAGAGGATCATGACCAGAACGCGACAAAGTATAAGATGAGACTAGCCTCCAAGATATTGCTCATCCAAAGCTCATACTTATTTGAACATTAAAAGCCGCCGGTCGATATGCTATCTCAACACCCGTCCCGTCAGAAAGAAAAGGAGTCCAAGCGATTGTACGACTAAGTCTTGATGAGCCTCCATCTCGGCTACACCAACGATTATTCAGTATCATTTTCCGATGGGACCTCAGTTCACCCAAGAAAGAAGGAGAATATCTTCACACCTGAACCTACCAAGGGAAAAGAAATCCTAAGGGCCAAAAATTTAGATAGATCTTCATTACTCGACATAAAAACACAACCAACTACTATCACTGAAGTAAACAGGGGAAGGATCCGAGACCGTATCTCCAAGCCACACGCCGCTTGCAGTTCTGTCAGTAAAAGCCTCCTCTCTCAAAAAGATATGCTCGGCAAGCTATCCCATAAGTGAGAGTCATACTTGATGAGCAAATGACAAGATATGACGATCACTTACAACTTCCTCTGGTCAAAACACGATTCTACCGCGTGAAGGAATGCCTAAAAGATGTCCAGTGAATTATCCCATCAACAAATTCACCACAAATCGATTGTTCAGCCACATCCTTAGTTCTGCTAGTCCTAGAAGGCGTATACTTTTCTTAATTTTGGTCTACTATCTCCCAGAAGAAAGACAGATCTCGATAGATGATTCGGATACATAAGTTCGCATGAATCCTTGTCAATACACATAGTAGAGGCCGAACAATAACTTCATCTTGTTCACAAAGACAAATGCGGAAGTATATCAACATAACTCTCCATGGACGTCTCCAGCCCACAGATTATCGCTTGCCCGCCTTGAAGACTCAATCTCGTACAAGGGTCTTACTTCATTTTCCAAGCGTCCCGAGTCAATGGGAATCCATAGTCTTATATCAAACTGGGGACTAGTAAAGAATCGTGCGTCACACACCTACATGGCCAATAGGAGGTGGCCCAAACATTTTGTTTCAAATAACAGATTTAGCAACAATCAGCTCAAGAGTCTCAAAAGATTGGGGCACATCAAGACCATTCAACTCCTCAAACCCACATCATGACAAGTTATAACTTAGGGACTAGGAGACTAGAGATCGGCCTTCAAAATTGTGAATGGAACTTATTTGTGACTTGATATATCAAAGTCTCCTCTCTTTTCAGCCTCGTTGAATCTGTCACAGTTAGCATGTTCTCTGCAATCAGGCACCTATGTTCCGGATCCTGACTAAAGATGCGAAGATTTAAATCTGAATATTTTCATTTATTTTAGGGTTTTTACGCGTGCACCGGTATTAGGGTTTGCAATGGGTTTAAAGAGGAGTCTACAGTTTCCACTCTACTCAGACGCGGCTCATACTTTAGCCATATAACTCGACGAACTAGGAAAATGGCTAGATAATTCGACAACACACCCTTGATGAGAAATACTCGTTTATGTATCTCCTACCACGTGTTAAAATGGCATGATATTTCAAAATACGATCCAAGAGATATCATCAAAACACGTGAAGAAATTGCTGCTGAATCTCTGGATTCCCGAGTTCAACTTCACATGTGCTTACTACTGACTAAATAAGCTCGAAATCTATATTTGTCACTACTATAAGAAAGTTGAGTCTCTTCTGTTCGATAGTTGGGGTCAACCACTGAAATCGGACGTCAAACGAAGTTTCTACAATCTCCGGAGTGAAGATCGCGCAAGGAAGGACCTCTTACTACGAATTTTACTTAGGGTTTTCATCCACTCGCACGACAATAGAGCCAGCTAGGGTTTGCAAAAATTAAGAACTCATGAGGGGTCTTCTTCCTTTACAAGATGCATACAGAAGAGGTCCCGAAAGGGAAAATATCAACCCTGAAGAACAGAGGCCCCTAAAGAAAATCTCTTGCTTCATATTCAACTACTTCACTTTGGCCTCTGCATCTCGAGCCGACTGCTTAGCATGTTCCATCTCTTCATCTACCATGTTTCATTCTAGATTAAGAAACTCTCTAAAATACGAGGACCTGAACTCAACTCACCTCGACGGATCCTGACATAATTAAGTCACTCTCGCAACTACCTCACATTGAAAGTAAAGATTCTCACGGGTTTTCACCAAGCTTCCCAGGTTTACAAGATCATCAGAAGCAAGACCGTTCGGAGTTATCATTCTCATGAAATAATCTTTCGGTTAGAGACATGGGTTCCGTAAAATTACCCTCATGTGGGTCAGTTGTCTCTGCACCCGAATCTTTTCCTGAAATCCCTTTGAAATTGTTGAAGCCCGCCTCATCTGCATTCTACCAAGATCTAACTCGTTCTCACCATGAAGAGTACTCTACAAACAAAGAGAAGATCATATAAGGCTGCAAAGTTCATATTACATAAGTTAAAATCAAGGGAGCAACAACACAGGACTAGGGTTTGATTTACATGGGGACCGGCCTTTCCACTAAAACCTTGTCCTCCTACAATCCCTCCAAGCCTTGTCTTCTCCTAGTCCCTTCAAGCATACCCTAATGCCTAGAGTCTTGTACTTATCAATAAATCCATCTCACATCTCATGAGATACTCGTGGATTTGTTTGAGTCCACACTTAAACAATGGATCAAGCAAAGTACGTTTTCTGAAAACCAAAGAGTAAAAACGAATAATCAATACCACGGATGTGTCTCTGGCCTAAGAATACAAAATTCACGACCTAAACCAAGCTAAGTAAGGGTACTAAAGTCATAATACTCCAAGGGGTTCTGCTTGAAGCAAGAGAACGTTTTAAGAATCCAACTGAAACATGGATTCCTTTGGTAATTCAGATTGATGAACATTGCAGCGCGAAAAATTGAAAACTGATGACAATCCATAATGAATTTCGGGGTACTTTCTGAAGCAAATGTGTTCCTCTATGTATTTCCAAGAACATACCAAAAGGGCGCTTCAAACGGACAAACTAGCTAGGAGATGTGGTCCCAACACCGAAGTAAGTGCAATATGAAAACTCCTGAAATTTTTATACGGGATTTCTGAAATCAAAAGTATACACGGATTTGATTGACCAAACGAACTCGGAATCGAGTCATTCTTTTTGCATTAGAAATCCTATTCTATTTTCTTTCAAATTTGGGGTCGGGGACTCAAATCAGAGTTCGTATGAAGATTTTACATCCAATCTCCCTAAGGGTATCAAATATGAAGTTTTATGAAAAACATCTAAGCGAAAAGAATCCTTGACAAATACGACTACTTTAATTCATTTGATGGCCGAAGAAGTATGCATCAGAGACGATAAAAGAGAAATAAATTTCAATACTTACCGAGGACGCCTCAATGAAGAACGAACGATGGGTATCTACATCATCAAATCCAAGATCATTAGCACTTCTGCTACTTTCCACATCATCAAATTGAAGACTGTATCGATCGTTTTGAAAGACGAATGGCACTATCACCTAAACAAAGGAAGACGTTATAGCAACATTCATGCCACGATTATAATTAAATGGTAGAGAATTAAATTCAAGCATTAAGAATAAGAAATTGGTTTCCTACAGTATCAATTCTACTTCAAACAGAAAGAGGAATTTGGCTCGAACAGGGAAATCCAGGCATTTATTTACCTAAAATCATGCCAAGAAATGCCCAAGACTTTCCATTCACACATGACCAGCTGTGGATGACGCTCAAGCATTCCCTTTCCTCTCAAGAGCAAGCGCTAATTAGTTGTTTTTTTTTTTTTTACGAAAAACCCTTGGTTCAAAGTTTATGAATAATTTTGAAAGGGTATTTATGTAATGCAAGGAGGCGGATCAGTTTACTCAACTAGTGCAGGACCAAAACTACATACAAGACAAGTGTTCTTATCTAATTTTATCTCAAGAAGGAATCTCTCAAGCAAAAGGAAAAGGGATTAGAGCTAAACGAAGAAATTAAAGGAATTTTGCTCAAATAAGGAAACCAAGGTCTTTTCTCCTTCCAAAACTCCTCCAAGCCATGACCAAGCACTTTTCATGCGTGAGGATGCTCTTCTAGGCCAGTGGGAAGTGATTTATTCTCTCGTGATTTTTGCAGAGGGATCAAAGTCGAAGAGAATTTGGGTTTTGGCGAAAAAAGCCTTAATTTCAAGGATTTGTTGAAAAAGGGATTTATTCTAAAAGAGAGGAGACCGGGCCTCTCCCATTCTCTTAGACGGTTCTCTAAGCCTCTCTCAATCCCTTTTAGCTCATTACTCTTCCACAAAAACGAGCTCATAAGGGATTTTGACCAAAATACCCTTATATTGCGATTTTGAGTATTTTCAAAGAAGAATGTCATAATACAGCCAGAGACCGACCAAGCTCTCATCTACTCATTCCAAAGGCCTCATACACGTGAATATTAAGAATATTGAGTTCTCTAAGTGTTCGAAGAAGAACGAGATTGAAAATTCGAGTTCATGATTTCCAAAACCAGGACCAGAAACGCGCCAATCCTTTTTTCAAGACGTGACTATTCCTAGGGAACCTCCATATCTCTCTCATGCCAAATAAAAATCAAGCTCATAGTTGTTTTTGACTAAAATACCCTTAGTTTCAAAGTATGTATTTTCTCTAATAAAGAGGAGCTTGATTGGTACAAGGAATTAAACAAGCTCTCATCGCAAAAGGTCCCGACCCCACAAGATAGATGCACACCTTCCATGCCTCGTCAAGCCTCTTCAGAGTGTCTGAAGGAGTCAGACGCGAAGAAAAGAGAAATTATGGTTAAGGTACAGTACACGCCTGAATTCAGAATTTACAAGGGATATGGACTCCGTAACTTCAAATAGTAAGTACCTATGTTTTCTCACAGCCCTTCACCAACATCAAGGCCATCCAGGAAACTGTTCAAAAATTCTCTCTTCCCCACATACTCGCATATTCAGAAGTCCAAGGATGCATAAAGAGAGAAAATTAAGGTTTTGGCCAAGTAAACCCTAATTAACAAATTTCATTCGTTCAAGACGGAAATTTTGTCTCATCAAGACTTCAGTATCATGTCATTTACTTCCAACATAAAGTCCCAGGGAATTCCAAGGTCCATAATCGATTCCAAGATCAGGGTCATAACAATTGAAGGCTAAAGAAACTCAATTCGAGGATTCTGAAAGTTTAAAAGAACGAATGAATTGTAACTTGCGTACGAATGAATTGTAACTTGCGTACGAATGATTTGTTGCCATCTATATACTCATCATAGAACAATCAAGGTTCTACTCTGAGTATGGGACTTAATGTAGATGGTGAAATTTGGATAAGGGGCAAAAGTGTCATTTCAACCCTATAGGCAGAATTCAACTCTCACGGGAGAGATTAAGCCATTGGCCCTCAAGGCATCCTTAGCCACGATTTCTAGTATATGTCCCCGCGAGACACTGCTGGTCGTGATGCCGTGATTCCTAGTGCACATCCTCGACGAGATACTACCGGTCACGTAGGTTCTGTAGAGTTTAAAACGTCCCCGGCAGACTTATGAACCAGAACAACCACAATTCCATCATGTCTTCGCGAGATGCAGCTGATTGTGATGCCATGATTCCTAGTATACATCCTCAACGAGATGTTGCTGGTCATGTAGGCTCTGTAGATGCATAAATACGTCCCCGGCGGACTTATGACCCAGAGATGAGATTTGCATATCTCTTGTAAGCACGACTCACCCTATTTGAGATCAAGGACTGATTCCTAGTACATCTTCGTGAGATACACTGGTCATGTCTTCTCTAGGCTCTGACTCGACTTACTGAGGTTTCCGGATAATTCATAGGACATCCCTGCAAGATACGCTGGTTATTCTACCTCTGAGCCCTTTCGACAGACTCCTAGAACATCCTTTCGAGATACACTGGTCTTGTTGGCTCATCATATGGACACACAGTTGATTCCTAGAACATCTCTGTAAGATACGCTGGTCAAAGACAAGTGATCCAAAGTCTCGCAGAGACATTAATCGGGCGTACAAAGCCTTTTCTCTCTCTCCAGGCCGAGTCTTAGTTGACCACAAAGAGATTCAGATCCGTTAAGAAAATCTTCGGAGAGATTTTGATCCGTCTGCAAAATCTCGGAGATATTCAAATCTCTCTGCAAAATCACAGAGAGATTTTGAGCTATCCGCAAAATCTCGGAGAGATTCAAATCTCTCTTCAAAATCATGGAGAGATCTTGAGCCGTCCGCAAAATATCGGAGAGATTCGAATATCTCTGCAAAATCACGGAGAGATTTTGAGATGTCCGCAAAATCTCGGAGAGATTCAAATCTCTTCGCAAAATCTCAGAGTGATTCAAATCTCTTCGCAAAATCTCGGAGAGATTCAAATCTCTCCTCAAAATCTCGGACAGATTTACATGATAGGCACACGCCTTACCTAGTGCTCAAGCATATTTCTCAGCCTCTCAAATACACTCACGTCTAGTAAATTGAGCATGAACTATACATGGCTATCCAAAAACGTGGATAAGCTCTCTTGAGCTACGCATGCTCAACAAAAGGACCCACAAACAATAATACGGTCTTCACATGAAATATGTGACCGGCCATGGAGAGAGGGAGATCATCCCCAGCTCCTCACAGACTCTGCACACGATTCCTAAGGAATTCCATGCCTTTTCACGTGACTCATCCTAGTCATTCTCACAAATTAGAGAATATCTCTATATCTTGGCCAACTCGGCTAAAGAGAATATTTATCTCTCAACACATTATCACAAAGGCTAACTCAGCTTCACACAAATTGGGGGATATCAATTAGGGTTTTGGTCTGGCAGTCTACGACACATGTGAGGAATATCCAGCTTATTTCTCACCGCAGAAGAGAGTAAAGGCGGTGGAATAATGAGATAAACTCAACCTAGTTTATCCCTATTCCTGAACATACGGGAGAATTGCTCCGCACGGCACGGAAAGCAATCCTTATCTTCACCGACCTGAGATTAGAGAATTCAGCTATAAATAGGTCCTCTGTTTTTCCAAGCTACGAGGATCTTTCTCATAACCTCTTAGAGCAATAACTTGTTCTCTAATCTCTCTCTTCATCTGCTTCCCTCCCTAAGACCATCCTTAATCCTTCTTCCATGTGACTGAAGCAGCCTTTGAACGGACACTGTGCGTGGTTTAGGCAAAGACTTTTCGTGCTCAACCTCCCGTAACTCACTTTCAGAAACCATAGAATCTCATCTCTAGCCTCTCACCGATTTTAGGTAACTACAGTCTCAACATTCCTAGACTTTCCAATCTAACCTAAACGAAGTTGTCTCTAGTACATAATCAAGCGAGTCTTAGATGAGTTTTGACTCACTAAAATATGACAACCAAACTTGACATACCAACGCTTAGTGGGTTCAACCGAGCTATGCTCTAACAATAACCGTTGTGCCTTTGTATCAATGACATAGTTGTTTGTAACCTCTTGCACCCAAGTTGGTGCATACATGAATAAGGAGTTACAGGTGCTAGAGTCTGAAGGTCTTCCATAGAGAGCATCAACAACTATATTTTCACTACCTTTCTTGTATTGAATATCATAATCAAAGCCTAAAAGTTTGATAAGCCACTTATGTTGTAATGCAGTTGTTAGAGCATAGCTCGGTTGAACCCACCAAACGTTGGTATATCAAGTTTGGTTGTCATATTTAGTATCATAACTCATCTACGGTCACTTGATTAAATACTAGAGTCAACCTCGTTTAGGTTAGACTAGAAAGTCTAGGAATGTTGAGACGTACAAGTATTACTCCTAAGACCTGAAGAATGAGAAGAAGTAACGACGACATCATCCTTCCACTTGAAGTTAGTAATGTTTACTTGATCTTGTTTCCATTCCTAACGTATCAAGTCGTGCTAAATTGAAAACATAACATGCGATGATGTATATATTGTATATAATACTCTAGTGGTGAGACTTGGTCATAATAGTATGATCAAAGTATCGAGGAAACATATTACGAAGTATAAACGCTTATCTTTTGGAACTTAGTAAATACGACATCGACATAATCTATTGTATATAGTTATTTGATTATGTGTGCATTATATAGGTGTGATTTCATCGTAGAAAACTATGTATCTTTACACTAGTTTAAGGAAGTAGGTGTATGAACTTGTTTTCATAATCGAAAGGGAAATCTTGATTGATCTTGTTATTCATTGCATATCTTTTGGATGACCAATGGAAAATGACTATAGTAGAACCTATCTTAATTTTGTTGAGACTTGAGGTATAACCATTCATGACCTATGACATATAGCTAGTTGGAATCAGTCACAAGCAACTTTGGAATTCAAGGTGTAACCGATCACAAGCTATATTGGAATGCAAGTTGTAACCGGTCACAAGTTACTTTGGGAACCAAGGTATAACCGGTCACATGATGAATTGGGAAGTTAGTTGTAATTGGTCAGAAGCTACCTTTGGGAAGTAAGGTGTAACCGGTCACAAGATACTTCGGGAAGCAAGGTGTAACCGGTCACAAGCTACTTCACGGAGAAAGGTGTAACCGATTACAACCTATATTGGGAATCATGTTATAACCGGTCACAACATAAATTGGAGTGATGGTTTAATCGGTTCCATGTACAAAACCTATATCCACAGTTCATATATTTCTTTATGGTATGTGTGAATTAGGGTTTTGGGTTTGTCAAGATGAGAAGCTTCCAAATGTCGACATATTTGATCATGTACATAACTCTTATAATTTATTGTTCAAAGATATTCCTTGATGCTTAAGGTGATCTTTCTTTATAATAAGAGACCCCAAAGTGCCACATGTCATGTCCAATCGAAATATTAAAAAGTATATAATTATAATTTTCATCATATATGTTTTAATTACCAACAATTAAAGCATATCCTCTAAAAAAATATTATTAGGTATTGTGTTAGACTAATAATGAAAACAATTTCCTTAAAGTTTTTCCATGAGAGTTTTCGCGAAATATTGGTATTTTTTTTAGTGTACTTATGGGGCAATTCGGGTGAATACATAGAAAAATTAACATTAATTGGAAATAGGAAAACCGGATTTAGGTACTTTAATGCATATCTTGAGAATATTTTCGATTTTGGAATTTTCTTGTTGTCCAAACAACCTTGGTCTATAAATACTTGAGTTTGTATTTCTTTTAAACTATCCTAAGAGTCAGGCAAACTTCATTTCTTGTTATTTCTGGTGGATCCGTCTATCCGGAGAGAAAAGTACCATAATTAGTATAATTATAATTTTCATCATATATGTTTTAATTACCAACAATTAAAAATCTCCTAGTTTTTCCATGACCAAATATTGGCTCATTTAAAGATCTTGAGAATCGATTTTGGAATTTTCTTGGTGGGATCAAGAATCTCTACGAGTACCATTGGTGGGAAACTAGATAATTACAATGTTATTAGTTTTCGATTATTGATTTGATTGACTAACGGTTGTTGAAACTTTGATTGCACCTAGTTTTTTTTATTCTTTAGAACCTTCTATTATGATATAAGGCTCACTCAAACTAGATCAAAGTATTGATGGGATCTTTAGAACCATCTTCGGATCTAAAGACATCTTGTGATAATCCATTGTTAACAGACTCCGTTCTGTGCGTGATTGATCACAAGAGGATTAAGTGTTGTTGTGCAGGTTATTGAAGGTAATAGAAAATTCGAAGACGAAGAAGAATTCTTATTAGTTTTCGTATCTTGTGGATTTAGTGAACAAACCTTGATCGGATGAGATCCAATTAGAATCGACTTGTCTTTGATAGACTTAATTGATTAGTTACGTGATATCGGCATCACTTTATAGTTTCTCTTTGAGATCTATATTGATTGATTGCAAATTTATAGTTTGATTATTTCAGTAATCAAAAATAGATTGATCTAACCAGACAAAGGAGTTTATTAGATTAAACATAAGAGCCTTTGTCAACGAATCATTAATATCTTCTAGCAAGATTGATTAGAGTGGTTACCAAACATATTCTTCCTTTGCTGTTTGGAATACGATCCAAAGGACTTGCTATTCACGTGTGTGACTCTAAAAGTCGAAGGCGTAGGGATACTGACGAATCTAAGTAGCTATGAGTAGTCTGCTTGGTCTCAACTATACGAAGTTGGTATTAGATTTTGTATGGCGGCTTAATTATGAGAGTATTCAAAACTGGACAAGGTCCCGAGGGTTTTCTGCATTTGCGGTTTCCTCGCTAACAAAATCTTGATGTGCCATTTACTTTACTATTCCGCAATTATATTTAGTTTATATAATTTAAAATAATTGCACGTGTACCTTAATTCCGTAACACTTGATATTGATCCCATAGAGTTTCGGTTTAATACCGTACCTATTATCAAGTGCACACTTTGTTGTCGTATCGTCTCGATCTTGTATCCATAGTCAATCACACAAGTGATCTTGTTGTTGTATTGTCTCGATCTCGTATCCATAGACAATCACACGAAGTGTGAGCCGGATTTGTTGTATTGTCTATACTCAGTCTATAGAAGATCACATTTGGTAAAGGACTTATAGGTTGATATTTAAAAGATTGTGGTATATTTGGGTACCCTCGTCTTTTGAACAGTAGTAATCTTTTGTTAAAGAAAGTAGTTTATACTTTGATGATTAGTTTTGATGATGAACCTACTGCTCTGTAAATAGTGCCTCCATCTTTGTACTTCCATAACAATTTCCAGGAACTCTTTCTCATAAGTAGAGAGTGCTTGAGCTTTGGGACACAATGGTTTGCTGAAATAAGCAATTGGATTACCTTCCTGAAGTAACACTGATCCAATGCACAGATCACTAGCATCACTTTCAACCACAAATGTCTTAGTAAAGTCTGGAAGAGCTAAGACAGGTGTGTTTCTCATTGCTTGCTTAAGAGTCTCAAAGGCAGTAGTGGCAGTTAAACTCCTTGCAAACGAATTCTTTTTAAGAAGGTTTGTTAGAGGTTTACTGATGGAACCATATCCTTGCACAAACTTCGTTTAATAACCAGTGAGTCCAATAAATCCTCTCATGTCTTTAATAGTTTTTGATACTGGCCAATTTTGCATGTATACAATCTTATTGGGATCAGCACAAACTCCAATAATCAATAACCAAAGCCGTTTAGTCCCGAGCAAGTCAGGGTAGGGATAGAGATATTATCTCGTAAAGATCCTATCTCATAAAAGTATGGCTAAGTTTCTACGCCGGCTCGCCTGCCTAAGAAACATGTACAGAGACAGTATCCAATCCTTGGCACATGCCGTGCCACGTTCATTTTTGGTACAGAGGATAGAGTGGTCACGACATCAATGGAATTAATAAACTAAATCGTACTAATTAAAAAAAAAAAAAAAAAAGAAGTAAATAAAGATTAAGATCAAGGGAAGAAAATACTAATCAGGGTTTCATCTTTCATCGCCAATCATGCTCCTCAATCGATTAGAATCAACATCCATTCATTTTTTATATCAATATCCCTAGAGCACCCCATCGAGAGCACACTCCGGTAAATTCCTTGTGTCATCACATACCATAACGATGAATATGTGAATACTACTCAGCGAGCAACTTGACGCGACGTGCTACTAAGTTTGATCCTCCAAGAGCGTCATGTTCTTTGAATTAGGCTAATCAATGTAATAGAAGTACTACGAGTCATCTATTTAACATTGGTCATGCTTCTACATGCGATTACATGAAGTTTTTAAATACAATCAGTAATCACACTATGCTATCTGTAACCAGATCTATAGACTATTTCGTATCTCCAAACCCTAGTTTAGCTTTAAATATCAATACATGCTCATCTAATTTGCAACTCAAACAAACAAGTCTTCAATCATACATGGTGATACTAACAATAGAACATGAACGATAAGAAAAGATCTTGGACATTAATTAACAATAATCATCCAGATTGATTCATACATTTTGGTCTTCCAGTTACATCCCCAACCAATAGAAATAAGTTACCTAGTAATGGATTTACTAAAACCCATAGAAAATATATAAAAGAGAGATGGTTTCCCATAAGGGGAAAACCCTAGGTTTGTTATGTAGAAGATGTTATGAGATGTAGAGTAGGTTCTCCCGGTGTAGAATGTCTCATTTTAGCCTTTGATGTCTTCTTTTAGCCTTTGATGTCTTCTTTTATAGCCTTCAATACTTGGCTCTTAAGTGTTCTTTATTTTTAGGGTTTGGAACCTATTGGGATGGGACCAGGTTTCCTCGATTTAGAAGTCTAATTCGCAACTTCTTCTTTTCTACTCACGCAGGCCTAATAAGGCCCAATAACCAACAAAACCAAATCAAAGTTGATTTTAGTGTTTTGGTCATAACTTTTTCATCCGAGCTCGGAATGGCCTCATTCTTTTTTGCGTTCACTTTTTATTCTCGTTCTCTTCAAGTTGGTATAAATCTTGGATTTGAATG
This sequence comes from Papaver armeniacum, assembly GCA_023531295.1. Taxonomy (NCBI): domain Eukaryota; kingdom Viridiplantae; phylum Streptophyta; class Magnoliopsida; order Ranunculales; family Papaveraceae; genus Papaver; species Papaver armeniacum. The sequence goes on from JAJJWW010015231.1 coordinate 430,108, forward strand.
AGTAGAATTTGGTCTTAGGCTCTCCTTCACTTGTAGCACTTGACTCCATTGATTATTCCATGTCGTAACAAACTCCCTTGACAGATTCTTAGTCAATTCAGCTTGGGAAGATCATTTTCCTAAAATAGAAGTCTCGGCTCTTGCTTGCCCTTTTTCTGACCACAAACCAATTCTTCTTTCTTGTTCGTTTGAGGATTGGGGTGCTCCTCCGTTTCGATGTGAAGCAATGTGGTTTCTTGATCCTTCTCTTCTGCCCCTCATGAAAATTTGGTGGTCCTCTTTTGATGTGGATGGTAGAGCGGGTTTTGTATTGTCTAAGAAATTCCAATTGCTGAAATACAAACTTATAGTTTGGAACAAAAACGTGTTTGGAAGGATCGATAGAAGAAATAAAAAATTGTTGCAGCACATTTCTCTTCTAGATCAGTCTGATGACAATAGAAGTATCTCAGCCTCTCAACAATCTAAAAGAAATGAGCTAAAGGTCGAGTATGAAAAGGCGGCGGATATGCTGCATCTCCATTGGCTTAATAAGTCCAGAATGCAATGGAATGATCATGGTGACCGTAACACCAAATTCTTTCACAAAATTGTCAACTTTCGTAGAAGAAAAAATAGAGTTTCTAAACTCAAAATCAACGGCAGTTGGGAAGAGGACAAGCAACTCGTTAAAGACCATATTGTTTCGCACTTTGAATCTTGGTTCTCAGTTGCAGACGACCCTCAAGTTTCTCTAGCTGGGATGAACTTCAAACAGTTAATTCCGGAGAATGCAGCCTGGTTAGAGAGGCCTATAGAGGCTGATGAAGTTCTTATTGCCTTAACAAAATTGGGTCAAAACAAAGCTCCGGGTCCCGATGGGTTTCAAGTGCATGTGATTCTTAAATGTTGGGATTTCATGAGGTCAGACATTATGAAAGTGGTAAAGGAGTTTGAGGATTTTGGTACAATAGACTGGCGTCTTAAATCCACCTTCATCTCTTTAATTCCTAAAAAAGATCATGTGGAAGAGGTGAAGGATCTCATGCCAATAAGTCTAATTGGAACTATTTATAAAGCCATTTCTAAGGTCTTAGCTGAGAGGTTGAAGCTCCATATTGCGCCGCTCATTTCAGATCATCAATCTGCCTTCATAAAAGGTCGCAAAATTCTTGTGAAGATCCCGATAGCTAATGAATGTCTAGATTCAAGACTTAAGTCTAAAATTCCAGGTCTTATTTGCAAGATAGACCTTGAGAAGGCGTTCGATAATGTGAAGTGGCCTTTTCTCGATGAAGTTCTTCTTCGTATGGGCTTTGGGACTACTTGGAGGAAGTGGATAGGGGGTTGTGTTAAGAAAATTCCTTTTTCTGTGCTTGTTAATGGAACTGCTTGCGGCAAATTTTCCAGTGGCAAAGGTCTTCATCAAGGGGATCCGTTATCTCCATTTCTCTTTTTACTCGTCTCTGAAGTCCTCGCAAAAGCAACGGAGGTGTGTTGGTTGGGTGGCTTTGCTGTGAAGGCCGATGGTACCAAAATTAGCCATCTTCATTTTGCGTACGACACTTTGGTCTTCTTGGATGCCGATATCGAGCAGGTAAAATTTTTAAAATATAATCTCATTTGTTTCGAGTTGATCTCTGGTCTGCATACAAACTTCGAAAAAAGTTGTTTGTTCGCAGTGGGCGCGATAGACAACATGTCTGAATTTGCCTCTGTCTTGGGTTGTTGTTATGATGCCTTTCCAATAATTTACCTTGGTCTTCCTCTCGGTGATAAAAAGAATTCTTCCTTGAAGTGGGATAGAGTTATTGAAATTTGAAAGTCTAGACTTGCTTCTTGGAAAAGAGGTTTTCTATCTAGGGCGGGTAAACTCACTTTGATTAAAAGTGTGCTTCTGAGCATCCCTATTTACTACTTCTCGTTATTCATGGCCCCTCAATCTGTCATTAGAAGAATAGAGAGAACAATAAGAGACTTTCTATGGCATGACTCATCTAACTCTAAGAAGCATCACTGGGTTTCTTGTCCCACCGTCTGTGAGCCTCTCAAACACGGCGGTTTGGGAATTCGTAGCTTGAAACTTATGAACAAGGCTCTGTTGTCAAAGTGGTGGTGGAGACTAGGCAAAGAGCGTAACTCTCTTTGGGCTATTATCATAAAAGAAAAATACGGTCAGCTGGACCTTGGTTGGAGAACAAAAAAACCAATGCAAGTTCACGGGGTCAGCTTTTGGAGGAATATACATGTTATGGCTCATGATTTCTTCGATAAAGCGATGTTCAAAATTGGAAATGGGGCGAAGATCAGACTTTGGGAGGACAAATGGCACGCGGATGGGTCTATGGAGATGTTGTGTCCTAATCTATACTCCTTATCGAACACCAAAGGTATTTCTTTACGGCTTGCTTACACTCCTCATGCGTCAGGATTAAATTGGGAGATAGGTATTATGCGCAGGAGATTATATGATTTTGAGATAGAAGAAATGGCTCGTTTGCTTAATTATCTTGACTCCATTTCGTTTACCCCTGACGACGAAGATGAGCTCTTGTGGCTGGGACATAGCACTGGCCAATTCACTGTTAAGGCACCTTATTCTTGTGCCAGTGCAAGTGCTTCCACCGCCAGTTTTCCCAGAGCTAAAATTTGGAGCAATAAATGGCCTCATAAAATCGGGTTTTTTCTTTGGCAAGTTGCTCTAGACAGACTGCCCACCCTAGACAATCTCCACAAGAGAAACAACTGCTTATTCTCGGCTAGTGGTAATCCGATCGCAAACATTTGCCCCATGGGTCATCTGTTGCCAGAATCATCAGCTCGCATCTTCCTCTTCTGTTCGTTTGTGAAGAGAATTTGGTCGTATTTATTTGAAGCTGCGAGATTAAATTTCAGTACTTACTCCACCACTTTAGATCTCATTAATGATTGGTCGTCTTCCAACTTCTCTGGTCCTGCTAAAGAGCTTTGGAGCAGGCTCTACGCCGCGATCATGTGGTCAATTTGGCTTGAGAGAAATGAAAGATCTTTCAACAAAAAAGAGAAGTGTGTTGCGGCTATCATATTGGAGGTTAAACTCAAAAAAAATTCTTGGTCTAGTTCTGTTGCTAGTTTATCTAACGTCTCTATTGACGATATCATTTGTAATTGGAAGTCGAAGTTCTTCGACCCTCCGTAAGCTTCTTTAGGTAGTGTACTCTAGTCCTTTGGGCCATGTGGGCATCTTTTTCCTTCTTTTCTTCGTTGTTGGTCCCTCCCTTGAGTTGGGTATTTCCATTCTAATAAATTTCTTCTTTGCCGACCAAAAAAATAAATAACCTGAAGTAATTTATCAGTTTGAGAAAGTTTTTTTTGCAAAAGAGCAAGCAATCATCCGCAAACAATAAGTGGTTGAATGTTGGTACTGACTTTGAAATCTTCATCCCTGTGAGCTGGTGAGTAGTTTCATAGTTAAACATGGCTTTTGAGAAAGCTTCCAATGCTAGGATGAAAAGAAAAGGAGATAACGGATCTGCCTGACTTATGCCATGTGTAGGTTTAAAAGCAGCAGTTGGAGATCCATTGAGCATAATCTCTATTTCAATAGTGCTTATGCACTGAAGAATGAGCTGACAGGATTTTTCTTCAAAACCAAATTTTCTCAGAACCTTAATCATTAGACGCTGGAGTAGGTGGCCCATGCAAATATTGTAACCATTTGAGAAAGCTTCCAATGCTAGGATGAAAAGAAAATGAGATAACGAATCTGCCTGCCTTATGCCATGTGTAGGTTTAAAAGCAGCAGTTGGAGATCCATTGAGCATAATCTTTATTTCAATAGTGCTTATGCACTGAAGAATGAGCTGACAGAATTTTTCTTCAAAACCAAATTTTCTCAGAACCTTAATCATTAGACGCTGGAGTAGGTGGCCCATGCAAATATTGTAACCATTTGTGCTTCCATATCTGAATCTTCTGCCCGTCACCCAAGCACCAATAACTATTTCTTTGAATAAATGGTAGCTCTAAATGATACTTCTCCAAGACTAGGTTGAGTTCCTTTGGGTTTTAAAGAAAAAGGATCACCATCAGGAAAGTGTTTGGCTTGCATAGATTTCCCCCACACTGAATCATTATACATAATTTCTAAGCCGATTTAGCTAGAAGTGCACAATTGAAAATATGGAGATCACGAAAGCCCAAATCACCTTCCTCCATAGGTTTAGAAGCATTTTTCCAAGAAATAAAAAAATTTCCCTTATTATTCCTTTTATTCCTCCAGAAAGCATGTTGTGTATTGTTGAGTTTATTGATTGTAGAATCTTGCAGCTTAAAACTAATCATATGATGCACATGAATAGCGTTAGTTACGTTTTTCACCATGATTGTACGACCATCTTCAGATAGATTGATGCCCTCCCATTTATCTAACTTATGAATCATCTTGTCATTCAGAATTGAAAATGGAACTTTTTTATTTCGACCAACAAAATAATGAAGCCCAAATTATTTTTCACCATTAATATATAATGTATTACCTGAAGGATTCCGCTCATGGCTTGAAAAGATGTTGGATTCATATTTTTGCTGAAGAAAATTGCTGACTTGCTAAAATTTATTAGTTGGCCATAACATAAACTAAACTCCTCAATAACCTGAAGTAATTTATTTGTTTGGGAAAGATTTGCTTGGCAAAAGAGCAAGCAATCATCCGCAAACAATAAGTGGTTGACTTTTGGTGCTGACTTTGAAATCTTCATCCTTGTGGGTGAGTAGTTTCATAGTTAAAAATGGCTCTTAAGAAAGCTTCCATTGATAGGATGAAAAGAAAATGAGATAGTGGATCTCCCTGCCTTATGCCCCTTGTAGGTTTAAAAGCAGCAGTTGGAGATACATTGAGCATAATCTCTATTTCAGTAGTACTTATGCACTGAAGAATGAGTTGACAGAATTTTTCTTCAAAACCAAATTTTCTCAGAACATGTCCATTTGTTCTTCTTTTATTCCTTTTCATAGCTTGAACAATCTCTTAGACTAAAAAAATATTCTCGGATATCAGCCTTCCTGGTACATATGAAAATTGCATGGGAGAGATGATATTAACCATGTGTTTCTTGAGTCTTAGAGCAATGATTTTTGAGATGAGTTTGTAAGAAGTATTGCAAAGAGCAATCGGTCTGTAGTCTTCATGTTTATGAGGAGTTTGGGTTTTAGGAATTAGGGTAACTCTGGTTTGGTTTAACTTCTTATGTGAGAAACCCGGGTGAAAACAGGCACTACACCATTTTTCCCGATTAGCAACAAAATTTTGCAACAGCTCAAACGCAGAGGCGAATTCGCAACAAATTTTGCAACGGCTTTAAAATTCGCAACATCTATCTACAGTTGCGAAATTCGCAACTGCTGAGAAAACCAAATGTGCTGCATGTTTGTGTGCCAGGTAACATCAGTACTTCACTTGTGCGACTCGGCTGTGTGCTTGGTAACACCTACCACCTTACACCTGTATTTACGTGTGTAAATCTCCACCGTAGACATTGTTGTTAGAATAAAATCTATACCATTCAACTTACCCTAACCCCATATACGCTTGCCTCTCTTCATCTTCCCCTCTTCACTTCACTCTTCCTTCTTTCTCTAGCCGACTTTTGTTTCTCAGACTAAAAAAATCTGAAGTTCTCATTCTCTCTCAATCTGAAAACTCGATTAACAATTCAATCTTCATTCGAAATCTCGATCGAGTGAAGAAAACCATTTCGTTTTAGGTGACGAAGAGTGTTGTGTCTGTATTTGCTTAATCTAGGGTTCTTAGAAAATTTTCTTTGTTTCGTGAGGGTTTTTTGCTATAATAGAGAGACTTTACATATGGGTTTTATTTAATTTGTGTTTTTGCTTCTTATTTTAGAGTTTTCAGATGAAGATGACCTATGTTCTTCCTCAACAAAAAAAAAAGTACCAGGTTAGGGTTTCTTCAAATCAGAATCTCCTTCTGCTTGTTTGTATTAAGGTTTCTGATTTATTTTATTTTATTGTTTTAGTTAGAAAGTAAGATTTGGTGAATGGCTTCCACAGTTTGGTCCGTGGAGACTGGATATTATTTATATTGAGAGTACATTGGTTGTTACACAATTTAGCATGTTCATAAGCGAGAAGACTCTATTCTTAATGTAACAGAAGAACAGAAAAACTAATTCTAAAACAACTCCAAAATACTCGATCAACCCTTAAGACTCGGTATTATTGTTGTTGTGGCAGAGAGTCTTTCAGCGACGGAGAACTACGCTTAACACCTCCCCTCAAGTTGTACGTCGGTTGCGGATGTGCAACTTGTCTCTCAATAAGCTTGAAACCTAGGAGCGGCCGGACCTTTAGTAAATATATACGCAGCTAATCCCTAGTGCTTATAAAACGAACATGTAACTTCTTCTCAGCAACTCGTTCTCGAACAAAGTGATAGTCGATTTCAATATGCTTCATTCTAGCGTGAAACACTGGATTTGCAGTAAGATAAGCGGCTCCCAAATTATCACACCAGATAATAGGAACAGAATCTGTAACTCCCAGTTCTTTAAGTAGAGACTGAATCCAGATCAGTTCTGATGTTGCAATTGCTACACCCCTATACTCAGCCTCTGTGCTAGATTTAGACACTGTTTTTTGCTTTCTTGCACTCCAGGAGATAAGATTACCACCAAAATACACGCAATACCCACTAGTGTTACGCTTTGTCATCCAATGCTGCCCGGTCCCGCATCGGAATACGCACGAAGTGAATAATCGCACCTCTCATGAGATGCAACCCATAATCAAGCTGTACTTTTAAGATAACGCAAAATTCGTTTTACCAATTCCAGTGCTCAATGTAGGGATCATGCATATATTGACACACTTTGTTCTGACAACGAGAGATATGTCAGTCGCGTCGGATGAAAATGCTGCGGTGCAACAACAACAACTGTGATATAACGTAGGATCTTTCAAACCTTGTAGTGCCTAGTCGTTGTATCTTCACATTAGGAGCTAGTGGTGTACAAAGCTGGTTTTGCACCATGTAGTGAAGTCGCTTGATGTGAGTACGTGACATATTTGCGGTTGCGTCGGCACTAATTCGTGTCTATGTCTTATGGTACCTCAACACCCGAAAGTAGCTTAAATCTCCCATGTCTTTGAGGGCAAAAGCAGCGGCTAAATCCTTAATCAATTTTGAATATGAGAAAGATTAGATCCGTGACAATAATGTCATCAACATAAATTAAAACATAAGTGATGCTATCATTGGTCTTCAAAATAAAAAAAGTATACGAAATAGAACCCTTAAAACCTAAGCTGCTGCAAATATTGACTCGGCTTGGAAAACCAAGCTCGCGGCGCTTGCTTTAGCCCATATAAACTCTTGTGTAGTTTACGGACATGGTTTGGGAAGTGGGATCCACATAACCAGCGGTGACGCATGTAAACATCTTCCTCCGAGATCACCATGTAGAAAAGCATTTTCTACATCAAAGCTGCTTTATAGGCCATTGATTCATCACCGCATGATTGATGATACCAAGCGTATTGTACAAGGATTTATCACCGGACTAAACGTTTCTCCATAGTCCAAACCCTCTTCTTTGAGTATTACCCTTAGCCACTAAGCGAGCTTTAAACTTGTCAAGACTGCCATCGGGGTTTTGCTTGACACGAAATACCCATTTGGACCCAACTACATTCATACCTTTTTCGTATTTCACTGGAGAGAATATGTTCTATTACGAAGTAAGGCATTGATTTGAACGTCCATTGCAACTTTCCATCTCGGATCTTTTGCAGCTTGCGTATAGCATGTTGGCTCCATGTAATCAGCTTCAACCAATGGATGTTTTGAAGCATGAGACACTAACTTATTAATGGGTTTGCTTATTCCGGCCTTAGCACGAGTTATCATAGAATGTAGTCCCACGGTGTTTCTGACGAAGTGGCGATGTCAATGATTGTTGTGTTTGAGATCGGTGTTCTTATTACAGTGTCGACACTTGAATTGTTGGCATGTTGATGTGCGGGGTGTCGAGAAAACGAAACAACATGAGTCTGGTTGTGGCGTGGTCATTTACGAAAATGTAGGCGTCTTTGTGTCTTTGTGGTCGGAGATGACTCTCCTCTGCCTTTGTCTAGCTCACAAACTCTATTAAAAGGAGGAGAGATCAAAACACTTGTGCTAGTAGGAATATTACCTTGATGCGGCGACGGTACTTTCTAGAAGAGGCCGAAAAGGGAATGTGTTTTCCTCAAACTTCACATGCCTCGATATATAGACCGATTAGTTTTCGATGCGGACACAAGTACCCCTTATGCGCATTACTATAACCTACAAAGACACGGGAAGTGATCTAGGTTCTAGTTTGTTGGAGTTATCTTTGGCGTAAGCATGGATAAGCTAAGCAACCAAACACACGTAGGAATTTGTGTCTGGTTTTTGTGAAATAAGATTTCTAAAGGAGTTTTGAATTCTTGAGCGACTTTGGGAGTCTATTTATCAAATATCTTTGCGATAGTGAAAGCATCCGCCCAAAATTCCTTAGGCATATGAGCATGAAAGAGTAGCGCTAAACCAGTTCCCGTAACATGTCTAATACGCCTCTCTTTATACCATTTTGTGGCGATGTATGGGGGCATGAAAAACGATGTTGTATACCAAGCTGAATTGAGATAAAGCTGTGAATTTCTTAAATTCCAAAGCATTATCAGGAGAAGAAAAACTCGCATTTTGTGGTGAGATGTTTTCTATTTGTTTACGAAATGAATGAATATTTTCAAAGCATCGGAGGCGCATTTGTCAATAGGAAAAACCCAGGTAAAGTGAGAGAAAACATCCATTATTAAAAGATAGTATTTAAAACCGGACCTAGACAACTCGGGTGACACCCAAATATGCGAAACAACAAGACTAAGAGGTTTATCATAAGACAGGTTGTACTTAAAGAAAATGATAACTTCTTGCTCTTACTCAAATGACAAGAGTGACAAAATGGAATTTTTATTGCTAAGCGGAAGCGAATTCTTAAGACAAATCGGGAAGCAGTGCGCAACATAGGATGCCCTAAGCGTTGATGCCATAGCGGGGAAGGAAGTTGAGGCGTTAACTTGTGTAGGATTGGTTTGTCTATCATGTCAACACCTTCAAAAATGTATAACCCATTCCTATTCAATCCCTTGTGAGTTTTCCGTTTGCATTTCCTTCACAAGAAAATAAAAGTGTGAAACTCAAAAACACTCCATTATCCTTTGGTGTGATCGATAAGAGATTAGTCTTTATTTACGGCACATGATAGATATTATTGAGATGAAAAGCACGAGGTGGTAGGTAAATGATGCATGACCAATATTTGCAATTTTTAAAGCATTACCATTGCCAACATGGACCATCTCGGTGCCATCATACTCATGAGGAATCGTGAGATTTCTCATGTCGAAAGTAAGGTGATGAGTTGCACTGTGTCAAGTGACCCATCGATTTCCTTGGAAACCATCAGCAAAAGCTATGTAAGCATTTGGATTCTTGATTTTGCTTGTTATTTGGCTTATACCTAAACCGTCAAACATCACCCTTATGACCTTTTTTCTTGCATATCGACACTTCCGAGTTTGTCATCGTCTTTGAGGTGAAGGATTTCGTGGTGAAATTGATTATCTTTGCATTGGCCGACGATTCTGGCGATTGAAGTTTCTTGGTCTGCTGTTTCTTTGGGCGCTCTGGAAGCGACAACGTTAGCAATGGTTTGTTGGAGTTCATCAAGGCGTCGGGTAATCCTCATATCAAATGTTAGAAGATGAGAATAGAACAAATCCATGTTCATGTCTTCCATTGTGCTTAAAGTAGTGACTATGGAATCATAGTCTTGATTCAATCCATTGCTTATGGGTGTTTCTTTTCATCATTTGTAGCAGGTATAACTTAGGTTCTTGCAAGTTGAGCAAAGAGATGTTTAGCTTCATTCAAATAGACACGTAAACTTTTGTTACCTTTGGCCATACTATGCATTTGTTTCTTAAGATTCATTTGATGAACCTTAGATTTTGGTGCAAACTCTTCCTCTAACGCATCCCATACTTGCTTAGCGGTCTCGGATCTCTTACCACTCCCAAAACTTCGGAGTGTAAGAGTTGAGTTGACCAGCCCACGAGCAAAGTGAATCTTGTTCTTCATAAAGTTTGTAAAATGCGGGTTTCTGACTTGAGTTAGGTAGGGTTCTAGAGGGGCTGTTTTTGTGCCATCTACAAAGCCGGTTAAACCATAGCCTTTGAGAATGGGTTTAAACTGTGTTTTCCACAATGGATAGTTGGTTTCTGTTAGTTTCAGAGTAACCATATGATGAATCTGAACATTACGAAGTTGAGTAATGGTTGTCATCTTAAGTGGTAATGGGTTTTTTTTTTTTTATGATGTTGAAAGGAAACGGAAGCGAAGCTTGGATCAGGATGATACCAAGTTAGAAAGTAAGATTTGGTGAATGGCTTCCACAGTTTGGTCTGTGGAGACTGGATATTATTTATATTGAGAGTACATTGGTTGTTACACAATTTAGCCTGTTCATAGGCAGAAGACTCTATTCTTAATGTAACAGAAGAACAGAAAAACTAATTCTAAAACAACTCCAAAATACTCGATCAACCCTTAAGACTCGGTATTATTGTTGTTGTGGCAGAGAGTCTTTCACTGACGGAGAACTCTGCTTAACAGTTTTAATTTCAGTTTGTAAGAAGATTCAGTAGCTAACAATGTCTCCAACATCTAAAGGTAATTTTATCAGACTTGGGGTTTCTATTAGTTTAGTAGTTCGGATTTTGATTTGTTTTTTCAGTTTTACTAAAGTTTGCAGTGGGTGATAAAGAAAGATTCTGTTCAGCTCCAGGAAGACCCAAAACTCCAAATCACAGTATTGGAAAGTCACTAATCCAACTCTTTCTCCTCTCCATCTTCATGGTTTAATCTGTATCCTTTGTTCCTTCTTGTTTTGATTCTCAGAATGCCTCCTCATTAATATGTTTGAAAAAGTTTGATTCTCCTTAATGATTATTTCTCTTATAAACTTCAGTTCGAATAATGAGCATCTTGTATCTGCTAGAATATATATGCATTGATAATTGCAGATTACTCAACGTCTTTATTACATTAAACTCTAGTAAGTTGCATTTTCCATTTCATTCAATCTGAATTCCTTTTCTATGTTCTGCTGCAGTTTATCCAATGGATTGAGTATGTTCCAAGAAGGTAAGTTTTCTAGCAAAGATATGCTAAAACTGGAAGCAAAAGGTGATGTTATCAAAGGTTAGTTTCACCTGTCTTCGTTGCAGTTATAATCAATCTTAGAGTGGGTGAAGCATTATTCTTTGTTATCTCATTGCTGGTTCTGGTGATGAATTGATGCAGCTGCAGTTGGTGATGGACTGAGACTAGTAGTTGTTGAGATGCAGCTGATATGTAATGGCTAGTAGTGGTGGTGGTTTCTGCAGATAAGTAGGTGTCTGAACCGAAGAAAGATTGAAGCTAAGATGGGTCTGTTGGTGGTGATTGAACTATGATACTGACAAGGAATGGTTGGTGTTGTGTTGCCTGTTGTTGCTTATAAAGCAGTGGTGGTACTGAACTCTAGCTGGAGTTGAGATGGAGCTTTGAACAAGTTAAAGACATGGATGTGGATCTGGTGGTGATGAGTTATATTGAGCTGAGTTGCTAGGGAAATGGTGTTGGTGATATTGCAGCTGTTGATTTCAAAGGAACTGAAGAAGCAGGTGCTACTGCTGTAGTCCAATGGATGTTAAATTGAGATTGAATGGTTGCAGATTTGGATTCGGTTGCTGCTGATGGAAATAGAGGAGATATGTACTGAAACGGCAGTTTCTGGTGATCCTAGTGGTGATTTAGGTCAGGGGAAGAAAGAGATGATGATACTGGTGTTGGTTGTGCTGTGTCTTTGGGGTGCAGATTAGATGGCTTGTTTGAGTTGCAGATGATGCTGCAATGGAATTGGCCTGAGGTTGTATAGAACGTTAGCCCGTGATTTTTATTGTGTATGATTGGTTTGATATGCTTTATTTATATCGACTCATTTGTTGTTTTCTTCATTTCCTTTTACTAACAAAGTTCTCCTTGCGTCACGGCAGAGCTGGAGAAGTTATGTCAGAACAAAACAACCGAGTAGCTTTGAGGTTAGATATTTATTTGAGAAGTTTCATTGTTCTCAAATCAGCTAGCATGTTTTATTCTTAACTCTGGGGATTGTTCTTAAGATAAACTGTCTGACATGCCATTTATCGTTTGATAGTACTGCAAAGGATATTCGATTTGAGAGACTGCCATGTATTCACTAAGGAACTTATGCTGATGATTCTATAGTTAATAGAGTTACCCAGGTATGAACCAATACCAGAACCTGTTGGTTCATGGTTATTGTTGACACATTGTGGTATCACGTCTCTTCTCCTTTTGATTTACAGTTATCTCTCTAATTTATGAACTTCAGATGGATGTAAGATTTGCAGGTGACACCTTCATCCAACTGTGTGCCAAGTGAAGCTCGGTCCTGATTCAATCTTCCCGCTCTTTATGTCAGCCACCGAAGATTGCAATTGTAAGCTCCTCCAGAACCTTGCTCCATTGTACCAATTTTTGGGTTCTGTGTAATCTTATAAATGTTCCTGTTCTATTTTCAGTTTTTACTCATTTTATAGCAACATTTAGACTTACAAATATAGTTTGGCTCAAATCAGGTCTATTAATTCAAATCTGCAGCCACTGGAAGTATCATGTATAATCTTGTTGCTTAACTTGCTTGTCAGAAATGTTTATGGCTCAGAAAGTTGCGCACCTGGGTTTTACATGAAACTTTTTACTAGCACAAATACTTCAACCTCACCCCTATGCATAGTGTTGTTCTCAAACAAATGTTAGGGAATCTAAGAATAAGAATTACTTACTAGTAGGTGGTTGAATTTCAAAAGGAGAAACTAGTGTCTCCAAAAGGAGGAAGAAGATACCGGTGGAAGATGATTGCTCCCTTGAAATTCAACCACCTACTAGTGAGTAAGTAAACTGTGTGATTCGTTTAATTTTATATCATTCAGTTGTGTTTTTTTCTTCATCTTCCTTTCCTGTTTATACGAACCTTGCTTTCTTCTGGATGCAGCACAATTGTTACATCAATACGACATAACATTGGCGTCCATTCCATGAAGGCTTCAAGATAAGTAGTGGAGAGTGAATCAAAGATTGCTTGAAGCATTTTTGGAGGGTGCAGTGTGGTGATGATACGACAAAAAGTGAGGGTAAGGAAATTTGTAATGTTCAATTTAGAAATAATCAAAGTAATCTAAAACATAGAAATCTACATAATTGAACTTATAACAGTGTTTAATTTAGATATGATGAAAGTTTACAAATATATAGGTACCTAAAAGAATTAAACTGTCCATGCTTTGGTATGTTGTATAATTAGTAAGACTAGTTTTTTTCATTCTTGTATATGTAAAGATTTGTTGATATGTTTTCAGTTTTTTGGCCTGAATTTAGCCTGAAAATGTTGCAGGGAACTGTTGACTAGGTCAGCAGAAGATTGACTTGACTTTTTTTTTCTGTTGCTAAAACTTTAGCAACGGTCTGTAACTGTTACTAATTTTTGAACCAGAAAAATGAAAGCCGGTCCGGATAAACGGAGCCGTTCTAAGAATTTTGGTTCCAAATTTCGCAACTGCTGAAGCTGTTGCAACAAAAATATTGCAACAGCATTCCGCAGTTGCTAAACCTATTCGCAACTGCTGGAACCGTTGCAAAGTCAAGAAAAACAGTTTAGTGAAACGAAAACAGTTGCGAAAAAAATTTCGCAACGTCTTAAGAGCTGTTGCAAAAAATGCAATGCCAAGTTTCGCAATTGCTTGCTGCTGTTGCAAGTATATTTTGCAACGGCATAATCCGTTGCTAATCCCGAAAAATGGTGCCGTGAGGATTTTACCATACCACAGACATCCTCCTTCACTAAGTGCGGTTGGGTTTGATAAAAACCCGGCGGAAAACCATCCAGACCTAGAGATGTCCAAGGGTCCATAGAGAAAAGAGCGTGATGGATTTCTCCATCGGTTGGTATAGCTATTAGTTCAGCATTAACCTCATCCGAGATGCATGTTGGTATGTGATGAAGAAAATGATAGCTATCGACCGGGTTCGACGTCGAACTGATCTTTTTGAAATGAGATGGGAGGAGAAGTTTATTGGAAATCTTATCTTGACACCATGAACCATCAACACCTTGAAGAGAATCGATTCTATTTCTTGCTTTCCCGCGATTTGCTCTAAAGTAATTATAATTCTTGTCCATTTCATTATAGAAACAATCTTTTGCTTTTTGTCTGTTACTACTAGCTTGTAAATCATTCAATCCTTTGATTTCTTTTTCTAATCTTTAAACTTCGATGGTATTATCACCACCAATATCAGCGACTTGAAGTAGTGATAACTGATAACTCTTGTTGTAGAATTGAAATTTCGTGTGATATATGTTTCCATAAGTAACTTTGCTCCACTTGGATTGAGAATGTCTTTGCTGGAGAATTGAACCCTTACATATTTTCTCTCCGCCTCTCAATTTCGAGTCCAAAAAAATCTATTGAAGTAAACGATGAAGAAATAAAATGAATGTACATTGGATCATATGTAACTGATATTCTACACCTGTTTTTTACGAAAATTTCATATATCAGTTCATTAATATACGAACGGATATCCACCCTAAAGAAAACATATGGGTCATGGTCTCAAATATTCACCATATGTGACGTTAAATCCATTAAAGCCCCGTAACAATATACCCACCGAGGGTTAATGTGAGCTAAATTCAAGCCCACCAACCAATTTATTATGAACTATTTTTTGGGACCATGGTTTTTTTGAGGGGACCATGGTTTCAATTTTAGGAGGACATTTAGAAGTAAAGTGAAGCCATCCCTTATCCACATATTTTAGTTAATGACCAAAATGTCTTTATATTATTTTAATTTATTTTTTTTTAATATTTTTTTAAAAAAATTTATATTTTAAAAAAAAATTTTTTTCAAATTTTCAAATTTTTTTCTTTTTTTTAGTTAGCTTTGGTTCAACAACTACAAATTCGCAAGTATTTTTTTCGCAAACCCTTTAGCGATATGCAAATTCGTAGGTATTTTTCCGCAAACTCATTGCTTTTAATTTGTTTTGATTAAAAAATTGATTAGAAATCATCAAATTAGGTTTGAAATATTAGTTACAGAGTATTGTTCGGTTAAGAGTAGTTTAAAAAAACTCTAGTTTTCTAACCAAACTTCCTGAAACATAGAACACCAAGAAACGCGTCGGTTAGAACGAAAAATTTCCTTGCAAACCCAAACTCATAGTTGATGCGTTCAAAAAGTTTTAGAAATTTTGTACCTTACAGAACTTTGAGTTTATCAGTTCGCAATTATTTACTTAACCGAACTCCTATCTAAAATTACGCTGAATAGATTCATTATTTTCCGAACCACATACAAAAAAAAAATTTAAAAAAAGATATTTAGAATTTTGAAAAAATAAGTAAAAGAAAAAAAATTAAAATTTAAACAAATTAAAATTTTAATTAATTAAATATATTTATTTAATTAATAAAAGGGTAGCTTAGTCATCTCCACCTTTTAGGTCACCCCTTATAATCATAGGGAAGGTGACCTAATCAAATCATGGTCCCCTCAAAAAAGTCATGGTCCCTAAAAAATGGTTCTTTATTATATAGACAGGATTCCTTTCGCTCATCCAAGATTTGGATCAACCAAAAATGTCGCGACAAGAGGATGCCTATGAAGCACGGACACTTCAAAATCGGTGACGTATCCGTGTTGGACGCCGTATCAGTGTCAGATACTTGGGGATACGTATCGGATACTCCATTTAAAGTATCCACTTTTATTAATTACAAAAAGGGTAGGGGATACTCTGAGATACCTCTCGAATACTCTAAGAGGAGATACTTCCTATAATATAATTGGAGCATATATAATTTATCATTGGAGAGAAATTGGAGCATATATAATTTTATCCATCCAATGAAGAGAAACAAGATCGTACCCCAACGTGCTAAGGATTTATTGTTTGTTTACAGTAATATTCATCTCCTTTCACGAAAAAGTGAAAATTATACGAAAGGAGAAAGTAGAATGTAAGAGATTAGTGAAGATAAATTTGATACACTAGACGGTGTGAGAGAACTTGAAGTTGCAAATCTTTCACTTGACGAGCCACAACAAAAAGCGGTGCTCTTTGTTGAAGACAATATTAATGAGCGATGGGTGAGCTAGATGTTAGAAAACTTTTATTTATTTTATTTTAATATTCCATAAAGTATTTAAGATTTTTTTTTGTTTTATGTGATTCTTTTTACTAAAATGAACTATTATAAAATTAAATAATTTTAATAAATACACGTATCCCTACATATCCCATATCCCCATTTTTCAAAAATTGAAGAATCCCCGTATCAGTATCCCGGTATCCGTATCCCCGTATCAGTATCCCGGTATCCATGTTTCATAGGAGGATGCACCTTCTTTTTTTTTTGGCTCGCACACGAAACAAAAATTTTTATTACACAGACAGAAGGACTCCTTTCACTCGTCCGCTAAAAGATTAAAGAAAGTGGGATTATTCCGCAGACCTCTTCTGGAGCTACATACTACATCGATATGAATCCATATTCGAGTGCAGACTCTACATTAAAAATCAAAATTTAGATACCCACAGAACGAAAATGCTATGTAGCCCCCGGATTTATACCCCAATATATAACACCGCTTACGTGTCAAAATTGCATTGGCTTATTCCTTAAAACAGGGTCCCTATTTCTCCAGGTGGGGTAGAGTTGGAAGGAATCATTGGTGGATCCGATTGCCACATAGTGGTGTATAAAATGGGGTATAAAATCGGGGTCCCTGTAGCAGCTTCCCCCACAGAAAGCATTTCCTGACATTTGCAACAGATTATTGCTCAACAGATGCGAAACAGCCTAGCTACTTTTTAATTACAGCCTCAATACACTTGAACCAATGTCCATTTATAACAGAAAAAATGTTGGGATCTTAGTCCCACATTGGTTAGATGGGGCTTAATTGGTAGTTTATAAGTCAATGAGTTCCCTCATCTAGTCAACCGGTTTTCGAGTTGAGTTCTACCCATGGGCTTGTGAGTTTAGGTGATGCCTAACATTTGGTATCAGAGCCAACCACCACGACCATGCCCGCTCCATGAAGGGGTGACCTATAGGGTAGATTAAAGTGTTGGGGCACCTATGTATGGGCGTAGTTGT